>JAVSCE010003064.1:0-26123 GCA_032199065.1 Smutsia gigantea
ATCTAGATCGGGAACAAGACAGGGATGCCCACTCTCTCCACTGTTATTCAGCATAGTACTGGAGGTCCTAGCCACGGCAATCAGACAAAACAAAGACATACAAGGCATCCAGATTGGTAAAGAAGAAGTCAAATTGTCACTATTTGCAGATGACATGATACTGTACATAAAAACCCCTAAAGATTCCATTCCAAAACTACTAGAACTAATATCTGAATTCAGCAAAGTTGCAGGATACAAAATTAACACACAGAAATCTGTTGCTTTCCTATACACTAATGATGAACTAACAGAAAGAAAAATCAGAAAAACAATTCCATTCACAATTGCATCAAAAGAATAAAATACCTAGGAATAAACCTAACGAAGGAAGTGAAAGACCTGTACTCTGAAAACTACAAGACACTCCTAAGAGAAATTGAAGAGGACACTAACAAATGGAAATGCATCCCATGCTCTTGGCTAGGAAGAATAAATATTGTCAAAATGGCTATGCTACCTAAAGCAATCTACAGATTCAATGCAATCCCTATCAAACTACCAACAGCTTTCTTCAATGAACTGGAACAAATAATTCTAAAATTCATATGGAACCACAAAAGACCCCGAATAGCCAAAGCAATCCTGAGAAGGAGGAATAAAACAGGGGGAATTACACTCCCTGACTTCAAGCTCTACTACAAAGCCACAGTAATCAAGACAATTTGGTATTGGCACAAAAACAGACCCACAGACCAGTGGAACAGAATAGAAAATCCAAACATTAACCCAAACATATACAGTCAATTAATATTTGATAAAAGTGCCTTGGATATACAATGGGGAGATGACAGCCTCTTCAGCAGCTGGTGTTGGAAAAACTGGACAGCTACATGTAAGAGAATGAAACTGGACTACTGTCTAGCCCCATACACAAAGGTAAACTCAAGGTGGATCAAAGACCTGAATGTAAGTCATGAAACCATAAACTCTTAGAAAAAAACATAGGCAAAAATCTCTTGGACATAAACATGAGCGACTTCTTCATGAACATATCTCCCCGGGCAAGGGAAACAAAAGCAAAAATGAACAAGTGGGACTATATCAAGCTGAAAAGCTTCTGTACAGCAAAGGACACCATCAGTAGAACAAAAAGACATCCTACAGTATGGGAGAATATATTCATAAAAAACGTATCTGATAAAGGGTTGACATCCAAAATATATAAAGAACTCATGCACCTTAACAAACAGAAAGCAAATAATCCAATTAAGAAATGGGCAGAGGACATGAATAGACACTTCTCCAAAGAAGAAATTCAGATGGCCAACAGGCACATGAAAAGATGCTCCACATCGCTAATCATCAGAGAAATGCAGATTAAAACCACAATGAGATATCACCTCACACCAGTGAGGATGGCCAACATCCAAAACACAAACAACAACAAATGTTGGCGAGGATGTGGAGAAAAGGGAACCCTCCTACACTGCTGGTGGGACTGCAAATTAGTTCAACCATTGTGGAAAGCAGTATGGAGGTTCCTCAAAAAGACTCAAAATAGAAATACCATTTGACCCAGGAATTCCACTCCTAGGAATTTACCCTAAGAATGCAGCAGCCCAATTTGAAAAGGACAGATGCACCCCTATGTTTATTGCAGCACTATTTACAATAGCCAAGAAATGGAAGCAACCTAAGTGTCCATCAGTAGATGAATGGATAAAGAAGATGTGGTACATATACACAATGGAATATTATTCAGCCATAAGAAGAAAACAAATCCTACCATTTGCAACAACATGGATGGAGCTAGAGGGTATTATGCTCAGTGAAATAAGCCAAGCCGAAAAAGACAAGTATCAAATGATTTCACTCATATGTGGAGTATAAGAACAAAGAAAAAAACTGAAGGAACAAAACAGCAGCAGACTCACAGAACCCAAGAACGGACTAATAGTTACCAAAGGGAAAGGGACTGGGGAAAATGGGCGGGAAGGGAGGGATAAGAGGGAAAAAGGGGCATTAAGATTAGCAGATGTAATGTTGGGGGGGCACGGGGAGGGCAGTACAACTCAGAGAAGACAAGTAGTGATTCTATAGCATCTCACTACGCTGATGGACAGTGACTGTAATGGGGTTGGTGGGGGGGACCTGATGAAGGGGTAGTTTAATAATCGTAATATTGCACATGTAATTGTAAATTAATGATAATAAAATAAATTATATTAAAAAAAAATTTATTTTTCAGGTCCACCCTGGATAAATCAGCCTTTGGTCAGGGAGAAAGGACACATTTTCCTTTTTTCTGGGAAGGTTGTGGGGGTGTCAATCCCTGTAAAAGTCTTTTCTTGGGAATGCCGTCCACACCTGCAGACCGTTCTGGTTAGGTCTACGCAGAAACCCACTGGAGAACAGAGCTCTTCACTCCACGATAAGCGATCTTCCCTGGAAAACGCCAGCCCCGGCCTCCTCAGCAGAGCTGTAAAGTCATGTGGCTTTCCCTTTCTTCTGTGACAGGACAGAAGGGAGGCATTCACCCACTCGAATTCCCTAAGAAACAGGAGAGTCCTCACAGGGGAGTGTTTTGATAGTTTTTCTTTTCTTTCAAAGTCACGATGTACATGTGAGTTTCAAGGGTTCCTTATCCAGCAGAGAGAGAACACTTAAGATGAGATAATGACAGTGAACAATAGGCTATTTAAATAATCTGACTTTCTACTTTTCCCCCTTCTTTGCACTTTATCAGAAGCAAGCAAGTTTGAAAATCCTAAACTGGAAGGAATAAAACTGTAGTTTCTGAATTAGATAGCCCTGAGCCACTGGTTAGCTGTGTGATGCTGTCCAAGCCCCTCAACCCCTGGGCACCCTAGGCCAGAGGGCCTTTCTCCAGGGCCCCACACTGGAGACCACCCCTCACAGGACAAAACCCCCCTGAGATTTTTTTTTCTTTTTTTTTCTTTTCTTTTCAATCTCTTAAGGAAATTTTGTTTGCTTATTTTTGATTTGTTAACCTCCTGGGCCAATTATTAGCTGTACTTGGCCCCTAGGCCAGAGGATGCTGAGTTGAGATCCCGGAAACAAACCAAAGGACCCAATGGGTGTCTAGGTGTACTGGACCCCCCACATGCCAGGTCCCTCCTCACCCCTTGCTCTGAGGTTGTGTGATCGGAGAGGAACTCAGAACACCCCAGAGGGCCTGGATCAGACAAGTGGAGCCTAGAGGTGGGGAGCCGGCCCAGTCCACCTTCCTTGGGAACTCAGGTAGGTCACCCCCGTTCTGGGTTTGGTAGGTCCACAAATCCCGGGCCTCAGTCCAGCTCCCACCCTGTGCCACGCCAGCAGATCCATGCCGACACCCGGCTCATGGGCCTCAGGGCTGGTCCTGGAGAGACTGAGGCTCCTGCAGCCCCTAGGAGAGAAGGCAAGCATGGCTTGATTAGATTTTTAGTGTAGATATTTGGTCTGTGGGTCTCCATTAGCACTTGCCCTGGGCCCGCAAATGGTAGGGACAGCCGGCCTCTGCTTACTTGTCTAAAAATAAGAGGCCTCAATTACGTTGCTCCACAGTTTGGACTTGCTCTGAAACATCATTATATTTGTCACTTAAGTACCTTAACGTAAAGCAAGGTAAAAATTGCACTCCAAGATGTCAGAAAATTAAATTTTCCAGCGTTCTTGCAAGAAGAAATCTTTGAATGAATTGCTACTTCTGGCTTGCCTTTTCCTACCTCTCAGGTTGCATGCCCTATAAAAAGAATGTCATTAAGTAAAACTATGGTTTGAAATGCTTAGGGAGACACACACACACACACACACACACAATCCCACAAATACTACACTGTAAAATTCTCCATGTGGTATAAGAATCATAGTTTATCTCTCTCTGATGACCCATTGGCAATTAGCATTTAACCACCTTCTTGCACTGAAGACCTTTCCTAAAATACACAAGAGGAAAACACTATGTACAGATTGTTTCAATACTCAGCATTCAGACCTTAAGGAGAACAAATAAACGAATACCATGCCAAAAGTAGCCAAAGACTAAACACTGATGACTATTTACTATTACTGCTTAGAGCATTAACTTAACAATATGTAGAGATGTCAACTGTGAAATTCTGATGATTTTTAATTTTTCTGATTTTTTTAAATACTAATTACAAAGACAGATGTGCTTACTATGCACGCTGCTGAAACCACGAGCACAGGATAAGGGACCACTTTCCCCTTCTGATCGGAGGCATAAATAGTGTTACTACATGATGTCGAATTCCCGTATACCACAGAGCTGGTTGAAATGTATCCCTAGCTACCGTAAATCATAAATACAGTTCAACGGAACCTCCTCCTCAAATGTAGAAAACAAGCACATTGCAGAAAAATCTGGAGTTATACATAATTTTAGTGTGAGTCCGTTTTAATTGATTTATATAGACAGGAAAGAGGTGGAACATTAAACCTTTTACAAACCTTCCCAAGCTCTCCTAATAAGGCCAGTCCTGCATAAAGGACTTCAGTTTCAGAAAATACTGAGAGCAATGAAATAAAAATGAGATAAATTGGGGGGAAACACACATATTCCAACACCTGTTCTCAAATTCGGTGCTTCTAACAAGGAAAGTTATAGGTAAGAGACACAGAGGGCTAGGACCAGGTTCCTCAGTGAGCCACAGAATAGTATTTCTGAAATTTAGGTCCATATTTTATATTTATGAAGGAAATCTGTGAAACAAGCCAAAATCATCAAAGAACACAGGAAAAGCTATGTTTGACATGAGAATTTTATTTAACAAAACATTAACTGAGACATATTGAAGTAACCAATCTCTTTCAGGACTTAAAGTTTAAAAAAAAAAGAAAAAGCATTTCTAACCTTTATTTAAAATGTTCTCAGAATCTTTGTGTCTCGTAAGTGGCTGAGTACACTCAAAGTAAAAACTAAATTACCTAAAGCAAATGACCCTGCTCTAGAAAGTATTTAAGGCAGTGCTAAAATAGCTACCACATTTCTTCCAAATCTAAGTCACCCCTGATGGTAAGGCACATCTTAATTTGTATCTACAGAGAAAGGAAAACCCTGTAATAACACCATCAATTGGGAGATGCACCCCAATTTCAGAGATGTAAAATGTGCAAAGTACGTCATTAAAATATGAAAAACACATCCAACCATTAAACTTGGAAAAACTGAAATGAAATGTAATGACTGCTGAGCAGATCCTTGTAAAATATATGAAAAGTTGGATGACTTTACCAACAGCTTTCTTGATAGGCAAGTGGCATGAAGAAAATTTCTGTACATGTGACTGTCAGAGAGACAGTCCCCTCACCAAGCTTCTCCCCCACTATTCTGGTCCAGCTGTCCCTCCCAAGGAAGAGATGCTACCATGTTGGCAGTAAAAAGCACCCACTCCAACACTAGTTTTGTATTCACACACTTACCCACAGGTGTGCCCCCTCAACCACACTGAAGAGTGGGGTGGGGTTCAACAAGCTATGGCACCCAGCCTAAGCCAGGCCACCAGTTTTAAAGTTTAATTCGAACATAGTCATGCTCATTTGTCTCTGTATCATCTATGGCCCCTGGTACCGCACTCCAGTGGCAGAACTGAATAATTACAAGAGATTGAATGGCCGGCAAAGCCTGAAGTATTTATCAATTCGTCCTTTAGGAACAAGTTTGCTGAGCCACGCACTACAGGAAGGAGCGCTAGAGGGCAGGGGCCATGTCAGGAACCGGTCCTACTCTCCCAGGAGCCTCTGGCACCGGGGAAAAGCAGTTAAGGTTAGGGGTATGGGTTGATTTTAGAAATCTAAGAGCAGCAACGTCTGAATCAAGTTGAAAGGTCTGAAGGCTGATTTCCATCTCCAGAGGAAGCTCTTTGCCCTCCATTCCACCCTGCTTTTTACAGTACTGAGTGCATGAAGCACCCACACTAGCTGTATGACACATATGGAGAGTAACTCCATCCATCTCCCAGATTAGGTTATTAAACAGACACTTGGAGGAGCAACTTCCTTTTGCACAAGTGACCTAGGACAAAAGCAGCGTTAACCACCTCAGAGCCATCAAGCATCAGTCACTCCCCAGACCTCCATCAGGCATGCTCTCTGCTACTGCAGATGAGGAGCTGCCCAACAGGCTTGGACACAGCCCCTGCCCTCAAGGAGCTAAGACAAGGGGCTACTTCGATCTATCCTTCTTAGACTCAAACACACTGTAAACAGCATGATAGCAAACAGAACTTCAAGTTGACAACAAGGGGAAGACCCACTGGCTTATTCGATCGTGGCGTGGGTACTGAGTGTGCACAAAGGCCCCGTGGCAGGTGGAGGAATGGACAGTCATGGCTCCCGACCCTGAGCTGCATACAACACAGAGCCAAGGGTGCTGCTGTGAGCAGATCTAACAAAAGACAAATGGAGGAAGGACGCAATCCTTGGGGCCTCTCAAGAGAGAGGGATTCATTTTGATAGGCCTGGGGGGTTGAAGAAAAAAATAAGAAAAGATCTTGTGAAGGAGGCTTTCAGGTAGATTTTAAAAAAGAAGATGGATTCCAATAAGACCTTTCTGGGTGAGGGAGGAATAAAGGCACAAAGATGGGGAAGCCCAGGGCCTAGCACATCTGTATGTGCTATACAAGGAGAGCTAGTATCCTGCACCACCAGATGTTTGCTGAGTGCCTATTCTGTGCCCACTGACATCCCTGCACATCTCTGGAGTTGACTTCATATAATATCACTCAGGTGTAAGGAGAGCACAATGTGAGGGATACAGGTAGACACAGGCTCAACAGGTGGGGACCTAACTTGAAGTGCCTGGGACGCCAGGCCAAAGACACTGGATTCTCAAGGATATTCATATTTTTAAGCGATGAAAGAACAAATTAAATATAAATACATTTAATATATTATAATGCAAGTTCTGCTCACACATTAGGGCACTGGAGATCATGCTAACACTATTCCTCAAAACCAATTGTATTTATAGTAAAGTACACAGCAAAATGTGAATTCAACTCTCTAAGAAAAATATCACCACTCCTTGGCAAATATTTAAACTTGATCGTTTTAAGATACACCCAAGGGACCCAATGCACCTTAGTGCGGCAGTTAATGTCCTGCTGGCTATGGATTAAAGATTATTTCTAAATGATCCTAACTTAATACTCTACATAATCTGCCGGCCCTATATCTGTGTGTGTGTGTGTGTGTGTGTGTGTGTGTGTGTGCTTTGTTTTTTATATTACACACCTTTAGTTTTATTTAAAAAGCAATAAAGTTCCTCCACCACCTGAATCCTTCTTTATAAGACAGCTTCAGAATAGGCAGGACGAACATGCCTTTTTGCAACTCAATCCCTAAATGGCAGCTCCATGGCTTCCTCAAGCTTATTCTGTCAGTTCTCAAGTCTGAGGTGGGCTATTCCTAAATGCGACTTCTCTTATCATTCCTGAGTGATACTTCTTCTCTGGGTATGACAGTAGTCTGTTCCCTAGTTTCTCAAATGAAATAGATCATCATGAATTGCTTCCCATAATATACCAGGGCATGTGAATATTTCTACTTCCTTGACTAATCTATCTTCACTTACATGGCTCTAAACTAGGGTTTCTCAGCCTTGACACCACTGACAATGGAGACCAATAATTCTGTGCTGTGGGGGCTGTCTCGTGCATTATAGGATGCCCAGTCTCTGCCCACTAAATGCCAGTAGCACTCACACACACATTGTGAGAATCAAAATTGTGTCCAGTTGATGCCTGGGAGGCAGAATAACCCCTTGTTAATAACCACTGCTCTAAATGTCTTAGTTCCATTTTATATTGATAGTAAAAGGTGACATATATTCATGTTTCCAATGGCCATCCACTACTCCAATCTCTGTAAATTAACTCACTAAATCCTCACAATACCCCATTTTAAAGATGAGGAAATACTCAGAGAAGATACATGTCTTGTCTAAGGCCACACTGTTACTAAGTGGTAGAATCATTTACTGGACCTGAGTCCCCTGATGTCAGACCCACAGCCCTTAGCTACGGCATCATTTTGTCTGTCTGGAAACACACAAAAGTGACAGCATCAGACATGGTACAGTCTCTCTCCCTGTCTTCCATTCGGTGACCCACGGACTTATCATTTGCACAGGAGAGGCTCTTGCATCTTCCCAGAGGTAAAGTTCAGCTATTTAGAAATCGGTGTGGCCCAGGTGTGGACTAATCCCCGGACACAGGTCATCAGCAACCCATAGGAGTATGACCAGCTGTGTGATGCCTACATGCTGAATGTGAGCTCTGCATTTCCCTCAACTAAAGTTTTGTTTTGCCCAAGCAGGCCCTGCCTTCACCAGAAGCATGCACTCACAGAGAGTGCCTGCAAAGCACAGGGAACCCAAAACGGGTGTGGGGACTATGAGACCTACGAAAAGAGATCCTCTCTTTAAAGAAACTTGAACTCTCATCTGAGGCAAAACACCAGCTACAAAATGACATTAAGACGACTTACATCACACAACAATAATGGATTTCCATGAAAGGTGGGGCAAACCCAGGATGACTACATCAGAAGTCAGAATCATAAAATACTTATCTTCTGAACACTTTCTTAAAAGCAAGTAATCAGGTTAATGAGATGTTGGATTAACAGTACTTAAGAAGCTTATTTTAACGGATGCTAAAATAACCTGAAATTCACCTATCAACTTGTTTATAGTGAATATAATTTTCTATTATGTTCGAAATCTGTTTGTGCTGTTTAATAGGATAAACATGTCCCTTATGCTAGTACAATTTGTTGATTTGCTTAGCACATCCTTTGCAAAGGCAAACTTTTGCCCAGCCCATACAAACCGATGCAAATTTTTAATGAGTTATTAATTAATTAAACTTTTAGCCAAAAAGTAATTTTCCTCACAACTACTAAAGCTGATTAGGAATACAGTATGGGGTTCTCAGCCAGCCTACTGCTCAGGAGAATCACCCGGACCTCCATTCCAATGATTCTGATTCAAACGATCTGGGGTGGGGCTTGCATGTGTGCATTTTTAATCTCCTTGGATTGTTCTAATGAGTGAGCCCCAGAGCCAAGAAAAAGCGGATCAAAGGAATGTCAGTGCAAAGGGGGAGTCAGAACATGCCGGGCACACCCAGCAGGCTGCAGGCTCCTGCGGCCCAGGGGCGACCAGCTCTTCTAGCAGTTCCTACTCTGTGACCTTGAGCAGGTGACCTCTTATCTCTGATCTGTGGCTTCTTCATCTGTAAAATGAAAATGTTCAGTGGAGTAAATGAGCAGCTCATGCAAAGACCTTAGCACACTGCCTGAAAGTGCTCGGTGTATTCCTGGTAATGACCGCAGGCTTTCCAGGAAGAGGTGACTTTTGAGTTGAGTCTTGGTCTTGATGGTAAAAAGAAAACTATGTGCCCCTGTCTAAAGATGGTTTCATTACTACCAATTAATTTCTAAAAAATAGACATCACAGAACTCAGGGATATGCTGTGTGGACTTCCTGTTTATAATTAGCACGCAGGTTAAAGACCAAGCTTCGCACTGGCCTCTCAGGCATCCAGAATCCAACTGATGTCTTACTCTTTGCCACCTGAATACCTGAGGTCCCTGATCTCCTTCTGACAGCCCTCCCGTCATTTCTAATAATTACACAGGCATTTGCACCTCCCCAACTGCTAAGACAAAACTATGTTCACGCACATGCTTCCTTACAATAACTAATGCTGCAGAAACAAAAAATAAGTTCCAGGCGGGGCTGAATTTTTTACAGTATTAGTTATAAACCCCTAAACTAATTTATAATGGAAATTCTGAGGTGTCCTTCGCTCTAAAGGATATTGGTCGTAGCCCCATCGACTGAACATGTGTTCACAGGCACACACAAGTGTATGGACATAACACACATACACAGAAAAGGGTTCTGTTCACTTAGCTCAAATTTATTCAGAACAGTTTTATGTTATTTATTTTCATGAGTTTTAGACAAGATCTTTTTTAGCACGTTACAGAGGCCTGGAGGGTCTTTCTGCATAAAAGACAAAGCCGTGCACTGTTAATGCAAAGTATAGTAACTCAGTGTTTTGAGAAACATGGCCAAACATACTTGAATTTGAAGCCATCAGGCCAAGAAATCGTGGTGTCTACAGCTGAGGATGAAATTGGCAGTTGAGTTCTCATTATCAGATTTCTTGTTACCTTGTGGCCACTTGGCCCTGCCAATCTCAACCTTACAAAATTCATATGCACATACCACAGAACACGGAGCATGTGAATATTTCACATCGTTCATGTGCTGGCTCAAACATTCCAACAGAAAGCATGAGAGACCGAATCTGCAGTCTTTGCTGGGCCACTTACAAGCTGTGACATTAGCTAAGTTCATCTGTGCAACCCTCAGCTTGTTCATAGGAAAAGCCATAGAAATAGCATCTATCCCCTTGAGGTGGCCGTGAAAATTAAATGAGCTAATCCATGTAAAATGCTTGGCATAGTGCCTGGGAAAATAAGCACTCAAGACCTATTAACTCTGATCATTACTATCTGCTTTATCTGATATTTCCATTATAAACCACACTCAAAATATCTGCATCAAATTTCTCAAACACATATTCTAACAAAATGAGTACAACACACAGGCTATGCTAAAAATCTATGGCCCAGAGATAAACTAAAAATGAGAGCCCAGATAAACTAAAAACACTGAACATTATAGAAGAAAAAGCTAAGAGAAAATGCAAATAAATCACGAAGCAAGAGACAGGAGCAGACCTGATAGCACAGCTCAGACAACTTACCTTTAGGAAGGAAGAGAATTTTAATGTTCTCCGAGTGCCATTTGGGTTCAGAATCTTTTACTGGAATAAGATCTAAGAGGCCTTACAAAGATTTCACCTTCAAAAGGTAAGAGTGAAAGAGCAAGATAAGACTGCAGCCACAGAGTTTGGCTTCTCACTCCGCTGCACATGCATACGCGCAGACACACACACACATTTCAGGTAATTCAGGAAGCTATTCAGAAAGCCTCCTCATTATATTTTTAAAGGCTCCCTTTCCATCATTAAAAAGGCACACATTTCTAATAGGTAAACATCCTTCAGTGGAACAAACTCGAAGCACGACCGTTCCTAAGTGAAGTTGCCTTCATTTTCCAAAACTCCTGGGCACACTTAAACCAAATGTGTGAAATTCCATGAACTCCAGGCAGGGGAACGTGGGGCGAAGCTAAAGGGCTGAAGCTTACAACAGTGAGACCCAGTGAAAGACAGGCGAAGTGGCTAACCCACAGACCAGCAGAATCTTCATGCGTAATAGCAAATTATTTTTAAGAAAGAGCCAATCAAAAGTTGACTGGGACACGATGGCAACTGTTAGAGAGTGAGACCTCTGAAGTGCACTAATGCAATAATATTTCAGTGTCCCTGACAAAACTATACACGTATAATGGCTGAAGACTCTTCCTACCCATCCCTGCAGCAGAAGGTGGTTCCCAGCTGCCCCCAGATTCCCTGACAGCCTCACAGTTCAACGTTTCAAGGTTGATCAACAGAACAACCCAAATGTCCAATTAAATATCGTCTGGCTAAAGTCTTATTTAAAACCTGAAAAAATAAGACATATTGTTCAAATAGTGGAGTTTTTTTTTAAGTTAGCTCTAGTGAGAGAAATGCACATGCTATTTCATTCTTCGCTGATATTTATCCGTACAGTCGACGCAACTGTTTTATTTTAAATGGCTTGTGAAATGTTACCAGAATGGCCTTAAAATCAATTTAATAACTGATCTGAACTCTCCTGGTGCATGGGAAAAGCAATGTTCAAAAACGTCCACAGAGAAACTCGTCGAAAATAAAAAGTAAATCTCATTCAAGGGTGCCATCTAGTGGGATAATCGGGTAGCTGTAATGTTGCTAAGCAACATTTGGATGGCCCGTTTCAAACCCCAGAATCTTGGAGCTTGTGAAAAAAACTTAATTTAGTATTTTCCAAAATATGTTCCTTGCTAACAGGATTCTGTCATCAAATACATTTAAGACATGCTGGGTGAAACAATGTGGAAAATACGTCTTCACTACAGAGTATCTCACAGCCTATATGCACTCACACACGGAATTCCCCCAAAGCAGGATGTAGCATTTCTCATGTGTATTTGATCAAGGAAGCTCTTTACTTGTGGATGCCTCTGACCTCCTCACAGAGCACTGGACATTCTCAAAACAATGCTGAGGAAATGCTGAGCTGATCCAACCCCTGCCTCCGCATTTTGCATGAGATCTCCAGCAATTCCAGTAGCTTGTCCTCATTCCCAGAACTTCCTGTAGCATGTCGAGCACGAGGGCAGGTCTCTTTGGAACCTGAGGGGTGAGTGGCAGTGACTGAGGGAGGCGGGTTCCAGGACTCTGTCCCCTGCCCTTCCTCTCTAGCACTAAAATTCTATGGTTGGGAGGCTTAAGTCCTTGTTAGCCTGGAAGAACATTGTATTGCACCTAGATTACGTGCTGATTTAAAAACTTAGAACAAGATTCCCCTTTTGAGTTCTGATGGTCATTTTTTTTAAATCATATGACAAATTTATCTTTATTGTTATATAATAACATGGGTGGTAGTTCCTCTCTATAAATTTGGTTACATTTAGTTTTACTTTTTTCAGAAACACAACCTAAGAACATGTGAACATTCTTTCTCCCACACGTGTCCCATTTGAGCATGAGCCTGCAGGACGACCACAACACCCAGCAGTGACTACAGAGATCAAAAATCAAAGAATCAGAGGCCAACGTACTAAGTTCAAAGAAGAGCAGGCCTGACATAACTGCCCTCCCTCAACTACAACCTATACTGCGTGGGATAACAATGGGGTCACAAGAGCAGCTTCTACGGCTATCGTGACAAATCAGGGTGAAAAACTGAAGTGTATTTTCATTTGGAAGTAAATCTAAACTTTTAACAACAAAAAACGATTGTGGGTGTTGTGCTTACGGGCATCCCAAGGGAACCACACGGTACGTGCCTTGTGGCTCTTTGAGGAGTCCTTGGTTCAGGGCATGTGGGCTGAGTGGCTCCAGGCTCCACATCTTCTAGGGACACCAGGCCTTGGCCAAGTCTCCTGGCACCTGTTTCTCTGTCTGTCACTACTGTACCTGATGAGCTGGTTATTCTAGAAAAGAATTACTTGCTCACAAACTCTTGAGTTCAGAGCCCACTCGCTTCTCTCAGGACTAAGAAACGAGAAAATAATTACGTGAATGGAGGTTAGAAAATAAACACAAGTAATAAAGTAGCTTGTTAGGGCACTTTTAAAAAAATCAGTTTGATGGTTATATAGTATTCCGTGGCTCCTGGTTTCACATCTGGCAAGTTTTAAGTGTTATCTTATTGAAAAGAATTTTCTCTTACTAAAACAAAACAGTTTTCTCTCTTTTTTTTTTTTTACAAAAAAGGGGAAATTGTTCTCAATACCTTTGGGCACAAAAAAATAAAATTTTTCCCAACATGGTTATCCCCGTTTATTCCAAATAGGAGACTTCTTATCCGTCAGTTATGAACTTGAGAATTATAGTCTAAGTAATTATGGTCTAAATAATACCGGCTAATTGGTAGCAGGTAGGAAGCCTGAGAGAGAACTGCGGGTGTGCAAACCAGTCTCGGTGTAGTCTAGGTCAAACACGCACAGTATTTGGAAGGCTCTGGAAAGGCTCACTTGTTTAATGGAAGGAACTTTACAGATTTTAATGTGAAGAACCCTCTCCCATATGTGAGACGCAAATTCTAAAGATTCCCAAAACTCGAAAACCTAAGTTTTCAAATGGACTTGTGTTTCTAGTAGGTGGAAAAAAAGCTCTTAATTAGGATCCTGACCGCAAAGCACTAACAGGAGATTTAACACCTACACATGGGATTCGTGCTTTCATCCAGTTAACAGGGACCTAAGTGCAAAGTGGGGACCAGGCAAAAGTAATGTCAGGCTGGTGCCCAGGTCTTACACTGGCACTGCTCTGCACCAGAGAGCCAACTATACCCTCCTCCCTCTCCCTGGAAGGCTACCCACTTTTATTCTGCTCATGCATTACAGCAACGTGATGGTAAGTTGCATTGTGACTCTCAGAGGCATGAACTGATCAGAGCTACTTCCCTGGCCCCTCATATACCCTCCATATTACACTCAACCCAAGTGTTAACTCTCCTCAGAAGTCCCTAAACTACAAGACATTTTGCTCCACTTCTAAAACTCTTTTGCTTTCTGTGTATTTTCTGACAGAACCCACAAGCATTTCCAAAGGCTTGGCTATGAGGTGGAATGCAGAACACATCGGGGACAGATAATTCACTAAGAGGAGGAACCAGCTCTAAGTTATTTTTCTTTCCTTACCTTGCTCGGAACAGATTTCCAACATAGCAGGTGGTCAACTGACACTGCTTCACAATTGAGCAATTATTCATCTCAGTATTTATTATGCATTCATTATGTGCTGGGTGCCATGCCAAGTTCTGAGAACCCACAATGGATGCCGAGTCACCTACTTGCCAGTTGTGTGACCTTGGCCAAGGGAGCTAATTTCTCTAAGCCTCAGTTTCCCCAACTGCAAAATGTGGGACAATAATGTCACCTGCCTCACAATATTGAATGATTATACATACCTCCCAAATTAAGTGAACTATATTTATATGTGATATGTAAAATATCATATACATAATGAACATAGTTTCTGATGGCTGTTAAATATTCAATTTCTAGTGTAGTTTGGTCACTAATGTGAAAAAAATTAGAGGCATAATTAATTTAGCTGATTCTGGTTAAAAATTATCATAGCAATTACTAAAAGATAAGGTGCAAAATTAAAACCTTACATTTGATTAGGGTTATCTCTCTATAACTGAATTTCAACATAGCCTACAAATACCTAGTTTCAATGACTAGTGGGGAGCAAAGGTACAGGTGACTTAACCTGGGCAGTAAAAGTACCCCCTTTACCATTGGTTAGGCATCAGTCTTTTAAGATTCCCTTCTTTCCCCATCTTCCACCTACCCACACTTCCTGACGCTGGGAAAGCAGCCCCTGGGGCATAGTGGCCATCTATAGGTAGTGTCAGAGTAGCCGGGGCCCCTGGATTTGGGGGTCGACCTCTGGCATCAGCTATGGATGACTGTAGGTAACCCGTCCATGCACTCCAACAAGGCCCAGCACTGAGTCCTCTCGTCCCAGTCCAGGTCTCCACAGCTTTCCCATCCTCTCAGTGGCCACGGCGCTGCTGGAGGGCTCAGGACCTCTCTACTCTTTTCCCATGCCACATGGCAGCTTGGGCCCTATACGGCCACCCTCAGCCACAGCCACTTGTCAACAGGCCAGCTGACTGTGCACCAGCCAGTCTCCCCAGGCTACCCTGGGAAGCCAGCTCAGTTCGCCTGCCTCTCTAGATTCCTCCTGAATTACCTTGGAGACCTCTGGCTCCAAGGAGAGCGTATCTAATTCTCTCTTTCCCCCATGAAATGGAGCAGGGTGCGTGGGGGTCTCTTCCCAGGAACCCACATGCTTTCCAACTCCAACCACATCCCCTTTGAAAACACTGGGCCAATACAGCTGTGTGACCTTGAAAAGTTCTTTTCATATCTGTAAGACAGGAATAACAATATCCATCTCACAGGGACACTATGGGGACTAAATGAGACAATACATGCGAACCTCAGGAATGAAGCAAGTGCGGCCCGACCCCCATCCAGGCTAGATTTTCCTTCCTGGTCGCTGCGTCCTACATGTAAGTTGTGGTTGTTCCAACAATGAATTCCACCCTCCCCGATCGAACACCTTGAAAATTTATTTGCAAACCTATGCCCCAATTTTCTGCCACATAAATTGGCAAAACTTCGCCATTCTTTTGGCATACAATATACCTTAATGCATCATGGCTTCATGTCTCCATCAGGCATGGCAGGCTTGAGGGCTGCTTGCCGTGTGTAGGCAATTTAACCTAAACTACACCAAAACCTCCCCCTTATCACTCCAATCTCACGGCTCCATTTCCCACCCTGAGCAACCTGCAAGTCACATTTAGATTTTCACTTAAGTGACAAAGTCACTTAAGTTCACTTCAGGAAATTCGCTAAGCAGCAGGCCATTTTCCATGACATCAGGTTCAAAGCCAAAGCAATATGTTGATGCTTTAAGAATGAGAACCCAAACCGGGGATTTGGCACATTTTATTTTTCAGTCACTGCACCTCACCTCTTCATCAACGTGAGTCCTACCTTATTCCTAAAATCTATGGCACAGAACGAAGTTTGCCATCTTTGCTTACAAAAAAAAGGAAAAGCGGGCTGCCAGAGGCTTAAAAGCAACTTCCAGCAAGCCAGGAATTACAGAGGTCCACTTCAGTGTCCAAATTGCCATCAAGGATTTTTTTTTTTAAGTCAGAGACATCACATCAAGGTAGCAACCACCTCAGCTCACATGAAGGTAGTCGGACCTTCTCAGAGAGACCCCCCCTATTCTGAATGCCCTCCTGTGCTTTCAGATCGGTAGCTCTGACAGTCTTTTTTAAGGACCAGGACAATCTTTCTTCACAGCTAGTCATAGTCAGAAGCCCAACAGGGCAAGAAGGGCAGCTACTCCTCTGGGTGAAACAGGGTACGGGGCCCAGATGCCCTGCCCTGCTGGGGCTCACCCCCTGCAGATCCCAGCCAGTCTCACCAAACTCTAGGATCCGCTGAACCCTTTGCACCTCAGATGATCTGAACAGCGGTCGGGAAACTTTCTGTAGAGAGCCAGCTATTGCACATTTTCTGCTCTGCGGGCCATATGGTCTCTGCTGAAACTACTCAACTCTGCCGTTGTAGTGAGCATGAGACACGATGTGACTGACTGGGAGTGCCAGTCCCCCAACAAAACTCCATCTAATAGAGCACAGGACCAGCCAGATTTGGCCACTGGCTGTAGTTTGCCAACTCTGAGCTAAACTAGAAGCGTATCTTTTTACTGTCTCTTGGTTCACATGATATTCAAGATGGAGAAGCAGAATACGCCACAGAAAATGCCAGAAACTCCACTTTGTACAAGTAGTGCTCTTTTTTTCATTATACCCACAGTATTTACCAATGTCTTATGAAAACACAAAAACTACCTCTCATTCATTCATCAGGTGGTTACTTAGGACCTGAAAACTATGTTTTACTTTGTGATCCATGATCACCTCAAATGTAATGTTTCTCACAGTGAATTTTAACTCCTGGAAGATATATATGTTCATTGCAATTCTACAGATCAAGGTCCCTCCTCCCAAAACACCATATCTCACAGGTATCACATACAATTAGGTCCTGCCCTCCCTCTCTCAGGTATAAATAGCTGCTATTATAAAAAACAGGGCAGAATCAAAAGTGTGTCCTTATAGTATTATTTATACCAGAGTGGCTAAGGATGTAACAGGTACAAGGGAGAAAACATGGCTTTTGGAGTAATTTTGGATATAACATACTAGACATTGCTTAGCATATTACATTATATTACATATTTCCTATACGACATGACAGTGCCACACTGAGCCCCATTCTGACACCAGTCTCTTGGCCTCCCTCCATCCCCTGACCAGTCCCTCCCACCTCCTCCCTCTTGTCCACTCTGTTACATACAGAAAGTAAAACCTTGAGGTACCCTGGACCCACAACGTCCAATACGGTAACCACCAGCCAGGAGTGGCTAATTAATCCATCCTTTGGTTCCTACCATGGGCCTGGCTCTCTGCTGCCTGCAGTGCATCCCAACCTTCTCCTTGAATTCCTTTTAACCCTTCAGGTCTCTGCTTACATACATGTTCCAGAGAAGCCTTCTTGCCCCTATGTCTAGGTTAAGTAACTCTGTTAAAACCTCCCAGGCATATTTAGTATTTGCAATGGTTTAACTATGTACAATGCACTGATTCCCATAAGGATCAGCTCTGTCTATCTTAAGAACAGCTGTATCTACAGTGCCTGGTGGGCGGTCAACAAAGACTCTCCCACCTACCAATTTCGTTCCAGTGTATGACACCTGGCCAGGGGGGGAAGTCTCACCCACCTTTTGGCCTGAACTTCCTCGGCTTTGCCTCTGCCCCCGTAAGCCCTAACCAAACCGTACAAACCCACAGCTCTTGAGCTTTTGCCTCACTGGGCCTGGCCCGCTGTCCCATCCCTTTTCATCTCCTGAAATCTGGCCCCTTCCAAATGCCACTTCCCACAGGTGTTCCCTACGTTTAAAGGAAATTGCTCGCTGTTTACACCTTTCATAGACCCTATTCGGCATTATTACTCTTCAAGTGTTTTTCTCCTCCTCCTGCTGTGTGACTGAGAAGATGGGCCGTGTCATCACACACCCCGCCCCATACCTGGCACACATCTGGCACGCATGAAGGTGAGGCGGTGGGCCACCTCTGAATCTCAGAGCCATCAGGTGACCATCTGTTGGGCTGGGGTGATTAACAATGATGACGGTGGGATAAGAACCTCCAGAGAGCCTGAAGGACAACTGACAAAAGAGGATGCTGGGAAATGTGAAGAAGCTCTGCAGTACATTTTTGGCAAAAACGACTCTCTTTAAAAATGGTGGTGTGAAGGTCAGACACTGAGTGACGGGTAGGGCATCATGCTGGCTGTCAAACTGATCGGAAAAATTCTGCCCAAACGAAAATATTTGAGTTTCATTCTTTTGTGCTTTCTAAAAACTAACACAGTTTGCCTTCAACTTCATCTCATTATTTACACGAATTTTGGTCACAGTTTGTCCCCCTATGAATATCCTCATGTAAGGATCTCCTTCAGGGGGTACCGTCTTAAGTCCCTATAACAATATTCCCACAATTGTCACTTCTTTGTTCACATTTGTGCTACAGACGTTATAACATTCGATGTCTTCACAACCACAAGCCAATTCCAATACAACAGAATTATCCTCTTCCCACATGGAGTCTGACCAGAGAAGCCATTTTCAGAACAAGACAACCCACAGTAGCAGCAAGAGAAAATACAACAATACCAGCCTATTTCCATTCAATTATTGGCCTTTCAGGTGGAAGAGCCTTTAATTTTCTACTCCTAGGGCTAATTCAATGTATAAGATAGTAACAAGTTCACGGTGATTTTTATTTTTAGTCTATCAATTCAATCAGCTTTTGATTTTCTCATTGACTCATTAACATCAGAGATTTCTAATACACACATCTGCCCCCTAACACCCACATGGAAAGGAAAAACTTGAGAAATTTCACAAGGCCAGGGTAATAGAGAATATTTAGTTTGTGATACACAAACTAAAACAGCTTTTAATTTGTTCCTGACTGACATAAGTGACTGAACTTACCCACTTAATCAAAGCAAGTCTAATTAGTTTTAAATTTCCTATGAAAAGACTAAAAGAGACAGACCAGCAGTTTGGCAAAATCTATTCTCACAGTCTAATACAACAGGCCAAGGGAAACATTGCTTTAAAAGTTCTCATTTTCACCTACCTTCTCCCAAATCTTTCCACACTATACTCAGCTGACTTCCTCGGGGTATTAAGAAACAGGAGTTTTAACCTGCTGTGGGGCTTCTCCAAACTTAGTTACTCAGTGTGACGCCACTCCACCTTTCCAGTTACACCTGGCTTGGTTGAGGATAAAGATGTAAATAGGCTAAATTATGAAAGATAAAAAGAATTTCAGCATCCGTCATTAGGAAGAAAACAAAGTAAACTTCATAAATACTAGGACTTTGGCTAACATTGTAAACATGCAAGATCCAGACTGCTTGAATGAAGTTCTCTGACACATCAGATGTAAGAAAGGGTATCTGAAAAGAACTGAGAGGTCCCAGCACCTTCCTGACTAAAAAGAAGTGAACTCAAGGTAACATTCTGAGGCATGAGGTCCTTCATGGTACTGATCTCAAAGTCTTCCCAGACTCCACCTCTCCAGTGCCAGACCCACAAGGAGAGAGCTGGTCGCACCTGCACCACCTTCTCTACAAGCCCTGCCTTAGATGGTCCAAGTTCAACATACAAAGACACCCTCCGCTTTCTTAAAAGGTGCATCTATGCACACCTGAGTTAGCCTGCACAATTCTAACAAGCATGGTGATCGAATTCCCGGTCTCCAGCAAGTAAAATGCAAAGTAAAAAAGTTGAAATATGACAAAAGGGGGTGGAGACACCAACACTGTCAAGAAGGATTGGGTGATCTCTAGCAGCACAGGAGGAACCAGGGAAAAAAACAGCAAAAGTAGACATTAAAAGGAGAGAATCTGGGACCACTCAGGAGTGAGGCAAACAACCCGATTTCCCAGGATGGTCCCAAGGCTTCCATCCCTTCACATGACAGAATAATAACAGAAACACAGCTATCTTAACCCTGAGCTCTGAAGGCAAGGCTCCAATCTGCTCAGGGTACTTGTGTAAGAAAGCCAGGAAGTATGGAAACAGTGGTAATTTACAGACATTTCCCTCCAGGTGGTTGACCATTTTTGAAAGTGCTGACATGTAAAGGGAGGGGCTCTGGGCGCTGGGGACTTGTCTTACAAGGAGATCTGATCTCCTTTCTGCCTCACCACCGGTTAATGAAGCACCACGAACGGCCAGTCCTCATTGGAAGCCACTCCAAGGAGAGCATTCCAAAGTCAGCTAGAACAACACACAGCAGATGTCCTGAAAAGCACAGTATCTCCTCCCCACGCCTTTCTGTGGAATAGATGAAAAATGTGTAACCACACAGGGAAACGATCAGTCGGTTGAAAGGCAAGTTTCCAATAAAGGCACAAGGGCACCTGAAAAAAAAAATTCTCATCTTTACAAAAAAGGAGCCAAATGAATTCCCCCCTTGTACAAATGCCTGGCCCACTGCAGATTTTCCAACGTGAGACAATCAAAGTTGAAGGCATTTCCTCGAGGAAGAAGACATATCCAAACAGCAAATTTCTTTTTTTTTTAAATAAGCATATATATTGTTATTTTGCATAGCGCAACAAATGTGCACTGTTGTTAAACATGAAATTCTAGTTGCTAAACTCCTGTGACAAAGGGGGAAAAAACCCCAGCCTGCATTCAGGGTGAGGTCATGGGAGAGAATGAATCCTCCACCCCCAACCTGACTCAGCACGAAATTACTAAAATCCATAAACTTAGTGCAAACCGGGACTGGGACATCTGGCTTGGGTGGGACCACTGTGGCCAAACTTAAGGTACCGTAAGTGTTTCCCATCAGACTAGGAAGCTATTTATTTATAACTTCTTCTTCACCTGCTTCTAGGGAGACCTGAGGATCTGGGCTGATGAGCTGCATAAAAGAACAGCCCTGCACTGTCTTCGCACATTTTATTAACGCCCTGAAAGGCTTAATGGAAAAAGCACTCTCTCTTCCAAAGCGTCCAGATTACTCATAATAATACCAAGAGGGTGAAGCAGTGTTGGGTTCCCACCCTGCGCTTGTCTTGTCCCCACCATGGCACACAGGAGGAGGGTGACCAGCTCCTCGAATTTGCCCAGCACTTTCCCAGGATTTAAACGGAACTCCCTCAGTCCTGGGCAACTGGAACAGTAGGTCATCCCCCCGTGAACCGTGAAGCTCTCACGTCCCCCTGGCAGCATCCAGAGATGTGCTTATGCACAACACCTTGTCTTTGTAGCTCAGAGAAACCTAACAGCGAGAGGAGTCTATTGGCCAAACTTGGGTTCGAATCCCACTCCCTCCACTTTCCAGCAGCGGAAACTTCTCTAAGCCTCAGTTTCTACATCTGTAAGATAAAGATAAAAGAACATTCCTTGAGACTTCCAGGAAGATGGCGGTGTGAGCAAGGAGGTGGAAATCTCCTCCCAAAACCAAATATATTTATGAAAATAGAACAAATACAACTATTCCTAAAAGAGAAACCAGAAGATACAGGACGACACCCAGCCTGCAGCTACACCTGAGAGGACTCGGCACCTCGAGAAGCGGGTAAGATACGGAGCCGCAACCCGGCAGGACCCGAGCACTCCCCCACCCCAGCGCACCGGCGGGAGGAGAGGATTCGGAGCCGGGAGGGAGTGGAGGCACGGGCCCGCCAAATAACCAGTCCTGGTGATCTGCACCGGGAGCACTGACACACTTCGCGCGGTGTATCAGAGATTGGAGAGACAGAGGTGCAGGATCCAAGACAGCAGGTCCACTCAGCCGGTTCCCTATTTTTAGGGGTCTTAAAGAGACAGGGGCCCAACGGAGGAGCAGGATCATCCCAGCGCACTCAGCCAAGCAGGCTGGGAGTCCTGGGGAATTTCAGTCCCCCTGGACTGCGGCTGAGAAAAGCAGTCGCACGGAGACTTCCCACAGAAATCAGCAGCCTCCCATTCGTTCCCTCCCTGGCCAGAGTCACAAAGGGCCTGGTAGAGCGGCCTGGCTGCAGAATAGTGGAACAGCAGCGCCACCTACAGGATCCTCACAGAAACTACACCAGGCAGGTGTTTTTTGTTTTGTTTTGTTTTTCTCTCTCTCTATTTTCCCTTTCTTCTTTTTCTCTTTTTCTGACCCCTTCTATCGCCATGAAAAGTCAGAGGAATATGGTACAAAGTTTACCCAGACAACCCCAGACCAGACAACCCCAGAGAAGGCACCTGATGGGATAGACATGCACAATCTTCCTGAAAAAGAATTCAGAATAAAGGTCATAACCATACTGATGGATCTACAGAGAAATATGCAAGAGCTAAGGGAGGAAGTGAGGGAAGTGACGAAAGACAATACAGAGATGAGACAAGCGATCAACGGGCTTAGCAGCAGACTGGACGAGATGCAAGAGGCTGTTAATGGAATAGAAATCAGAGAACAGGAACACAGAGAAGCTGAGGCAGAGAGAGATAAAAGGATCTCTAGGAATGAAAGAATTTTAAGAGAACTGTGTGACCAATCCAAACGGAACAATATTCACATTATAGAAGTACCAGAGAAAGAAAAGAGAGAAAAAGGGATAGAAAGTGTATTTGAAGAAATAATTGCTGAAAACATCCCCAAGCTGGGGAAGGAAATAGTCTCTCAAACCATGGAAGCCTACAGATCTCCCAACACAAGGGACCCAAGGAAGACAACACCAAGACACATAATAATTAAAATGGCAAAGATCAAAGATAAGGACAGAGTATTAAAGGCAGCTAGAGAGAGAAAAAATATCACCTACAAGGAAAATTCATCAGACTATCGTCAGACTTCTCAACAGAAACCTTACAGGCCGGAAGAGAATGGCATGATTTATTTAATGTAATGAAACAGAAGGGCTTCGAACCAAGAATATTGTATCCAACACGATTGTCATTTAAACTTGGGGGAGGGATTAAACAATTTCCAGACAAGTGAAAGCTGACGGAATTTGCCTCCCATAAACCACCACTACAGGATATCTTAAAAGGACTGCTCTGGATGGAAGCACGCCTAGGGCTAAAAAGATGTCACCAGAGAAAATAAAATCATAGCAAAGAAAGCAGACCACACAAATACTAACTAAAGGCGAAGAATAAAACACCTAGTATATAAAGAATGGAGGAGGAAGAATAAGAAGGGAGAGAAATAAAGAATCATCAGACTGTGTTTACAACAACTTAACAAGAAAGTTAAGTTAGACTGTTGATAGTAGAGAAGCTACCCTTGAACCTTTGGTAACCACGAATCTAAAGGTAGCAATGGCAATAACTACATATCTATCGATAATCACCCTTAATGCACCAATCAAAACACACAGAGTAACAGAATGTATAAAAAAGCGAGACCCATCTATATGCTGCATACAGGAGACTCACTTCAAACCCGATGATATACACAGACTAAACGTGAAGGGATGGAAAAAGATATTTGATGCAAACAACAAAGAGAAAAAAGCAGGTGTTGCAGTACTTGTAGCAGACAAAAAAGACTTCAAAATGAAGAAAGTAGCAAGAGATAAAGAAGGACATTACATAATGATAAAGGGGTCAGTCCAACAAGAGGATATAACCATTTTAAATATATATGCACCCAACACAGGAGCGCCAACATATGTGAAACAAATACTAACAGAATTAAAGGAGGAAATAGAAAGCAATGCAGTCATTTTAGGAGACTTCAACACACCACTCACTCCAAAGGACAGATCAACCAGACAGAAAATAAGTAAAGACACAGAGGCACTGAACAACACACTAGAACAGATGGACCTAACAGACATCTACAGAACTCTACACTCAAAAGCAACAGGATACACATTCTTCTCAAGTGACATGGAACATTTTCCAGAATAGACCACATACTTGGCCACAAAAAGAACCTCAGTAATATCAAAAATATTGAAATTTTCCCAACCAACTTCTCAGATCACAAAGGAATAAAACTAGAAATAAATTTTAGAAAGAAATCAAAAACGCTCGCAAATACATGGAGACTTAACAACATTCTCCTAAATAATCAATGGGTTAATGACCAAATCAAAACAGAAATCAAAGAATATATGGAGACTAATGACAACAACAACACAAAGCCACAACTTCTGTGGGACACAGCAAAGGCAGTTCTAAGAGGAAAGTATATTGCAATCCAGGCCTATTTAAAAAAGGAAGTACAATCCCAAATGAATAGTCTAAAGACACAATTACTGAAATTGGAAAAAGAAGAACAAATGAGACCCAAAGTCACCAGAAGGAGGGACATAACAAAGATCAGAGAACAAATAAATAAAATTAAGAAGAATAAAACAATAGAAAAAAATCAATGAAACCAAGAGCTGGTTCTTTGAAAAAATAAACAAAATAGATAACCCCCTAGCCAGACTTATTAAGAGAAAAAGGGAATCTACACGCATAAACAGAATCAGAAGTGAGAAAGGAAAAATAATGATGGGCCCCACAGAAATACAAAGAATTATAAGAGAATATTATGAGAATCTATATGCTAACAAGCTGGAAAACCTAGAGGAAATGGACAACTTCTTAGAAAAATACAACCTTAGAAGATTGACCATGCAAGAAACAGAAAAACTAAACAGACCAATCACCAGCGACGAAATTGAATCAGTAATCAAAAAACTACCCAAGAACAAAACCCCCGGACCAGATGGATTCACCTCTGAATTCTACCAGACATATAGAGAAGAAATAACACCCATTCTCCTTAAAGTTTTCCAAAAAATAGAAGAGGAGGGAATACTTCCAAACTCATTCTATGAAGCCAGCATCACTCGAATACCAAAACCTGGCAAAGACCTCACCAAGAAAGAAAATTACAGACCAATATTCCTGATGAACGTAGATGCAAAAATACTCAACAAAATATTAGCAAACCAAATTCAAAAATACATCAAGAGGATCATACACCATGATCAAGTGGGATTCATCCCTGGGATGCAAGGATGGTACAACATTCGAAAATCCATCAACATCATCCACCACATCAACAAAAAGAAGAACAAAAACTACATGATCATCTCCATAGATGCTGAAAAAGCATTTGACAAAATTCGCCATCCATTCATGATTAAAACTCTCAACAAAATGGGTATAGAGGGCAAGTACCTCAACATCATAAAGGCCATATATGACAAACCCACAACTAACATCATACTTAACAGCAAGAAGCTGAAAGCTTTTCATCTAAGATCGGGAATAAGACAAGGATGCCCACTCTCTCCACTGTTATTCAACATAGTACTGGAGGTCCTAGCCACGGCAATCAGAGAAAACAAAGAAATACAAGGCAGCCAGATTGGTAAAGAAAAAGTCAAATTGTCACTATTTGCAGATGACATGATATTGTACATAAAAAACCCTAAAGACTCCACTCCAAAACTACTAGAACTAATATCTGAATTCAGCAAAGTTGCAGGATACAAAATTAACACACAGAAATCTGTTGCTTTCCTATACACTAACAATGAACTAACATAAAGA
Source organism: Smutsia gigantea (assembly GCA_032199065.1). Classification (NCBI taxonomy): domain Eukaryota; kingdom Metazoa; phylum Chordata; class Mammalia; order Pholidota; family Manidae; genus Smutsia; species Smutsia gigantea. Next base: position 25,872 of record JAVSCE010003064.1, read on the forward strand.
GAAATCAGAAAAACAATTCCATTCACAATTGCATCAAAAAGAATACAATACCTAGGAATAAACCTAATGAAGGAAGTGAAAGACCTGTACTCTGAAAACTACAAGACACTCCTAAGAGAAATTAAAGAGGACACTAACAAATGGAAATGCATCCCATGCTCTTGGCTAGGAAGAATAAATATTGTCAAAATGGCTATACTACCTAAAGCATCTACAGATTCAACACAATCCCTATCAAACTACCAACAGTTT
>JAVSCE010003065.1:0-39208 GCA_032199065.1 Smutsia gigantea
AATATACCAGTAAATATATCTCAAATCCTTTTTGGAATGAGACAAGGTATAAATAACTATAACAACGATGACATCTAACACTTCTACAGTACTTTACATTATACATTTTTATCCACCCATCATAGTACTCATGTGCACTGTTGTACACAAGTACATAGGACCTGCTGTGTATAAACAACAAGGCAAGTATTATTTTTACTGCTATTCTACAGAAGGCAAGTGAGATTAAGAAAAGTTAAGTGGCTTTTATACCTTCAAAGCCAAGACTAAAACCCAATTCTTCTCACCCCATTTCTAATTTAACCATTAAGTGTTTCACATATTCTTCATTAGTAATACATGGCTAAAAATAAGGTATACCTCATAGAGCTTTTGTGAGGACTAAATGAAATAATGCATGCGATGTATGTAGTACAGGATCCATCACACAGCAAGTACTCAATAGAAGCTATCATCATATCATCATCATCATCACTGCTATCATTATCATTATTGTTATTGTTACATCTAACTATACAGAAAATATTTTGATATTTTGGTGAACCAGATGCAGAGGTCAGCAAACTCTGACCTGTAGACCAAATCTGGCTCACAACATGGTTTTTCAAATAAGGTTTTATCGGAACACAGCCATAACCATTTATTTACATATTGTCCATGGTTGACTTTGTGCTACAATGGTAGAATTGAATATTTGCAAAAGAAACTACATGGCCTTCAAATCCTAAACCACTTATTATCTGCCTTTTTTTACAGGAAAAGTTTGCCAATTCCTGTATTAGAGACTGATTAAGCAAGTAGTTTTGTGATTCTTATGGTTGAAAGCCTCTGTGCACACACACACACACACACACACACACACACACAATATTTTATAAAAACTGTAGTTCTCGTCTCTTCAAGAAAGTGATCTCATGTAAATTTATTTAAATGGGATGGGAGTGGGTATAGCTGGCTCCAGAGGGGGCAATGCGTTCTGGAAGAAAACCAATAGTTATGAATCTGTTTAAGAAAAACTGAGTAGGATGGATTTAGGAACGGTTTTAGTACAATGAAGCAATGATTGATGGCTAGAGCAATAGCTACCCTGAACAAAAGAGAAACCACAGTTAGGTACAGTTAGAATTAGAGGTCTAGATGAGAAGACATTTTGGAAACTGACATAAATAGGGAGGGTCTTCTTAGGTCACAATTTTTCAAAGGGTAATTGTAGATGAGTGCAGGAGAATAAGGGTCAAAAGGCTAATAAGGGTTCGGTGACATGATTGGGGATATAGCCCAACCAGAAATGTTCTAATAATCCCCCAAACTGTGTCACAGACAGCAGAGCTAGCCTATAGCTGAAAGAGGTGAGATATTAAGATGGCAGCATCTAAGCTATATCTTACTGTAGAGAATTGAAAACAAAACAATGAAACAAAACAAGGCACCCTGCGAATTTATAACTTTTCATGGGTCAGGTACTATGATAAGCATTTTTACAAGTATTTGGAGAACACATACTCTTAATGTTTTCTCACCAGTATGGAGAAGATTTTACCTCCTAAAATGATTAATAAAAATGTCTACTTGTCATTGAGAAAAAATGGAACAAGGGAAATAACAAAATAGGTAAAATTGAGAAACTCTTGATTTTTTTGTGTTAGTAGCTTGATTCAAGCACAGTGAACATGGGCAGCTTTCATTTTAGGGATGTCATGACAGATTTATCACATGTTCCTTCATCTTATACAGGAGAATTCCTTGGGGAGAAGGAACCAGACGTGGCCATTGCCCTAATCCCTTTATATACTGTCCGGCCTTCTGGGGCCAGGCACCAACCTGGTCAACAGTAGCTATCTTTGTTCAGTCCCTGGTAGCTTCCCTTCTCCAGTCCCAGGCCCAGAGATTAAGAAAAGAAGTAACCAGCCTGACTTTCTTTTGAATCTGCTCCCTAACCCCATTGATACCTCACAGAATATCACCTTCCCTTCAAAACATTGCCCAGAAGAGGTGTTGTGGAAATTTCCCTGCCTTGCTAACAGGAGGGCAGTCCTATCTCCAAGTCACATGCAATTGGCCCAACTGATGTATCCCCATTAATCTGAATTTTCATAGGTCTCACTTATCACCTCTTTACATACACTTCATTATATGAACTCCAGTGATTTTTTTTAAATTCTAAAAATACGTAACATGAAATCGACCCTCTTAACAAAATTTTAAGTGCACAATACAGTATTGTTAGCTATAAGTGCAATGTTGTACAGCCAATCTCTAGAACTTCTCTTGCATAACTAATGCTTATGAGTTGAACAGCAACTCCCTGCAGACTCCATTGATTATTTTTCCCTTGGATCCCCACAGCCCTCTCAGAGTCATATAAATTGTTCCCTTCTGAACAATAGAAAGTTTATATTAAAGCTAGTTACTTACAGAGCTGTAATTAACTGAGAACTAATATGTTTAGTCAACATGAAGGAGCTCTGGAAAATGAGCTCCTTATAAAGAAAATGAATTGAGATGGGCACAATAAGAGTGAGAAAACTCTAAAAGGCACACAGAAGGTGAAGGTTTTTATCTGCTCATCCCCCTCCTACCTTCTCACAAGAGCTTAGTCTTAGATATTAATTATTGGCTTGATTGTGAGAAAAGGCATTTAGGAAGATTTTTCCTGCAGCATAGCTAGGGTTGACCACCTTCTTCAGAGCTGACTAGATCCCTGGAAGCCAATCCTCAGAGATGATGCTTTTCTTTTTCCTTAGAAAAGAATGCCATTCATCCTTGGCACAAGCCACATTGCCTCTTAGGAAATTCCAAGTTTGGACCCAAGACACACCAAAGACTAGACTTAGAACATCCTTGCAGTCTAGAACTTCTGGATGTGTCTGTAATAGTAGCACTTATGTGCCATGTTTTTGTAGAATCTTGTCAAAATTGTTTTGTTAAAGATGACAGACATGTCTATATCATGATTGTTAGGCAGATGATACAGATCTCTGAACAATTTAGATTTTAAACCCTTTTTATTTCCCAAACAAACTTATACATGGAAGACTGGCTGGTGTTATAGGTTGAATTGTGTATTACCAAAAAGATATGTTGAATTCCTAACCCCTAGTACGTAAGAATGTGACCTAATTTGGAGAAAGGATCTTTAAAAGGTTAATTCTAATGAGGTCATAAGTGTGGGCTGTAATCCAATATGAGTGGTGTCTTATAAAAATGGAAAATTTTGATACAGAGACCTACATGTAGAAAGGAGACAATGTGAAGAGGCACAGAGAGAACACCATAAGAAGATGGAGGATTGTAGTGATACATCTACAAGCCAATGAATGTCAAAGATCGCTGACTAACCTCTAGAAGCTAAGAAAAGGAAAGCAAAGATTCTCCCCTACAGGTTTTAGAGGGTCCCTGCAGAGACCATTACTTGGGACTTCTAACCTCCGGAACTGTAGGACAGTAACTTTATATTGTTTTAATCCATTTGTTATGGCAGTCCCAGGAAGCTAATACAGCTAGTATATAAAATATAGGAAACAAGCTATTATTTTCCTTAAAGAGAAGCATAGGACTTAGAGTCCTACCTGTCAGGACTGATCTTTGCCTCGAGGTATCTCTGCCAAATCTTTATACAACTCACAACAAACTTGGAAACTATTACTTTAGTCCCCCTCTCTTTTTCTGGAGAGGTACGTTTTATAGCTTTTCCAGTGTGAAGTGGAAGATTCATTTTAGTCTAAAAATAATTCACTTGTCCTTCCAATTTATGACTAATCCACTGTAACCTAGAGAAAACTTTTCTCTGGCTCTCAGTTTTTTACCTCTATTTTCCCATTCAGTCCCCAAATTTGATTAAAATATTGTTAGAAAATAAGCTCACCTACTTCCTTAAGGAATGCATTAAGTTTAGTTGACTGAACTATGAGCCCACCACCCCTGAATCAATAACTCTTTCCTAATGAGTCTTATAAATTCTTTCTGAAGCCCATCTACTTTGGTCCTAACTTCTGGGAACATAAGCTATGGTTGCTCACCCATTTAAAGTAAAGAAGCAAAGCTCCTGATTCTTCATTGACTGGGGTGGATTCTGTATGGAGTTTTGTAGCTCTCTCTTTCGCTGTTTTGTGGCCAAGTGATGTATGAAAATGTGTGTCAATGATTTGGGGAAAAATGAGCAAAGCTTTTTATTTATCTGTCACAGAAGTCGATATGGGTAGGGGGTAAAATAAGGCTGACCTGAAAGGGACACATATTTCTGCACTGGAGGGAAAAAAAGCAGTAGAGAGGACATTTCTCAGTTTAAAATAAGATTGGGATTCCATTTATATGAAACATCGAAAATAGGCAAATCCATAGAAACTGAAAGTAAATTGGTGGTTGCCAGGGATTGGTTGGGATAGATAAATTGGGAGTAACTGCTGACAAATAGGGAGTTTATTTTTGTCATGATGGAATTATTCTGCAATTAGTGGTGATGACTGTACAACTCTGTGAATATACCACTGAATTGTACATTTTTTTATTGAAGTATCACTGACCTTATATTGATTTCAAATGTACAGCACAGTGATTCAACAGTTATCCATGTTATTAAATCCTTATCCACTCTAGTGCAGATACTATCAATCAAGATGGAAAGATGTTGCAGAATCATTGACAGTATTTTCTACGTTGTATTACCATCTCCTTGACCAACTTATATTGTGGTTGCAAATTATTGTGCCCCTTTATCCCCCTCGCCTTCCCGCACACACAACCCACCCCGCCCCCTTCATAACCTCTAGTCACTTCTCAGTGTCTATGAGTCTCTAGCTGTTTTGGTCCTTCTGTTTTATTTTGTTTTGTATTCCACAAATAAGCGAAATCATATGGTATTTGTCTTTCTTTTCCTAACTTACTTCACTGAACATAATAACCTCTAGATCCATCCATGTTGTTGCAAATGGCAGGATTTCTTTTCTTTTTATAGATGAATAATATTCCACTGTGTATATGTACCACTTCTTCTTTATCAGTTCATCTATTGATGGACACTTAAATTGCTTCGGTATCTTGGCTATTGCAAATAGTATAATGAAAAACATAGGGGTGCATATGTTTTTTCATATCAGGGATTTTGTTTCCTTCAAGTAAATTATAGAAATGGAATTACTACATCAAATGGTATGTCTATTTTTTTGTTTTTTGAGGAAACTCCACATGCTTTCCACAGTGGTTGAAGCATTTAAATGCCAACCAATAGTGTAAGAGGGTTCCTACTACTTCACATCTTCACCAACATTTGCTATGTCTTGTCTTTTGGATAGTGGCCATTCTAACAGTGATATCTCATTGTGGTTTTGATTTGCATTTCCCTGATGATTAGCGATGTGGAATATCTTTTCATGTATCTGTTGGCCATTTGTATTTCTTCAGAGTAATGTCTGTTCAGGTACTCCACCCATTTTTAATTGGGTTATTTGTTTGTTGGGTATTGAGGTATGTGAGTTATTTATATAACTTTAATGTTAACCCATTATCAGCTGAGTTGTTTATGAATTTTTCTCCCATAATATAGGTTGCCTTTTTGTTCTGCTGATGGTGTCCTTTAGAAGTTTTTTTAATATAATTTATTTTATTATTATTAATCTACAATTACATGTGCAATATTATGGTTATTAAACTACCCCTTCATCAGGTCCCCCCCACCAACCCCATTACAGTCACTGTCCATCAGCGTAGTGAGATGCTATAGAATCACTACTTGTCTTCTCTGAGTTGTACTGCCCTCCCCGTGCTCCCCCAACATTACATCTGCTAATCGTAATGCCCCTTTTTCCCTCTTATCCCTCCCTTCCCGCCCATTTTCCCCAGTCCCTTTCCCTTTGGTAACTACGGGCAAGGGAAACAAAAGCAAAAATGAACAAGTGGGACCTTTAGAAGTTTTTTTAATTTCATGTAGTACTGCTTGCTCATTTTTTATTTTGTTACCCTTGCCCAGGGAGATGTGTCCAGGAAAAAATTGCTAAAACTTATGTTAAAGAGATTTTTGCCTATGTTTTCTTCTAAGAGATTTATGGTTTCATGACTTACATTCAGGTCTTGATCCATTTCAAGTTTACTTTTGTGTACTGAGTTAGACAATAATCAAGTTTCATTCTCTTACATGTAGCTGTCCAATTTTGCCAGCACCAGTTGTTGAAGAGGCTGTCTTTTCCCCATTGCACATTCATGGCTCCTTTATCATATAATAATTGACCATATATGTATGAGCTTATATCTGGGCTCTCTATTCTGTTCCATTGATCTGTGCACCTGTTCTTGTGCCAGTGCCATACTGTTTTGATTATTGTAGCTTTGTAGTGTAGCTTGAAGTCAGGGCACATAATCTTGGTTCTTCTTTCTCAGGATATTTTTGTCTATTTTGGGTCTTTTGTGGTTCCATATGAATTTTAGAACTATTTGTTCTAGTTCATTGAAAAATGCTCCTGATATTTTGACAGAGATTGCATTGAATCTGTAAATTGCTTTGGGCAGGATGACCATATGGGCAGTATTAATTCTTCCTATCTATGAACATGGGATAGATTTCCATTTATTGTTGTCTCCTTTAATTTCTCTTATGAGTGTTTTGTAGTTTTCAGAGCACAAGTTTTTCACCAACTTGAAAAGGTTTATTCTTAGGTATTTTATTCTTTTAGATGCCACTGAAAATGGAATTGTTTCCTGATTTCACTTTCTGCCAGTTCATTGATAGTATATAGGGATTTAACAGATTTATGTGTACTAATTTTGTATCCTGCAACTTTGATTAATTCAGTTATTAGTTCTAATAGGTTTTGGTGGCATCTTTAGGGCTTTCTATGTATACTATCATGTCATCTGAAAATAGTGACAATTTAACTTCTTCCTTATCAATTTGGATGCTTTTATCTCTTTGCTTGGTCTGCTTGCTGTGGCTAGGACCTCCAGGATTATGTTGAATGAAAGTGATGAGAGTGGACATCCTTGTCTTGTTCCTGATCTTAGAGGAAAAGTTTTCATCTTTTTACTATCAAGTGTGATGTTGGCTGTGGGTTTCTTGTATATGGCATTTATATGTTGAGGTATATACCCTCTAAACCCATTTTCATGAAAGTTTTTATCATGAATGGATGTTTAATTCTGTCAAATGCTTTTCAGCATCTATTGAGATGAGAGTGTGGTTTTATCCTTCTTTTTGTTAATATGGTGTATAATATTGTTTGATTTTTGAATACTGTATCACCCTTGCATCCCTACAACAAATCCCACTTGGTCATAATGGGTGAGCTTTTTGATGTATTTTTGAATTTCATTTTCTAATACTTTGTTGAGGATTTTTGCATCTATGTTCATCAGGGATATTGGTCTATTTTTTTTTTTGGTGTCTTTGTCTGGTTTTGGTATTAGAGTGATTCTGGCCTCATTGAATAAGTTTGGAAGTGACCCCTTCTCTTCTACATTTTTGGAATACTTTCAGGAGGATGGTTGTTAGCTCTTTGTTAAATGTTTGATAGAATTCAGCTATGATGCCATCTGTACCTGTGATTTTGTTTTTTGGAGTTTTTTGATTACCAATTCAGTTTCACTACTGGTAATAGTCTGTACAGATTTTGTTTCTTCCTGGGTCAGTCTTGGAAGATCGTATTTTTCTAGGAAATTGTCCATTTCTTCTAACATTGTCCAGTTTATTGTCATATAAATTTTCATAGTATTCTCTAATAATTATTTGTAGTTCTTGTGGCATTTGTTGTGATTATTCCTTCTTCATTTCTGATTTTGTTTATGTGTGTACTTTCTCTTTTTTCTTGATAATTCTGGCTCAGGATTTATCTATTTTGTTTATTTTCTCAGAGGACCTGCTTCTGGATTCATGGATTTTTTTCTATTGTTTTATACTTTATTTTACTTATTTCTGCTCTGATCATTATTATGTCCTTTCTTATACTATCTGAGATTTATTTGTTTTTCTTTTTCTAGTTTCTTTAATTGTGAGTTTAGAGTGTGTTTGTGGAATTTATATTTTTTTCTGAGGTACGCCTGTATTGCTGTGTACTTCCCTCTTAGAACTGCATTCAGAGCATCCCACAGATTTTGGGCTGTTGTGTTTTTGCTTTCATTTTTCTCCATGCATTGCCAGATTTCTGTTTTAACTTGGTCATTGATCCATTCATTATTTAGAAGCATTTTGTTTAGCCTCAATGTATTTGAAGACTTTTTTGTTTTCTTTATGTAATTTATTTCTAGTTTCATACCACTGTGGTCTGAGAAACTGCTTGATACAATTTCATTGCTTTTGAATGTACTGAGGCTCTTTTTTGTGGCCTAGTATGTGATCTATTCTAGAAAATTTTCCATGTACGTTTGAGAAAAATGTGTATCCTGCTGCATGTGGTGGAATATTTTGTAGATATCTGTTAAGTCCATCTGATCTTATGTATTGTACAGTGCCTCTGTTTCTTTCTTCATTTTTGGTCTGGTTGATCTGTCTATTGATGTGAGTGGGATGTTAAAGTCTCTTAAAATGAATGTGTTGCAATTTATTTCCTCCTTAATTCTGTTAGTATTTGTTTTACATATTTAAGTGCTTCTATGTTGCGTGCAAAGATACTTATAATAGCTATAGCCTCTTGTTGGACTTTATCATTATGTAATGTCCTTCTTTGTCTTTATGTAATGTCCTTCTTTGTCTCTTTCTACTTTCTTTGTTTTGAAATATATTTTGTTTAATATAAGTACTGCTACTCCTGCCTTTGTCCTCTGTTATTTGCATTAAATATCTTTTTCCATCCCTTCAATTTTAGTCTGTGTATCTTTGAGTCTGAAATGAATTTCTTGTAGGAGCATATAGATGTGCCTTGTTTCTTTATCCATTCTGTTACTCTACATCTTTTGATTGGTGCATTCAGTCAATTTACATTTAAGGTAATTATTGATAGGTATGTACTTATTGTCATTTCATTGTTTTCTGGTTGTTTTTATAGCTCTTCTCTGTTCCTTTCTTCCCCTCTTATACACTTCTCTTGCTATTTGATGGTTTTCCTTAGTATTGTGATTAGCTTTCTCTGTTTTAATATTTTTATGTATCTATTGTAGGCTTTAGTTTTGTGGTTACCAAAGGTTCAAGGATAGTGTCCTTACTATATAACAGTCTATATTAAGTTGCTGATTGCTCTGTTTCAAACACAATCTAAAAGTACATTTTTTCTTCTTCTCCCTCCACTCTTTACATATTAGATGTCATAATCTTCAATTTTTGTGTATCTTTGACTGACTTTGTGCATAGTTGATTTTGCTTCCTTTGTTTTGTTTTAATTTCATACTTGCTTGATAATTAATTGGTCTACATTTACTGTAGGTTTATTTTCACTGGTGAAAGCTACTTAGCCTTAGGAATAGTTATGTCTACCGCAGTCACTTTAACATGTACTGTAATGCTGGCTTAGTGGTGGTGAATTCCTTCAACTTTTGTTTAGGTGGAAATTGTTTAATCCTTACTTCAAATTTAAATGATAGTCTTGCCAGGTAGAAGATTCTTGGTTGAAGGTCTTTCTGTTTCTGTACAGTAAATATTTCATGCCACTCCCTTCTAGCCTGTAAAGTTTCTGCTAGACTGCTGATAGCCTGATGAGATTTCTTTTATAAGTAATTTTTTTTTCACTCTCTGCCTGCTTTCAATACTCTATTCTTATCCTTGATCTTTGCCATTTTAATTATTATATATCTTGGGGTTCCTTTTGTTAGGGGCTGTCTGTGCTTCCATGACCTGTGTGTCTATTTCCTTCTCCAGACTGGGGAAGTTTTCAACTATTATTTCCTCAAAGAGACTTTCTATCCCTTTGTCTCTCTATTCTCCTTCTGGTACCCCTATTATGCAAATATTGTTGTGTTTGTATTGGTCACACCGCTCTCTTGTCATTCTTTCATTCCTAGAAATCCTTTTTCCTCTCTGTTCTTCAGCTTCATTATGTTCCTGTTGTCTAATTTCCATCTCATTGATTGTCTCCTCTACTTGCAGCAATTTACTCTTTAATCCTTCTGTCATATGTTTTATTTCAGTTACTGTGTTTTTCAGCTCTGTCTCTTTTTCAGCTCTTCTATCTCTTTGTTGAAGTTCTCCCTTAGGTCTTGAATATTTTTTTTCTGTAAATAAGTGAGTATGCTTATGACTTAACATATTCCTCTGCCTCCTCATTTTGTCAGGGTTTCTGTTTATTCCTTTGCATTAGATAATGTTTGCATTAGATGGATCTGTTATGCTTCTTGGCCTATAGAATAATTGCTTTCTGAATAAGGTGTCCTATGATACTCAGAAGCTCTAGACTGTTTATTCTCCAGTGCCTGGCTCTCCTTTGCTAGAGCCCCAGCTGTTGCTGGTGTTCAGTGGGCAGGTCCACCTTTCTGTCTGTCTGCAACATGGGCAGTTTACTTCAGTTGCTTTTGTGATCCAAGCAAAAGCTTTTGCTCGGATTGGTGTGGGTGGGGTCACACTCTGCCTGCCCTGTAGCGATGGTGGAGCTTCAGAATTAACAGGGTATACAAGCCAATGTGTGGCTCTTGGGTAGGCCAGGGCACACAACTCTGGACTTGGACACCTGTGGGAAGGAAGGAGCTCTGAGGTCTGTCTCCTGCAGGTACCTCTCTGCATGGAAGCAGGCAAGAAAGCAGGGAGAGTCTCCCTCCCAGGCAGAAGTCTGGTGATGATGCTGGGCTAAGTGGGTTGGCTTTTCAGCAGTGTACACAGGGAGGAGCCTCAGTGCTGCATTGCCAGGTAAGGGGATTGTGTTTCTGGGGCTCTGTGAAGTCCCAACCTGTTGGGTCAAGGGAGAGCTGGGGAGGGATTATCCACCTGCCCTTTCTCCTGAGGAGAAAGCTCCATCCACCACTTGCCTTTTGGCAGCCCTCACACTGCTGGCAAGGCTTTCAAACTGCTGCCTCTTTGTTTTGGGTCTCAGGACTGGTGGTGTGTGCCTGTCCTCCACAAGCGGCTGGAGTCTCAGCCTTCCAGAGTATTTAAGCTGTCCCTGGTTTCCAGCCCTGCTGATCACCAGAATCCAATGTAATGTGGACTCATGCTCCCAGAGCAGATCTCCAAGGCCAGGTAGTCAGCATTCCTGGGCTCCTATCCCTCCCTGCTCCATTCCTCTTTCTTCCACCTGTGGGCTGGGGTGGGGGAAGGGTTTGAGTCCCCCTCAGTCAGGACTCTGTCACTTTACTCTTTTCTGTGTGGTCTTCTCTTCTTCCCCAGGTGTGGTGGTCTGTTCTGCAGTCTTCAGGTCAATATCAGGTTTATATGTATTTGCTGTATTTTCTTCTTTTACATGTATTGGGAGGAGGTTTCCACCTTGCCTTCCTAGTCCACCATCTTTTTCTCTCTGAATTATTCTTTTTAAAAATGGTTAAAATGCATGTTGTTGCTTGGGGGGGCACGGGGAGGGCTGTACAACCCAGAGAGGACAAGTAGTGACTCTATGGCATCTCACTACGCTGATGAACAGTGACTGTAATGGGGTTGGGGGGGGACCTGGTGAAGGGGGTAGTGTAATCACCATAATATTACTTATTTAATTATAGATTAATGATATCAAAATAAACTTAAAAAATGGTTAAAATGGTGTCTTACGTTATGTGAATTTTATCTCAATTCATGGAATTTTACAAGCCTTAAAAAATAAAGTTTGGGATTGAGATTAAAAATTGGGATTGTGATTGAGATTGTATTAGATTGGGGTTAAAAAGAGGTAAGGTTTCTGGAGAAGGTGAACAGTCAGGAATGCTGATGTAGACTCTGAAGGCTCAGGCAGCTGATTTTTCACAGACTATGACCTTGACAATAGTGTTAATGATGGTGATAATTACTGGGCATGTACAGTCTCAGGAGCATGACAGTTTCTACTTAACTTAATCCTCACAATTAACCCCTTGCTTCAGATGAGAAATATTAAGTTTGGTAAGGATGAGCAACTTGGCCTAAGTCACAGACCTTGAAAGTGATTGAACTAGGCTTCTAACACAGGCAGTTTGACTCAAAGGCCCATATTTTTTTTCTTTTTTTTTTTAGTTTATTTTGATATCATTAATCTACAATTAAATGAGTAATATTATGGTGATTACACTACCCCCTTCATCAGGTTCCCCCCCCCAAACCCCATTGCAGTCACTGTCCATCAGCGTAGTGAGATGTCAAAGGCCCATATTTTTAACTACCATATTATCTACACTAAAGAGTACAAAAGTGACATGCTTTAACTGATTTTTTTTCCTTTTGTGATACTTTGAGTAAAATTTCAGACTGAATCTTCATTAAACCATTAGGGCAGGAGCTTTTGGGTCATCAAATATTTGGTCTTCTAGGACATTGTACTGGGGAATACCTATAGAGCAAAAGATTGTGAAGAAGTGAGGCCCAGCATTTTTTAGTTTTAGGGATATTATAGGAATGAGTTTTCTTGGTGTGTTGTGGGGAACAGAGAAGAATCAGGTACCACATCTGCCCTAAGGGGCTCCCTAGATAGGACAATACACAACGTACTTGGACACAAAAGAGAATGTGTTTAAAACAACATGCAGCTCAGAATTGAGTGTGGAAAACAAATTCTACGAGTTAAAATTTTAGAAGCACAGTGTCAATGAGACTGGTGTTCTCAAAGGGAAGTGTAATAGATAAGGTTGTTTTTGTTTTACTTTGATGGATGGTTACAATTTGAGAGGTTGGATTGGAGGGATGAAAGGGAGAGAACATAGCAGGTTAGTTGAGTGTTCTTAAGTAGCAAGAGAAGAATAGTTCATACATGTGAATGTGTGCGTGTGTGTGCAAGTGCTAGTGTGCTGCAGTGAAAGAGCAATGCGCTATGGCAGATTCTATCATAGACAAACCTAAGAAGAACATGTACACATGTGTGAGAGTGGAAAGCATTAGACCTGTCAAGAAGAAAAATGCAAATAAAGCATAATTGTTTAAGATTCTCTTACATCTATTTACCAGGTTCCCCTTTCAAATCTGCGGCTTATTCTATGTCTCATTCTAGTGACCCATTTCGATTTTTATGTTCTATATAATATATATTAAGGGCCTATTGGATGAGAATTTAAGGCCCAGTATCTGACTCTCTGAATTTTAGTAGTTAGTTTTGAAACACTAAGACCCAAAGTTCTTAGTGTTAAGTAAGAATCTCCATTGGTGATTTTTGACACTATAGTATGTGTTGGGGAAAAGTTTTGGTGGGCAGACCCTCAGTATGCCTCAAACTATGCCCTTTGCCTACCCTGCTTTCATAATTAGTTTACTTTCAATACTGAACTCTGTTCCACTATTCCCAGTGCTGTGAAATCTTTCAAGAAAATAGAGTTGTGATTATTATGTAAATCTGACCTTACCTCTGCCACAGCATGAGGATATTGAAGTGATTCACACATCTGTAAACTTCCCTGTCTGCATAGACACCATAACAAAAAGAGGACTATTCAGCCTCTCTCTGTCCTTGGGTATAAGTCATTTGACTAAGCGTCATTTGACTTAGCTAAAGTAGAGTTAACTTACTTACACAGGAGCTATTGGGACAGTGAGGAGGCAGGAAAACTACCATTTATGGAAGAGGTGCTGTGTGCCAGACACTTTGCTAAGCACTTTTTATATATTATATTGGGCACAAGTATATTCTTGACTAGTTTGATAATGTAATATTCACTTGTGGCCTAAAGAAGCTCTACTTTTAGCAGGGGATCCCCTTTTGTGACCTCCCCACCCAACTTCTTATGTATTGCTAGTTGATATTCAAGGCATTGGTGAGCTGTGAATCAACTTATTGAGTCCTGGCCAGAAGTTAAACAAGAAATAGATTAGGGTAGAAAGGATAAAATTGGTTGTAATAGAAAAGAAAAGGAAGAAAAGAAAGGTTAGAGGATATGACATAAAGATTAATATTCTTTCATGAAACTATGATTTTCACTGTGTGTGTGTGTGTGTGTGTGTGTGTGTGTGTGTGTCCTACATAAAACGATTTTCTAACTGTGGGTTGTGGTCCATAAAGTTTGAAAATCACTGATTTAAAGTGGAAATAAAAGTTGTCAGGAGGAACCAAATAATAAAGCTTGTCAAACAAAAACTTGGATTTTACACATAATACCATGTTTGTACATTTCCTTTGAGACTCTAATGCTTCTTTCCAGGCAAGTGCTATGGTTCTTCTTGCTGCCCAAGACTTTTTGCTATTTAATACAGTAGCCACTAGCCACATATGACTATTGAATACCTGAAATATGATTGGTCTTAATTAAAATATGCTTAAAATGTTTAAGTGCAAAACATACACTCATTTTTGAAGACATAGTATGAAAAAAATCATAAAATATCTTATTAATAATTTTATATTGATTATGTGTAAGAAGGATAATATTTTTGAAATACTGAGTTAAATAAAATTATTAAAATTAATTTATCTTATTTATTTCACTCTTTTTTGGTATTTTCTCTAACATTTCATTACAAATTTTCAACATACAGAAAAGTTGAAAGAATTGTTCAGGGAACACCCATATATCTACTACCTAGAGTGTACCATTAACATTTTACTTTACTTGCTCTATCATAATTTTATTCATCTATCTTTGTACATCCATCATTCCATCATATTTTATAGCATTATTTTATTGTTTAAAACATTTATATAAAAGACAGAATATACCTAACCTTTTCAGTATAGTTTTTCTCAATATTGATTAAAAATAATAATAAATTTATACTCCCTTCACCTATGTCTCCCACCCCTGAACCCCTGCCTCTGGCAGTCACCCTAAATGTGGCTACTAGGAAATTTGAATTTATATACATGACTTACATCATATTTCTTTTGAATATTGCTGGTCTATACTATATGTATATTGCATATATATATATACACACATATATATATATGTGTATATATATATATGCAAACTTTATATGATATCATAATCTGATGCTTTTCTCTGTGCTTATGTCACTCAATTTTCAAGATGTTTTTATACCCAGGCATGATCTTACATATTCAATTAAAGAGACAAGATGATAATGCTTCCCATTCAGCCCTTTTATAGAAATTCTACTTTGAGTGATGTAAAAGTCACTAAGAATTTAATCTGCTCCAATCTCAGGATGAAAAGAAAGTTTACTAAATCCATCCTCTTAATGTGGGGAAGAAATTATCATCTACTGAGACAAATTGTTACTTAGATTATCCCTATATCTCCTTGTACATTGTGATCTTAGTTGTATTCTCTGAACCTACATACAAATAATCCCTTTCATGTGACTTCGAGGTGGTTATAAAAATGGCTATTCTTTTTTCCTAATTCTTTTCCAACCTAAATAGCTCTAGATTTTGACATTTTTCTTCATATGATTTCTGGCACCTTCATTTATTTTTCTTCTCTGAGCATCCTTCAAATTATTAATGACATTGTTAAATTATGATACCTAAAATTGTATTAAGCAAGATTATCACCTTTCTTACTTTGAACATTATGCTTCTATTGCTTCTATTAATGTATCTTGAAAATGACAAACATAGCTTTCTGGGCAGCAGTACCATTACTGTTCTAGTATATTGAGCTAAAATTCCTAAGTTTTGTTGATATTTATATGCCCCACTGTTGGTCATTGTCATCCATTTTATAATCCTGTGGTTGGCTTTTCTGTATCCAAGCATAGGAGTGATAAAATGGCTTTCTGTCATACTAAATTTTGTGAGTTTAGGTCTATCATTTGAGTGTCTTAAGAACTTTTTTAGATCCTGCCTCTCATCTGATGAATTTTTTTCCCTATCTTAATACCTTTGACTAATCTGATTAAGCCCTAGCACCATTTGTCTCTCTGTTTCTAGGGTCAGCTAGATGCCTCTGTTGCAAAAGGGACTCTGTCCTAATGTTTCTTCCTTTCTTTCATCCTGGAATTCCTGGCTATTGATGCCCATGTTCTGTGTGCTACTTTGAGGTATTCAGGTACCACACTGCAAAGTCCTATTTATTTGATGTTGGGCATCACCAAATCCTTAAAATGTTCCTCTTGTCCACCTCACCCTCACTCCCAGTGTCATCCTGTAGTTCTGTGAGAACCCCAGTTTTTCTCTCATGTCAAGATCAGCAGCTTTTGTGCGTTATGAGCTTTGCTTCCCTACATCATGGTCAGTTGTGTTTGGGGAACCTGCTGTGCTGTCACTGGCAGAGTCTCTCCATGGTAAGGTGGTAAAACCTTTCTCCAAGGACATAGTAGAACAACTCTAATAATTATACAGAATATAGTACTGAGCAAAAGGCCCTTTTTCTTTTCCAGGTTTATGAAATGTAATTGACATATTGCATTGTATAAGTTTAAGGTGAACATGATGATTTTAAATATATATTGAAATGATTAACACAACGAAGTTAGTTCACACATCCATATAAAAATGGTTAAAAAGATAACCATTTTTTGGTGAGAATATTTAAGATATGTTTTCTTAGCAACTTTTAAGTATACAACAGGATTTTCTCTTGATGCTTTGGTGCCTATTTCTCAAAGCATGCTGTTATTTTCTTGAACATGACCAGAGTAATGTCCAGAGAGCAAAATATAAGGTAATTTTTCCTTCTATTTCATCAGTGGACAGCTCTGGTTTGGGAAGAGGTATACTGGGGCATCTGGATGGGAGAGGTGGCTCTTTGGCTAGCTTTAGTGCCCTCCATTTTCCATCTCTTGGTCAACACCCCTTAAGAACAAGACCACCAGTCTTTGGCAGCTGGTTGACTCCTCCTGAAAGTTAGAATAAAGTTTAGAGGGTTGGCTCCTATGAAATATTTCTCTAAAATTCTTAAAAGTAGACTCTGACTTCAGGCTATAGTAAGAAAAACAAAACATATTAGGTAATTTATCTTTACATTGACCCAGAATGGCTTAGAGAGGACACAGTTCTCCTTGACCCAGTCAAGTATGACTGAATGGTATATTTTTAGAATGTCATGGAGTTTCTCCAGATTAGGCAAGCATCCAACCACAGTAAGGCCCAAGTAATTGTAACATGTTTTTAACACATGTAACATGTATATAAACACAAATGTTGCTAAGGGAATTCTCAGTGTGTGTCAAGGTACTAGAGTCAGAAATCTATAGGAAGACTCAGAAGCAGTCATACTTCTACACATAATAATTAAGTGATACCTACTTCTTAAGTATTTTGCTAAGCAGTTCATATACTCTATAGCAGTCCTATCATATGAGTGGTATTATCCCCAGTTTATAGAAGTAGCATATAAGACTCCCAGAATTGAAGTTATTCAGTCAAGGTTTCATGAATTTGAACCAGAATTTGAGTATCATTATGATAGGATCAAAAGCCCTTGCTTTGCATTGTACAACACTGCCTCCCAGGGGAGGTGCGGGCAAGTCTTGACATAGGAGAAAAAGGTATTCGAAGAAGAGAAAAGAGCTTGTAGGAATGCTTCAAGTTATAGAGGTGAATGTTGAGCAGATTTTCCACAATTTCAGGGTTGAAAGGCTTAGTCAATGTTCCTCTTATCCAATCTGGAGTGGAATGTATAAGCTGAGAAAAATTAAAAAGTATCAGTTGATGCAAACTCCTGATGCCCATTCTCTTCAGAAATTAGGAACTGGGCTATGGCATTGAAAAGAGGTCAGAAGGTCATAAGGAGTATGGAGAGAGGATAATCCAGTAGGTCTGGTTTTGAAAGCTGTGCTGTCTTCGATGAGAGCTGAAATACTTTTGTTCCTAATTCTCAAACCTACTCTAACCTCATTGTGAAAGTCCTTTCTCTAATCCTATAAGCCCTTAATAAGGCAAGGGCTAGTACATAAAGGCTCTTGGACCATGACTGTTACATGTTCTCTTCCTCTTCCAAGATGGTTTAAACAATGCAGAGTCACTCAATTAGCACTTATTATCCCTATTTTCATCCACATGGAGTCTGTCTCATTCCTACCAGATATAAACTTAGAAAACATGAAGAATATCCAGTCTTTTTCTCACATGTTAGAACTTCAGTGTTTGAAGGTAGTAATCACACTTTATGGTTCTTGTCTTTCCCAGAATAAGTTATTTTTGATTCTTTAGCTCTTCTATCTAGGCCATAGATTAAGTTGTACTTCAGCTTTCTCTTGACAAACTCCAATTTTCCAACATCTTTCATAAATGTAAGAGTCAAGAACTAATTATAGGACTCCCAGGGTGTATAGCACAAAATATCCAAAGCAGAGAGGATACATCATTCTTGAAAACCTGGGGAAAAAGCAACAGACTTTCAGTTACCAGTGCTAATATTTAAGAAACACATACTAGAAGATATTTTGTTTTATCTGGCCTACACTTGTCATGTTGCATTTTGATCTCTCCTCATTTCCATTAAGGTACATGTGAACTTTTTACTTCTTTTCTTCAGAGATCTTCTCCATCCCCGACCTATGGTCTACTTTTGTTCAGATGACTCGATCTTTAATCTTTAAAGCTAGGCCTTGTTTCTCCCAGTGAGGCTTTGGTCCAGAATAGTGGGTAACACCTGCCCGGAGATAGCCTAGGATAATGGATAGAGGCAAGTTTCTGGACCTGAGCTTTGATGCCCATGGGAAGAACTATGCAGGAGAAAGTCCCCTACTTCTGGGGCTGGGAAGTGAGCATCAAAGCCTTTCTTACCTTCATTTCCATGCCACTTTATAAATTTCCCAAAGAATACCAATAAACTAGGGCACTAAGAGAGTGATTCAAAAGTGGCCTCAAATAAATTAGGAAGGCTTCTGCAAGAGGCCTGGCAGAGAAAGTTTTGGGTGATAGAAGAGCCGAGTAAACCATGGACTAAGTGGTAGTAGAAGGTTGAGCTGTGGTCATGGTGATGGTGGAAAGATAATGGAATAATGTGGAAAGGGTTGACAGGTAGTAGGATCAAGAGGAGAGGGTCATCTCAGAAATCTTTTCAAATAGGCTGTGCCAAAGGCTTTCAGACTTCAGAGCTTAGTCCCCCTGGCCCTCAAGAGATCAAATTTATAGTTTTTCTGTCTGGCAGCTTTCAAGTATCCTGTTTCTCTTTCCTAATGAGACCTCCAATGCAGTGTGTCTGATCTATTTCCTGTTACCACTTCCTGACTCAGTTCAGCCTTCTACCTAGACCTTACCAATAGCCTAAACTTAGTTCCAGTTTACAGATGAAAATAATACTTTACTCCTTTTCTTATCAGCTGCCTTTCCATATTACCAGATCTAGAGATATCACACTGGCCAGGAGAATTTCTTCAAGTCCACTCAAGCAGAAGAGGCCAAATATGAGACAGAGAAGCATGGAGAAAAGAGCACAGAGCCTGCAAAGCACAGGAGAAGGAAAACGAGAGAAATCAGAGAGATATGAGTAGAGTATTTGAACCAAAAAAGTGGCAATAAGAAAAGGAGAAAGAAAAAAGAAAGGGAAGAGAAGTAAAATGGGCTTGAATTGAGTGTTTTTTGATGGTGCTCAAGTACAGTAGAACAGAGTGTCCCTGGCAAAGCTGAAACACTGGGCTCTGGCCAACTGGTTCCATCCTAGTGACCTTTAGATAGCTAACTGTGTCTGCTCAGCACAGACCAAATGGGTAAATAAATAAATAAAATTTAAAGAAAAAAAAAACATGAAGAAAAGCAGCCCAGTAACGGGGAGCTGATCAAAGGCACCCTGTCCCTCTTTATGGCCTGCAGGTAGCTTGTTGTTCTAACCCACAGATTCCCCTTGCCCGCCCCAGCTTCCTAGGGGAAAGGGGGCATGAATGATGATGCAGGCTGATAACTCCAGAACCTTTCCCCTTCTTTGCCACCAGCAAAGCTCAATGAAATAGAATAAGGAAACTGGCAGGCCTGTTGAAGAGATGACCTCAGGAAAAGGAGGTAGACTCCAAGCTCTAGCCAAAACTGCTCTGGTATCAATCCACAGAAATCCCACTCTGCCAAAATGGTAGGGGACTTTGGGTGGTAGAAGAAATCCCATAGTTACTGACTCTTCTCCCTACTTCTTTTTAAGACACCCTGGTGAGTACTTACATTTGCCACAGATCTTTCCTGGTGGTCTCTTGTCACTGCTTTCTTCTCAACCCATCTCTTAACCACCATATCACCAGTTGGCTATTGTTGTCCTTGAATTCCTTTGTTCCAGGGTAGATGCAGGCTTCTGTCCTCAATACCCAAGACACAGGCAGCATCAGACTGTGGTGTCTTACAAACTTGTATAAGGAGTTACAATATAGGAAAGGAAAATCTTTTTTAAAATTCTTAAATTTAATTTTATTTAATGATTTTTATTGAAATATAGTTCATATACAGTATTATATTGGTTTCAGTTGAACAACTTAGTGATTCAATTATGTACGTTATCAAAAGCTCACCATGGTAATTGTAGTAAGTCACCATACAAAGATATTACAATATTATGATCTATATTCCCTATGCTATACTTCCATCCCTGTGACTAATTTTTATTTTATAATTTGAAGATTGTACCTCTTTATCCCTTCACCTATTTTGCTTTTTCCCCACGACCATGGTAACCAGTTGTCAGTTCTCTGTATTTATGAGTCTAATTCAGTTTTGCTTGTTAGATGTGTTTTTCAGAGTCTACATATAAGTGATACCACACGGTATTCCTCTTTCTCTGACTGTTTTATTTCCTTTAGCATAATACCCTCTAGGTTTATCCATTCTTTTGCAAAGGGTAAGATTTCTTTCTTTTATTGCTAAATAATATTCCATTGTATATATGTACCACGTCTTCTTTATCCATTCATCTATCAATGGACACTGGTTGCTTCTATATGTTGGCTATTGTTAATAATGCAGCAATAAACATAGGGTGCATATATCTTTTCTAAATTAATGATTTCATTTTCTTTGGGTAGATTCTCAGTAACAGAGTTGCTGGGTCATATATTTTTATTCTTAGTTTTCTGAGAAACCTCCCTACTGCTTTCCATAGTGGCTGCACCAATTTACATTCCCACCAGCAATGTATGAGAGTTCCATTTTCTCCTTATCCTTGCCAGTACTTGTTATTTCTTGTCTTCTGATACTAGCCACACTGACTAGTGTGGGATTATATCCTTTTGTAGTATTGATTTGCATTTCCCTGATGATTACTGATGTTGGAAAATCTTTAAACTGGACACTTAGAGAGGACTGATCCCACAGTCCATCTACCATGTTTTCTTTCATCATCCCATCTTCATGTTGCCAGATGATATTTCTCTCTGACCCTATCAGTCCTCAACAAAAACTAGCACCCTAAATCCATCCACTAAACTTCAGACAGAGGAAGTCAGCTCACACACAGACAGAAAAGGACTCAAATTTAGTTCTTTGTATTTCATTCTTGACTAGGCTTATGGTTTTAATATTTTACAATCATGAGGCACATTTAAATATTTTCCCTCAAAACAGAGCCTATACTCTCAAATATGACTGTGATTGTGGGCCTCAATTTCTAATACTACAAAGAATCAGGAAAGAGTTGAAGTTAGTTTTCTGTTTTTTCTGTAATGGCTTCCAATAAACCCAAATTCATTTCTAGAACAAGTACTGGAGTGTCCTTTCACCCTTGAAAGTAGACAGAGCATATCCAAGGAGTGAATAGCCCTCCACAGAGGTCAGTAGAGCTCTTCAATCCTGTTTCCAAACTAATCACAAAGACATTTTCCTACTACATCTCCATCACAGGCCAACCCTGTTCCCCATTGGTTGTCATACCTAAGCCCTTAAAATTAATTAATAGGGGACAAAGAGGTACATTTTCACAAGAGAGGTCTATTGATGGTAATTATTTTCTGACAGCTGGTGTGACTGAATGAAGTCCCAAAGATCTGAGCTCCAATATGAACTGCACCATTTTCTAGATATAAGAAACTTTGAAGAGAATCTATTTCTTCATCTGTAAAATGGGGATAACATTATGCATGTCACAGGTGTGTTGTGAGGACCAAATGTCTACTATAGGCTTAGTACAGCAACTAGCACCTAGGCAGAACTTCATAAACTTTAGTTATATTTTCTCCCTGATGAGCTTGGAAAATAACAGTGAACTGAGGGCTTTAGATGCCACCATTAACACCACACTTGGGATCTCTTCCCTCTCTATGGTCTTCCTCAGGAGCACAGTCAGCACAGAGTGACTTCCAAACCTATCAGAATGCCTTTAATTGTTACTGACCTCAAATTTCCAACTGCTTGCTGACCATTTCAGTTCTGCTGACTTAAATTTCATATCTTAGCATTGTCATTGACATGGTTTGCATCTTCCATTATCATACTAAATTGTCCCATAACTCTTGTTAATTCTTCATGGCAGCTACATATGCATTCTCAATTCCACTTTCTTCTGATCTCTTTCCATGTGTTGGTTCTTATCTTCCTGTTCTCAGAGGTCTCTGCTTCCCTGCTCTCATTTGATATGTCCTGCATACTGTGGCTAGAATAATCTTTCAAAAACATAATTTTAAGGCACAATACTCCTCTGTATAATTTTTGTCAGAGACTTCATAACTAACAGGATGAAGCCCACATAGCCTGATTGCAATGAACTGGGCCTATTCAACCTTTCCACAGAGAAATAATCTGATTAGTGCTGGCATAAGGAAAGCATAGGGAGTTGGGGGAAGCCTGAAGAAGGGTACGTAGTCCAGCTGTTTGCTGCACAGAAAGTGTAATCTGAGGACTGAGTAGACATTAGCCAGGCAAAGGGTAGAAATATAGGGAAAAAGTGTTTGAAACAGAATTAAGAGTGTTCATGCATTCATTCAATCCACATTTAATTGCCTACATTATGACAGATACTGTTTTAGGCACTAGAAATGTCACAGTAAACAAAAGAGATGAAATGAAGTGTCCACTCACATGGAGCAAATATTTTGGGTGGGGGTATACAGACTCTAGATAGATAGATGATAGATAGATAGATAGATAGATAGATAGATAGATAGATAGAGATTTAGATAATATTTATATAAAATTAGGTAGTATGAAGAAAAGTAAGCAGGGCAAGGACATAAAGAATGATGGAGTGGGGGTGCTATTATATATAGAATTGTGATCGTGTTTGGACAAAGATATGAAGGAAATGAAGGGAGCTGTGTATAAATGTGGGAGTAAAAGCAAATCAGGCAGGGGAACAGCAAGTGAATAGACCCAAAGGTGACAGTCTGCTGTTTGTTCAAGAAATAGTAAGGAAGCCAGTGGCTGGAAGAAAGAGATACTGTGACTGCAGGCCATGGTAAGGACTTGAACACTGGGACATGTCCAAAGGGCGGTGGGAGAGAGAAAAAGAATGTTGATCAATAGAACTAAAAATAGTTCATTTTTAATGCAGCATATGTGTGCATAAGAAATAGCCAGAGATGAGACTGAAAGGCATGCAAGAATCAGACGTAACTAAACAGGAAGCACGTGAATTTACCCTTTCTCATGCCAGAAGCGTTATGAGGAACGCTTGAAGGGTTTTAAGCTAAAAAGTAACATAATTAGATTTGTACTTCAGAAAGATCACTCTGGCAAGTGTGGAGAGTGGATTGAAGTGTATGCCAAGACCAAAAGGAGACCAATTAGGAGGCTTGTGCAGCCATCTGGGTGAGAGGTAATAGGGATTTACAAATGAAGGGATATATTTGAGATACTTTGGAACTAGAATAGTGAAGACTTAGTGCTCCGTTATGTGTGAGGAGTTAGTGACAGGAAATAGTGATGACTTCCAGACTTCAAGAAAGAAACAATACACCACATTATTGCTTAACACTTGATGAGTATCAATTTTGTCTTCTCAAAACCGCTAGCCAGAACCTATATGTTCGTCTAATCCTCCTCTGTAATTAACCCCATGCTACGTATTTGTAATCTCAGCAAAGGAATAGGGTGAAGGTGAAACAATATGCTTGGGACCTCTTCTCAATGCCAAGCACTGTGCCAGGTGTTTTATATACATTATGATATTTAATCCTTATAACCACTTTGTGGAAGGCCTATTCCCATATTACATATGGGGACAACAAAGCTCAGATATTCAACTCAGTGTCAAATAATTAGCAAATGGAAGAGAAAAAAGCATACTTTAAATGAAGCAGTAAAATTCTAATGCAGTGGCTGTATAAATCACCTTGTAGTTTTAGAGCTTTTAACTTTTAAAAGGAGTAGCTATACCAGAAGCAATCTTGTGAAGCAATAGCCAGTGAACTGTATTCTCACAGTGGATAGGCACTTAGATTATATGAACCACAGGACACAGTTTGCTTTCTTATCTCCAGTTGTCTTTTGTTTGTTTGTTTGTTTGGCAGAAGGTTTGATATAAAAATACATTGTGTACAATATTTAATGTAGCTTCCCTAAACTTTAATACATTTGTTTTAAAATTATTTTTATGTTTTTACTATACCAGCAAGATATGGTAATGATTCAACACACTTTAACTGAATAGACCTACTATATGCAAGTTTTACAGATGTCACAAAAAAAAAGAGATTCCACATTCTCCTCAACCCAGACAGTAAACATTATAATGCAACAGCTATATGAGAAGCAATGGAATACAATGGTTAAGCATCTGGACTCTGGAGTCAGACTGCCTCCCTGGGAATGAATTCTGGCTCCAACAGTAGTCCAGGATATGAAAAGAAAACACTTTGGCTTGGTGTGAGTAAGGAACAGTGAAGAGCTTCATATGGTTAGAGCAAGGTCTCTGGGAAGGGTATTCACAAAAGATGAGGGTCAGGGCACAGCCATTCTTGAAGACCAGCCAAAAGGCTTTGGACTTTACCCCGAAGACCAGACCCAGTGTTGCAACCCACTGATGTTCAAAAGTAATTTGTTACCCATAAGAGTTAAAGTATCAAAGTTTGCAAATGATTTACCTAAAAAGAAAATCAAGTAAAGCAGACTCAGGGTTATCCTATAATAAGATCTCCTTCACGTGTTTGCTTTCTGATGTGCATTCTTCAGCAGAAGAGAAGGTTGGGTGCATTTATAAGATAACATACTGAGATTTGCACATAAACCTCACCCTTATACTTACCCGATCTTATTCCTGATTCATTCTATAGTTGCTGACCATGATTGTCACTGTGTAAGTTGTGTATGTAATTATAACTTTGTAGTTATTTAAAATCTTTTTTTTTTACCTTATACGCTCAGGTACATTCCGTATTAGGAAAAAAGCAAGGATAGATAAGGAAAGGGTGCCTAGCACCCCTAGATTTGCTTTACATGTGACTGAGAATTAGAGTATGAATTCTTCTGTTAATAAGAACACAAAATAAGACAATGACTGGTACATAGTGAATGTTCAATGAATATATGTTGTATGATTATAAAAACAAAGGTGATTTTATAAATTGTAGGCTCATTTGCATTTGTGAGAAAAGCAGTTGCAAAGCATGCCTTGTTTAGGGGAATGTCTAGTTGTTGCTGAGTTGATCAATGATTTCAAGCAAGTTACAGAGACATTTCAAATCGAATTCTGAGCAAGTTGCCCAGAACATGACGGGTTACTTCCATCAGTTTTGTTCCTTATTAAAAAAAAAATCACTGAATATGATTTTGAATACTGAAAGTTATCAGATAAATCTCCTTGGCATCATTCGAAATAGCCAAGTTAATTTAAAAGGCTTATTTCATTACTCAGTCTGGTAAGATGCCTCTATGAATAATACACCAAAAGATTATCTGCTGTGAATGTCTTTCACTACCCAGCAAAATATGTTTGGAGTTTGCCAAAATCTGAACATGTTCATTAGAGATTATCGTACATGTCAACATTGTTTCATGATATAAAAGGGGATGAAGACCACTGCTGTGGTCAATACGAAGCCACTGGTGGACTGTAATCAGGGATAAAGCATGATGATTAGTAGATTTAGGGTGAAGACTCTATCAGAGGTATGTATATATGGCAGACTAGTGTATGAAGAGAACCAAGGGTTACTTAGACCAGTTATAATGACTGCTGTAACAGTGCAAACTTAATGGCTTAATGTACAAAAAGAATGAAAAGATTTGTGAAATCTTGGGGAAGTATGTTGACCTCTGTGAAATCGCTGTTACCCAACCCTTTCTGTTCTACAAAAATGGGAATTGCACAGGGCTTGATCTATTAGAAGGCAAAACTTAGTAATAGACCTATTGTGAGAAGTGAGGAAAATGAAAGAGTTGGGATGATGGGTATTTCATGTCTTCATGACTGAGAGGATAGAGTATAATTGATTATAAGACAATAATAATTATAATTGTTACTTACATTTATTGAACGTTTATGTGCCAGTCACCATTTAAGTGCTTTATATGTATTAAATCATTTAGTTATCAGAACAACTCCGTGAAGTAAGTACTCTGTCCCCATTTCAGAGAGGATGAATCTGAGGTGTAGAGACATTAAGTAACTTGTCAAAGGTCATGTGTTACTAAGTTAAAAATCTTGGATCCAAACCCAGGCAATACCATAGGGCCTGCAGTCAACTCTATGTTATCGCTGCATCTGTGTACATACCTCTGGTGATGCTGTGAATTAGAAAGTAAAAAGAGCAAATACACTTGGTTTATTTAGCTATCTTTTCTTTTTATAACCTTAATTTATTTTAATTTGCAAAAGTGGCCCATGTTCACTGTAACCAATACAGAAGCTTGCAAAGAAAAAAGTGGAAATCTCTCAAGCCCACTTCTTAGAGGTAATTTTGATTTTAACCTTGCTTTTTTCACTTAATGTACCTTGGGCATCTTTCCATATTATTACATGCATTTACTTCAATCTAGCATTTTATTTCATAGTATGATTATATCAAAAATTTTAAATCAATGTTCTTTTAATGATCACTTAGGTTTTTCCAGTTTTGTTCCTATTTTAAGCAATAATATATATATAACATATAATATTTTAGATATATACTGGTGTTTCTGTTTATTAGAATGGAATCTTAGAAGTAGGGTTCCTGAGGTTATAAGGTATGCACATTTTAAGTATTTGTAGATCTTGCCAAATAACTATCCAAAATCTCTGCCAATTAACACTTTCACCAGCAATATATGGAAGAGTATGGCCCCCCTTACTCTGGTTCAAGCAAGAATGTGTGGAGATTGTCACAATTAGTGAGAGGCCTAAAGTTCAAGTCTCATGAGGAACAATTGAAGAACACGGAACTGTTAAGTCTGGAGGACAGAAAACTCAATGTGATGCAATTGTGGTCTTCAAATATCTGAAAGAGAGACAATTTCAATCTAGTGAGAATATCTCTGAAGGGCATAAACTTCAGGGAAGCATATGTCTATTTGGCATAAGATAATGTTTCCTAACAAATTTATCCTGAGATATAATAGTCTACCTTTGAGGAGAATGGGCTCCCTGTTTCTGGAGATATACAAGCAGGGATTGAAGGACCACCTGACAGGCATATCAAACCTTGTAAGTGGAATTGAATTAGATAAATCTGTCTACCCTTGTTCTGCCCCAAGATTCTATTAGAAACTACAATTTTTGACATTGGGGACAGAGAAGGGGACCCAAAAGGTTTCCTTCCCAAGCAGTATTGCACTGCTTCTGGGTGATAATCCTGGACCTCTCATACTTCTGCACCCCTAGGTGATGTCAGATTTCTGTGTGAAGCATGTTCATGTGGAACCTATCATAAGAAGAGAAAGGACACACTGAGACAGATCTGTGCTTTTTCAGGGAGCCAGTGGATGTGTCTACACACTGCAAAAAACCTTTACTGACTTATCTTAGATGTTTTACGAAGCTAGCATTATGAGATAATTTGTAGGCCAGAGGACATGTCTTGAAGGAAGCAAAACATTCATTGTCTGTGCAGAATATCAGAAGGCTGACTGAGCCTGATTCTTTAACTAGAAGCCCAGCTTTGCCATTGGTTAGCTCTATGAACCTTTACAAGTCTCTTCAATATTCTGGGCCTCACATTTTGCATCTTTACAGAGAAGGGATTGGACTGCATGTTCTCTCTTTCTTTCCAGCTCTGATGTTTATGAAACTATGCATCTTTCAGTCATGTGCCTCTCCTCTATACTTCTGTAGCATGTTGCTCTGACCTCTATCACTCTACTTACTGTTTGTGTTTATTCTTTCTCCCATTGGAATGTGAACTTCTTGGTTTAACACATGGTCTGACAGTAGGCATTCAAGTCAAAGTTTACTGAAATAAACTTCAGTTCTTTATGACACTATGACTATAAGTCTAGACTTCTAGACAAACTTGAAAATTGATATTACAGAGACCAATGGGATTCCACTCTTAAGCCTTACTCCTTTCTCTCTGTGCCCCTCAGAAATGAGTAAGTGGAAGGTGGGAGCAGTAGTGAGAAGAGGTATCAGCCTTTGACATCACATTTGATGCCTCTTTTCCTAGTTTATTCCAGCAGTTTGAGATCAAAGTTCCTTTTTTCCTTTCTAACGTTCCAGTGGAGTCAGCTGGTATTTAATATCTGAGGGTTCTCATTCAATGTCTCTCCATGGTCTGCCTTGCAAACCTAATTCCTATCACGTAATTTATGTCTTCTGGTTAGGCTCATTCTTTCAGCACCCCTTTCCTTGATAAAACAAAGCGATGATTTTCTCTTCATCATCATATCTGGCTCAGTCTCCATCCAGCCCAGCATCAGGATTCCTCTTAAAAAACATAGGCCAAGGTTTGCTTTTGCCCCATCCTCTTTTGATATTCCAGATGTAAAGCAAGTGGCAACAAAACACTTCTCTGTGCTTTAGGATGTGGCTGGAGATGATGAGCAGCTGGGGGAGATATCATTTATATTTAGACTTGTTCCAACCACAAAATTAACAGAAGAATAAGTAAAGAAGAGAAGAGAGTTTAGAGAGCACAATTTGATGAGAGAAAATTTCAAGTTTGTTTGCTTTCCAATTTTGGAGGCTGGCCCATTTTACCTAAATAGTAACCCTCTCCCACATATTCCTGACTACTGCACAGTGAGAGGGGAACAAAAAATACACTATAATAATGTCTAGGTTTCCCCTTTCTGCCACCACAAAGCTAGAAATCAGGAATTAAAACAGACTAAGGCAGACAGAAAAAGATGGCAGCATGAATAGTGTGGCAGAAAGCTCCTCCTAAAACCATATATATTTTGAAAATACAGCAAATACAATTATTCCTAAAAGAGTGACCAGAAGATACAGTACACCAGCCAGTCTATATATGCAAGAACCCAACATCTCATGGAAAAGGGTAAGGCAAAAAGCCATGACCTGGTGGGACCTGAGCACTCCACTCACCCCAGCTCACTGGTGGGAGGAAAAGAATCAGAGGGGGAAGGGAGTGGAAGCACAGGACTGCTAAATAGCCAGCCCTAGAAATCTACCCTGGGAGCATGGACCCACACTGCATGGTGCTCTGGAGATTGGAGGGGCTGAAAGGCAGAGTCTGAGACTAAGACTGTGAACAGGTTCCCAGAAACAGCAGGCAGGGACAAAAGAAAAGCAGGTGCTTTAAGGGACCTCTCAATGGTCAGAGGGCTGCTAGTGGGGCAAGGGTTTGGGAGAAGGAACAGTGGACAAAATCGTCCTGGCACAATCAGCCAGGGAACTTTCAGGAGATTCAGGCGCCCTATCACCCTGGTTGGCATCACAGCCCCGAGGCCCCTCACAGTGATAAGCAGCCTGCAGCTCTTTCCTCTCCACCAGCATCTACCCACAAACAGGCTGTCCCTGCCATTGCTACAGGCCAACTAGATGGCAGCCCACCTACAGTAACTACATAGCTTAACACAGAGGCTTCTTCCTGCATGTAGCTAACATGCCCAGACCCAGAGGCTGCTCCCTGCGTGCAGTTGACAGGCAAAGACATCCGAGATGAACACTGAGAACAGGAGCCATGAAGGGGCTTGTTATCATGGTGGAAGGTGCGCTGCTCTACACAGCCATTGCCCTAGGCCATCCTGAGGGCCACCCTTTTCACAGCCTTTTAGGGGATTAACCCACAGGCCACTCCCTGCGTGTGGTTAAATGGCATAGAAAGCACAGACAGTCACTGGGAACGGCAAACAAGAAGGGACTTTGTTCTCCCAGCTGACATGCACAGCACTCGCCGGCAGCCACTCCCATACATCCAGGACTATGAAAAGACAGAAGAAAGTTGTTCAATCCAAAATCCCTCAAACACCAGAAAGAGGGCTTGGTGAGATGGAAATCACCAATCGTCCTGATAAAGAATTCAAAATAAAAGTCATAAGCATGCTAATGGAGCCACAGAAAAATATTCAAGAGCTAAGGGATGACTTCAGGAGGGAGATAACAGAAATGAAACAAACAATGGAGGGACTTAAAAGCAGATTAGGTGAGGTAGAGAAGGCAGTGAATGGAATAGAAATCAGGGAACAGGAATACAGAGATGCTGAGGTAGAGAGAGAAAAAAAGATCTCTAGGAATGAAAGAATACTGAGATAACTGTGTGACCAATGCAAACGGAACAATATTTTCATTATAGGGGTATTAGAAGAAGAAGAAGAGAGAAAAAGGGATATAAAGTGTCTATGAAGAAGTAATAGCTGAAAACTTCCCCAAACTGGGGTAGGAAATAGTCTCTCAGGCCATGGAAGTCCACAGATCTCCCAACACAAGTGACCCAAGGAGGCCTACACCAAGACATATAATAATTAAAATGGCAAAGATCAAGGACAAGGACAGAGTACTAAAAGTAGCCAGGGAAAGAAAAAAGATCACCTACGAAGGAAAACCCATCTGGCTATCATCAGACTTTTCAGCAGAAACCTTACAGGCCAGAAGGGAATGGCATGATATATTCAATGCAATGAAACAGAAGGGCCTCGACCAAGAATACTCTACCCAAAAAGATTATCATTTAAATTTGAAGGAGGTATGAAACAATTCTCAGATAAGCAAAAGTTGAGGGAATTTACCTCCCACAAACCATCTCTACAGTGTATTTCAGAGGGACTGCTCTAGATGGAAGTGTGCCTAAGACTAAATAGCTGTCACCAGAGAAAATAAAACTGGAGGAAAGGAAGTAGACCAACTAAGTACTAACCAAATGCAAAATTAAATCAGCTACCCACAAAGTCAGTCAAGGGATACACAAAGAGTACAGAATATGACACCTAACATATAAAGAGTGGAGGAGGAAGAAAAATAAAGGATATAAAAAAGAATTAATAGACTGTGTTTATAATGGCATAAAAAGTCAGTTAACATAGACTGCTAGATAGTAAAGAAGCTGCCATTGAACCTTTGGTAACCACAAATCCAAAGCCTGCAATGGCAATAAGTACATATCTACAGATAAACACCCTAAATGTAAATGGATTGAATGCACCAATAACCAGACACAGAGTTACAGAATGGATAAAAATTAAGACCAATCTATATGCTGCCTACAAGAGACTCATTTCAAACCCAAAGACATACACAAACTAAAAGTAAAGGGATGGAAAAATATATTTAATACAAATAATAGGGAGAAAAAAGCAGGAGTTGCAGTACTGTATCAGACAAAATAGACTTCACAACAAAGAAAGTCACAAGAGACAAAGAAGGACATTACATAATGGTAGAGGGGTCAGTCCAACAAGATGATATAACTATTATAAATATCTATGCACCCAACACAGGATCACCTACATATGTGAAATAAATACTAACAGAATTAAAGGGGAAAATAGAAGGCAATGCATTCATTTCAGGAGACTTCAACACTCCACTCACTCCAAAGGACATATAAACCAGAGAGAAATTAAGTAAGGAGACAGAGGCACTGAACATCACATTAGAACAGATGGACCTAATAGACATCTATAGAACACTCCACACAAAAGCAGCAGGATACACATTCTTCTCAAGTACACATGGAACATATTCCAGAATACACCACATACTAGGCCACAAAAATAGCCTCAGCAAATTAAAATAGACTGAAATTGTACCAACCAACTTCTCATATCACAAATATATGAAACTAGAAATAAATTGTACAAAGAAAAAAAAAAAGGTTCACAAATACATGCAGGCTTAACAACATGCTTCTAAGTAATCAATGGGTCAATGAACAAATTAAAACAGAGATCAAGCAATATATGGAGCAAATGAAAACAACAGCACAACACCCCAACTACTGAGGGATGCAGCAAAGACAGTTCTAAGAGGAAAGTATATAGCAATACAGGTCTATTTAAAGAATGAGGAAGAATCCCAAATGAACAGTCTAAATTCACAATTATTGAAACTGGAAAAGAACAAATGAGGCCCAAAGTGAGTAGATAGAAGGATGGACATAATAAAGATCATAGAAGAAATAAACAAATTGAAGAATAATAAAACAATATAATTAATTAATGAAACCAAGAGCTGATACTTGGAGAAAATAAACAAAATAAATAAATCCCTAGCCAGAACTCTCAAGAAAAAAAGAGTATCTACACATATAAACAGAATCAGAAATGAGAAAGGAAAAGTCACTATGGACATGGACACCACTGAAATACAATTAATTATTAGAGAATACTATGAAAAATTATATGCTAACAGACTGGATACCCTAGAAGAAATAGACAACTTCTAGAAAAATACAACCTTCCAAGACTGACCTAGAAAGAAACATAAAATCTGAAAAGAAAAATTACCAGCAATGACATTGAATCAGTAATCAAAAAACTACCCAAGATCAGAATCTCTGGACCGGATGAATTCACTGCTGAATTTTATTTGACATTTTGAGAAGACATAATACCCATTCTCCTAAATGATTTCTAAAAAGTAGAAGAGGAGGGAATACTTTCAAACTCATTTTATGAAGCCAGCATCACTCTAATACCATACCAAAACCAGGCAAAGACCCCACAAAAAAAAAAAGAGAACTACAGACCAATATACCCGATGAACAGAGATTTAAAAATACTCAACAGAATATTAGCAAACCAAACTCAAAAATACATCAAGAGGATCATACATCATGATCAAGTGGTATTCATCCCAGGGATGCAAGGATGGTACAACATTCGAAAATCCATCAACATCATTCACCACATCACCAAAAAGAAGGACAAAAATTACATGATCATCTCCATAGATGCAGAAAAAGCATCTGACATAATTCAACACCTACTCATGATAAAAACTCTCAACAAAATGTGTATAGAGGGCAAGCACCTCAACATAATAAAGGCCATAAATGATAAACCCACAGCCAACATCATACTTAACAGCGAGAAGCTGAAAACCTTTTCTTTAAGATTGGGAATGAGACAAGGATGCCCATTCTCCCCACTTTTATTCAACGTACTTCTAGAGGTCCTAGCCATGGCAATCAGACAACACAAAGAAATAAAAGGTATCCAGATTGGTAAGGAAGAAGTTATTCTGTCACTGTTTGCAGATGACATGATATTGTACATAAAAAACCCGAAAGAATCCACTCTAAAACTACTAGAACAAATATCTGAATTCAGCAAAGTTGCAGGAAACAAAATCAATACACAGAAATCTGTTGCATTTCTATACACTAATGATGAACTAGCAGAAAGAGAAATGAGGAAAACAATTTCATTCACAATTGCATCAAGAAGAATAAAATACCTAGTAATAATCCTAACCAAGGATGTGAAAGACCTATACCCTGAAAACTACAAGACACTCTTGAGAGAAATTAAGGAGGGCACCAAAAATTGGAAATTCATCCCATGCTCTTGGGTAGGAATAATTAATATCATCAAAATGGCCATGCTACCTAAAGAAATATTCAGATTCAAGGCTATCCCTATCAAAATACTGACAGTATTCTTCAATGAACTGGAAAAAATCATTCTAAAATTCATATGGAACCAAAAAAGATCCCGAATAGTCAAGGCAATCTTGAGAAGGAAGAATAAAGCAGGGGAAATTATGCTCCCCAACTTAAAGCTCTAGTACAAAGCCACAGTAATCAATTCAATTTGGTACTGGCACAAAAAGAGACCCATAGACCCATGCAACAGACTAGAGACCAATATTAACACAAGCATATATGTCAATTAATATATGATAATGGAGCCATGGACATACAATGGAGAAATGATAGCATCTTCAACAGCTGGTGTTGGCAAAACTGGACAGCTACATTTAAAAAATGAAACAGGGTTACTGTCTAACTCCATACACAAAAGTAACCTCAGAATGTATCAGAGACATGAATGTAAGCCATGAAACCATAAAACTCTTAGAAGAAAATATAGGCAAAACTCTCCTGAATATAAACATGAGTAACATTTTCCTGAGCACATCCCCTCAGGCAAGGGAAACAAAAGCAAAAATGAACAAATGGGACTACATCAAACTAAAAATCTTCTGTACAGCAAAGGACACCATCAGTAGAACAAAAAAGCATCCTACAGTATGGGAGAATATATTCATAAATTATACATCCAATAAGGGGTTGACATCCAAAACATATAAAGACCTCCCACACCTCAACAAACAAAAAGCAAATAATCCATTTAAAAAATGGGCAGAGGATCTGAATAGACACTTCTCCAAGGAATAAATTCAGATGGCCAACAGGCACATGAGAAGATGCTCCACATTGCTATTCAGAGAAATGCAAATTAAAACCACAATGAGATATCACCTCACACCAGTTAGGATGGCCAACATCCAAAAGACAAACAAGAAATGCTAGCAAGGATGTGGAGAAAGGGGAACCCTCCTACACTTCTGGTGGAAATGTAAAATAGTTCAACCATTGTGGAAAGCAGTATGGAGGTTCCTCAAAAAACTCAAAATAGAAATACTATTTGACCCAGGAATTCCACTCCTGGGAATTTACCCTAAGATTGCAGGAGCCCAGTTTCAAAGACATATGCACCCCTACGTTTATTGCAGCACTTTTTACAATAGCCAAGAAGTGGAAGCAACCTAAATGTACATGAGTAGATGAATGGATAAAGAAGAGGTGGTACATATACACAATGGAATATTATTCAGCCTTAAGAAGAAAACAAATCCTACCATTTGCAACAACATGGATGGAGCTAGAGGGTATTATGCTCAGTGAAATAAGCCAGGCAGAGAAAGACAAGTACCAAATGATTTCACTCATCTGTGGAGCATAAGAAGAAAGCAAAAACTGATGGAACAAAACAGCAGCAGACTCACAGAACTCAAGAATGGATTAACGGTTACCAAATAGAAAGGGACTGGGGAGGGTGCGTGGGAAGGGAGTGATACGGTGATTAAGGGGCATTATAATTAGCACACATAATGTAGGGGGAAATACAGGGAAGGCAGTATAGCACAGAGAAGACAAGTAGTGACCCTATAGCATCTTACTATGATGATGTACAGTGACTGTAATGGGGTATGTGGTAGGGACTTGATAATGAGGGGAATCTAGTAACCACAATGTTGTTCATGTGATTGTATATCAATGATACCTTAATAAAACAATAAATAAAATAAAACAGTCTAAGATAGCACCAGAACAGGAGCCTAAGATCAGTCATCTATGACCTCCCTCTGCCTGTATAATGACCAGACTGGGAACAAGAAGGAGGATCTCTCAAAGCAGTCCTCTTTAGGTAGGACTTCTCTCTATGCCCTCTTATGTGTACTTTTAGATGGTCAACACTAGGACGAATCTCAAATATAGTTTATGTTGTTTGTTTTTTTTTGTTATTTTTGGTGGTGTTTGTTTGCTCAGTTGGTTTTGTAATAAAGTCTTTCCTTTAAATGATATCTTACATGGAATCAAAGATAAGAGAAAAAGCAAAGCTGATTTGGAAGAGTGGGGACATGAACCCCAAGCCTACCTTCTCAGTCTCCCTTTGCCTCCCTGAAGTGTCTTTTGAAGTAGTTACCCAGGGCTCCAAAGAATACATTTTTGAAGAAAAAATGAACTTGTCCACTTCTCTCATGTTGTAGATGAGAAAACTAAAGCCAATAGTCACACTGAAACATAATTCATTTCCAGATCAAGAACCCAGATTTCCTGGTTGTTAATCTAAAGACCTTTTATGACTCCATACTTCATCTTCTTATAAACTTATCCTTAAATTACTATGGGCTAGAATACTTTAATAGTATGAATATTGGAGTAATAGCTAGAATGTCCTGTAATTGTAAAAATGAAACTCAGGTATTTTCCTGTTACTTTTTGCAAAGAGCACTGCAGTGATACATTTTGTGGTCTATACAAGGAAATGAGACAATTTCAGATATTAAAAGTTTTCCAATAAAGTCAACACATAATATCAAGAGATAACATGTTTCTCTGCCTGAATCAGAAAGAATGACTTAATGATAGCTTAATCAGTTGTGTCAATATCTCATGGGAAAATGTGTGAATCAGGAAGAAAGGGGATCATAATGGACACAGAAAAACAGTGTCAGAAAGGTTCTAGTTGGCAGTGTGTATCCAGGAAAGTCTAAGCACCAAAAGAATCTGAAAGACCTCCAAACTCATGTCACCAGAAAAAGTGTTTCAACAGATACAGATGGTCTGGATAAAATATCCCTTAAACTATCCACCTCCTTTTTGTCTGGCTCCTTGTTCATTAAACAACTTCTGCATCTGCTTAATAATTTGGCTTTCCAGGTGAGAGTAATCTATCCTTTCAGGCTTTTATATATCTTAAATCCTCCTTTCACTTTATACTCTCACTGAGCAATTATTTTCACTGCTACAGCT
Source organism: Smutsia gigantea (assembly GCA_032199065.1). NCBI lineage: Eukaryota > Metazoa > Chordata > Mammalia > Pholidota > Manidae > Smutsia > Smutsia gigantea. The sequence continues at coordinate 36,629 of JAVSCE010003065.1, forward strand.
TCCATTTACTCCTTTAACCAATGAATACCAAATCTCTAGCTATAATTAAGGCCCCTCTCCTGAGTTCCAAATGTATTGATCTCTATTACTGCATGATTCCAGGCCTCACATGACCCTCAAACTCATCCTGTTGAAAACCATGTACTAGTTAAGAGTCCCAACCAGAAGCAGACAGCACATTCAATATTAGATAATTTAAGCCAGATGTTTTTACAAAGGAGCTATTCATAAAGGGGTATATGTAAGGGAAAAAATAGGGCATTATGCCAAGATAGTAGCACTTGAGCTAGTATTAGCCCAAGGGGAGAACTAAGGGAGGGAGGAGTTGCTAGAATCTAGAGGAAGAGGCAGTTCTTTAGAGTTGGCCACCTTGAGAGACTCAGGCAGCCCAAGGCAAGTTCTCAGAAAGGAAGCCAAGGGAGTAATAATCCTGACCTCACTTTATTTTAATCCAGTTTTTGGATGGAGCCTTCTGTTGGTTAAACCCAGAGGGTGCAATAGCCCAGAAATGAAATCCATTCAGGTCAGCCTCTCTGGGAGTGGATTTTGAGGGGCAAATGGAAGCTATCTGGCATGTACATGTTTTTATGTATACACATGTGTACATCATGTATATGCATATGCATTTATGTGTGCATATATAACTGCATGTGTTTGTGTATGTGTTTATATATGTGCACGTTATGTATACATATGTATGTGTGTGTGTATATGTAATTTTTCCAACACCTATTCTCACTACCCATGCTATGTCAAAAAAAAATAAAAGACACCATACTGTGAAATTCATACCAGGACTGGCTTAACCAACATTGGGGCCCTAAAAAGAAGAATGCAATTCCCCAAAAGGGGGTTCCAAGAAATAGTATTTCTATATGATGTTAATAAGTATTCTAAGAAGAATTTATTCTCTAATTAGATAAATTTGAAAAATGCTAGGTGAAACAGAGTTAAAAGTGTTCTATACTTTAATACCTCCAAGAGTCCTTAATACTTTAATATGTATTGTAAAATGTCTAAGAGAAAAATGATTAGTTCAAATCATTTGGCTATGAAAGCTCCTTTTGCAGAAGACTTTATGGAATTAATGTTCTAAAGAACATACTTTGAGAAATTCTGGTCCAATCTAATTCCTCCATTCAGATAGGAAGTTGATGTGGAGAGAAGAGGAAGTTTTGCCTAAGGTCCCAAGATGGCTCTGTGAAGGCTCAAGAAGGTTCAAGGGCCAGAACTTTGGCCTAGAACTCAAGGATCTGTGGACAACTGCTATTTGTACTTATGTCATATTCTCTTAACAGCTTGCCTTAAAACAGCATATTATTAATTTACCATTAATGATTATACCTAAATATTTTTGCAGTTTACATCAATTTCTACTCTTTACTACTTCTTGGTATAATAGTTGCCTAAAATTACTCTTTGTAGTGTAAAATATCACTTTATTTGCCTTAAAATGATGCTTTCAAGCTTTGAAGAGGCTTTAAGTTATCTTGCTCTGCATTTTATCAACAAGGCTATTTTCCCTCTCTTTATATTTTTCATGATAATAGTCTTGGATTTTTACTCCCTCTCTGTCCCTGTCTGGGGTTTAGGCTACTCTCTGCTAATGAGCAGCAGAATAATCTTGGAAAAGTCACATTTCCGGCCCTCATTTCCTTAATCTGTAAAATTGGAGGGGCAGGGGTTGGCAAATAGCAGGATAGATGCCTAGATGCTTTCTTAAAATCTGTGATCTAGAATTCTTGGACTGCACAGAGTATCCTCAAGGTAGATGCCTCCTGATTTTATACAAGGGTAGGATGGTGGTGGGTGGGGGAGGTCGAGTGTTGTTTAATTTTTTTCCAATTATTATGATTTAGGATGACTAAATTTTACTGATTTAGAATTTATCATTATACACGTATAATTTCAAAAAGCCTTTAAGTGTGTTTCCTCATACTTGTCCATGTTGAATCTTTCTGCTCATTCACATAACTCCTAGAGAGCTCACTGATATTTATTCTCATAAGGTGGACATTTTGCTGCCTGCAAGGGTTGCATTTAAGCAGCATGCCCTATTCCATATAATTTATAGGGATATGAATATAAGCTCAGAGTAACAAAAGCATTTTAATAGTTTTTAGTTTAAAATGTCTATGATTTTTCTCCTAACTTTTCATTCTGAAATTTTTCAAATGTACAGAAAATTATGGCATTACTGAATATCTCTCTTCACCCATGTTCTCAAAATTCCTAATTGCTATCATTTTAGTCACATTGTGCTCTCTCTCTCCATCTCTCTCTCTCTCTTATATATGTATATGTATATATATGTATAAAGCATACACACACATATATATACACATACAAATACATTTTACATGCATAGATACATATGTTTAATCTTTTGTTAATAAGTTTTTGAAAATGTTATATACATCATGTTATCCCTAAATAACTTTTTGAAAATAAGTTGCACACATCACATGCCATCCCTAAATAACTTAACATTCATCTCTTACAAATTGATATACGCAAACACCATGATCATACCTAAGGAGATTATCATTAATTCAATATTATCTATTATACAGCCCATAT
>JAVSCE010003066.1:0-34132 GCA_032199065.1 Smutsia gigantea
CTCATTCTGATGAGCAATGAGAATATCATCCATATAATGTATAATATACACTTGTTTATATTTCTTTCTGGTTAATTCTATAGCCTTGGCTACAAACTTTTGGCAAAGGGTTGGGCTATTTGCCATACCCTGAGGAAGAACTTTCCATTGATAACGTTTCATGGGTTCTTTAAAATTGACAGATGGCACACTAAAGGCAAATCTTTTACTATCTTTTTCCGTCAGGCGGATGGTATAAAAGCAATCTTTTAGATCTAATATCACTTTAAAGGTGCCCTGCGGAATAGCAGATGGGGAAGGGAGCCCAGGTTGTAATGCTCCCATTAATTCCATAGTCTTATTAACCTTCCTTAGGTCTTGTAGCAACCTCCACTTCCCTGATTTCTTTTTTATAACAAATATAGGTGAGTTCCATGGTGAATTGGAAGTTTCTATATGACCGCGGTTGAGTTGCTCCTGCACTAGCAGCTCTGCCGCTTGTATTTTTTCAGCTGAAAGAGGCCACTGATCCACCCATACAGGGGTATCACTGAGCCATGTTATTGGATCTGCATGGGGAGCAGGGGGCTCAGAGCCCTCTATTAAAAATATCCTAGTCCTTGTCTGTCTCTTCTAGAGAGAGTTATGAGAGGTTGATTGATGCCCTGTCCCTTAGCCCCGAGTCCCTATGTGGGAAGAAGTCCTTGGTCTAATAATTGGGTAGTGACTTTATCATTGGGGCTATACAGGTATACTCCCATTTTTTTCATAACATCTCTTCCCCATAGATTGACTGGAAGGCCGGCAACTATATACGGTTGAAAGCTGCCACTATGATTTTCATCATCCTTCCATAACAAGATGTCACTACTCTGCTCTGAATTTTGACTTTGGCCTATGCCTTGAAGGTGTGTCACTGTAGGTTGTTTAGGCCACTCATAGGGCCGTTGATCACTGGCAAAAACAGATGTGTCAGCTCCAGTATCTAGGAGCCCTTTTATTCTTTTTCCTCTTATGGTTAATGTTAATTCTGGGCATTTATTGCCAATGGGTTGAACCCAATACTCATCAGACGAGCCAAAACCCGCCTGACCTCTTTTATCCTTTATATATTTGTTTGGAGATTCTACTTTTGGTAGGAGGATTAATTGTGCAATTCTCTGAGGGGGTTGAATGACTGTTATAGCTGCTGGTGAATGAGCCATAATTTTTATTTCTCCCTCATAATCTGGGTCTATCACACCTGGCACTACTAAAAGGCCTTTCATGGTGGCACTGCTTCTGCCTAATAATAATCCTACACATCCAGCAGGGAGTGGTCCATACACTCCTGTGGGAAGGGCCTGCATGCCCATCTCTGGGGTTAGTACTGTGTAGGAGGAGGGACTGAGATCCAGTCCTGCGCTGCCTCAGGTGGCTCGGTAGAGGTCACAAACGGATTTCCTTGCCTTGGGAACGAAGGCTTGAAGAGCCCCATAACACTGCTTCGGGGCCTGGAGCTGGCCCCTCATCCCGTTTCCGTTCCTGATCTAGTTTATTTCCATTTACATCTCTTCTTGACTTACATTCTCTTGCCCAATGATTGCCTCGTTTGCAGCGAGGACAGAGACCCGGTTGTCTTCCCGTGTCTCCTAGCCTCTCGTTCCTATTTCTGTTTTGGCACTGCCTTATCTGGTGACCCATTTGTCCACAGCCAAAACAGCTGCCAGGGGGCCCTGAAGTATTCCTTGTTTTGGAAGCCTGCTGCTGGAAAAGCACTTCTTTGACTGTTTTCCCTTGAAGTGCGGCAGCCATGGCTAACCCTTGTGTGTAAGCTGGGCCGATGTCTGAACAGAGACTAATATAATCTGAAATTGTGCCCTTTTTTCTGAAAGGGCGAAGGGCTGCCTGGCATGCAGAATTCGCGTTCTCATAGGCTAATTGTTTTACAAGGAGAAGGCCCGCATCTGTATCTCCTATCAATCTGCTAGATGTTTGCATCAAACGAGAGACAAAATCTTGAAAAGGCTCATCTGGCCCTTGCCTAATTTTAGATAAATCTTCGGATCGTGCCCCCCGAGGGAAGTTTCATCCAAGCTTGCTTAGCAGCGGCCTTTATTTGTGCATAGGCAGCAGGATCGAAATCTAACTGCCTGTTAAGATCACTGTAGGGCCCTTCCCCATAAGCATTTCAAAAGTTACTGGATGATTTTGAGCTCTATTAATATCAGCTGTCTTTTGACATTGCTCCGCATATTCTGATCTCCACAATAGATAATCTCCTCCACTTAAACCGGCTCGTGCAATAGCTTTCCAATCAGAAGGCGGGAGAGAATCAGCTGCAAAAGCCTCAAGCATAGCTTGTGTAAACGGAGCAGTGGTTCCATAGGATAAGCAGGCCATTTTCAGCTCTTTCAGTTGTTTGAATGCTAAAGGCTGGTGGATTCTGTGCCTCACCCCTTGCTCATCCACTACCTCAAAGACCGGACAGGCTACAAAACTCATAGTATCTTCCCCTCTTTCTGAAGCTTGTTTCAGAGCCTTTTGCAGGGGAGAAAGTTGTTGTAGTGGCAACAGCTGTCTTTAATCTGGTCTAGGTTTTAAAGGCGAGATGGCCAAGGCTGTAAGAGGCGGCGCAGGGGGATTAAGCCCTGCAACAACTGACTGAGGGGGAATTGGAGGGGTATATTTCAATGCACCTTCAGCCATGAGCTTGCTAAAGGTTTTACACAAGCAAACCTCTGGCAGATCTAATTTTTCGGGCCTTTGTTCTTTAAGGTCTATTAAAGGGCCGCGATCGCTCTCCCATTCTTCCTCATCCACCACTTCCGATACAGTCTCGGGTGGTGCGGAAGGAATGGATCGACCGGCTTCAGTGTTTATGGTTTCACTTTGGCCTGTGGCCGAATTTAATCTCTGCCTCTCATATCTAGGACCCAAACCATCCCTGATTAGAGTCCAAAGCCCAAAAGCATAAGCAAAGAGCAAACGGCTATTCCCATTTCCCATACTTATCTCTACGGTAACACTATTGTTTATAGATAATGAGGTTTTATACTTCCACAAGTAGGAAAGAGCTAGGAGCGCCCTTCACCTGACTCAAAGGCCAGGGGCGGCCTGAAAAAGCAGGCTGGAAGTCAGAGACTGAGAAAGAGACACTCCTCTCAGATACCCAGTCGGGCTGTCGGGGTCTGAATCCAGACACATAGGCCTTTGAGGAGCCGCTGAAGTGTAGCCTAAGCCTGGACCCTCGCAGTTGCCCACGGCTTTCCTCAGTCCCTCGCATCCAAGGAGGTGCCTCTGAAAGGGAATCCTGATCTCCGCTCAGCTGACGTTCCCGGCTCCCAAGGGAGACGGGGGATCCACTGCGGGAGACACAGGGGAACCTGTCGCTCGAGACTTTGAGATCGGCAGCCAGGCTAGTCCCGTTTAAGTGGCTGACGAGCGCCCAATGTTGTGAGCCACAGACAGCTTTTTTTCTTTATAAGAAAAGTAAAAGAGAAAGGCAGTATCTGTTCCCTGGGGTTATTATACCTTTTATTATGCTCGCGGACTGTTAGTCCTTTTCTTCAATTCCTGTCTTTACCACTGTCCCTGCACTTTCTCGCCTGCGTGCTATAGCAGAAGTGCTTCACATCCGCAGCGCTGCGTCTTCTCTCTTGGTGGCTCCCTGGCGTTGCTCCCCCGTACTCAGGTCCCTGTTCCGGCCCCACTTTCTGCTGGTTCCTGAGTGGGGGCCTCGGGCTGTATATACAAGATGACAGGAGGGCAAACCATCTGGTACAGAATGCGAAGAAGCTTTATTCTGGCATGGTTTATATACACATGAATTGTCTACAGATTAGATTCACAGCCCTTAATTCAATCACTTAAGTATTGCCTACAGATTAATCCAATCAGACATTAATTGAATCACTTAAGAGACATACGCCTGGGGGTATCTGGTCCAGGTGGCAGGCCTTAAGATAAGACCTTCCTACCTTCCTGGGATACTTGTTCCTGGAATTTAGGAAACTTTTCAAGGTTTCTTTCAGAGTCAGGCCCAGTTCAGGCCTTAGATGGAGACTAGGCACAAAAACACAATCAGTCCTGTCCTGTACTCTTGCTCCTTCTGTCCCAACCACTCTCCACATCTCCTGTACACTTGCTCCTTCTGTCCCAACTGCTCTCCACATGAGAGTTTATTTTTACTTTATAAAACATATACACTTTGTTTTTGTCATTTAAATTATTGTCCAACCAATAGATGAGTATATTTTACACACTAATTAATCTGTATATTTCTCTCTATGCTATCACAAGGAACCCCAGTAACAAAGAAGAGATGCTTCATAAATAAAAGGTAATAAAGATCAATTCTGAATCTGGTAATATGTTTTGAGTTTTTGAAATGTGCATATCTTCCAATCCAGTGATTCTACTTCTAAAAATTTATCTTAATGAAATAATCAGTTTGGCATAAATATGTATATGTTATGTTGAATAGTATGAAATGGCCAATATTTGATCATTTAACAATGGCAATTATATATGGTTCAGTGTAGTATAAAGATATTCATCACAGTGTTAATTCTAATGAGGATAAATGAGGATAACTGAAATCTGTCTGACAATAGGATATTGGTTAAGTAATTTATGGCAACCCATGTACTAGAATTCTATGAAGCCAATGTATTTTTATTTTTACCAAATGAGTATGCTCATGATATACTATTAAGAGAAAATGATATTACCAAAGAGAACTTATAATATGATCTAATTTTTACTTAAAATTATATATATATACATACACATATATATTTAAATTTTTATATATACATAGACATGTACACACATATATACATATGAATTTAGATTAAAAAACTGGAATAATGTATACCAAAATTTTCATAGTAATTATCTCTTGGTTGTAGCGTTGTACATAATTTTTGCAGTCTACATTTTCATTTTTTTGTATTTTTAAACTTTTGACAATAGAGTGTAATTTTTAATTTTTAATTTTGTTATCATTAATGTACAATTGATGGTTACTAGACTTCCCCCATTATCAAGTCCCCACCACATACCCGATTACAGTCACTGTCCACCAGTGTGGTAAGATGCTATAGAATCACTACTTGTCTTCTTTGTGCTGTACTGCCTTACCCATGACGCCCCCTACATTATGTGTGCTAATCATAATGCCCCTTTTCCCCCCTTATCCCTCCCTTCCCACCCCCCAACACCCAGTCCCATTCCCTTTGGTAACTGTTAGTCCATTCTTGGGTTCTGTGACTCTGCTGCTGTATTGTTCCTTCAGTTTTTGGATTGTTCTTATGCTCCACAGATGAGTGAAATCATTTGATACTTGTCTTTCTCCACCTGGCTTATTTCACTGAGCATAATACCCTCTAGTTCCATCCATGTTGTTGCAAATGGTAGGATTTGTTTTCTTCTTATGGCTGAACAATATTCCATTGTGTATATGTACCACCTCTTCTTTATCCATTCATCTACTGATGGACACTTAGGTTGCTTCCATTTCTTGGCTTTTGTAAATAGTGCTGCGATAAACATAGGGGTGCATATGTCTTTTTCAAACTGGGCTGCTGCATTCTTAGGGTAAATTGCTAGGAGTGGAATTTCTGGGTCAAATGGTATTTCTATTTTGACTTTTTTGAGGAACCTCCATATTTCCTTCCACAATGGTTGAACTAATTTACATTCCCACCAGCAGTGTAGGAGGGTTCCCCTTTCTTCACATCCTAGCCAACATTTGCTGTTGTTTGTTTTTTGGATGGTGGCCATGCTAACTGGTATGAGGTGATATCTCGTTGTTTTAATTTACATATCTGTGAAGATTAGCGATGTGGAGCATCTTTTCATGTGCCTGTTGGCCATCTGAATTTCTTCTTTGAAGACGTGTCTGTTCAAATCCTCTGCCCATATTCTAATTGGCTTATTTGATTTTTGTTTGTTGAGGTGTGTGAGCTCTTTATATAATTTGGATGTCAACCCCTTATCGTCATTTATGAATTCATATGTCATTTATGAATATATTCTCCCATAATGTAGGATGTCTTTTTGTTCTACTGATGGTGTCCTTTGCTGTAGAGAAGCTTTTTAGTTTGATGTAGTCCCACTTGTTCATTTTTGCTTTTGTTTCCCTTGCCTGGGGAGATATGTTCATGAAGAAGTTGGTCATGTTTATGTCCAAGAGATTTTTGCCTTTATTTTTTTCTAAGAGTTTTATGGTTACATGAGTTACATTAACGTCTTTGATCCATTTTGAGTTTACTTTTGTGTATGGGGTTAAACAATGATCCAGTGTCATTCTCTTACATGTAGCTGTCAAGTTTTGCCAACACCAACTGTTGAAGAGGCTGTCATTTCCCCATTGTATATCCATGGCTCCTTTATCACATATTAATTGACCATATATGGTTGGGTTAATATCCTCTATTAACTCTCTATTCTGTTCCACTGGTCTGTGGGTCTATTCTTGTGCCAGTACCAAATTTTCTTGAGTACTGTGGCTTTGTAGTAGAGCTTGAAGTCAGGGAGCGTAATTACCCCAACATTATTCTTTCTTCTCAGGATTGCTTTGGCTATTCAGGGTCTTTTGTGGTTCCATATGAATTTTAGAACTATTTGCTCTAGTTCATTGAAGAATGCTGTTGGTATTTTGATAGGGACTACATTGAATCTTTTGATTGCTTTAGGCATGATGGCCATTTTGACAATATTAATTCTTCCTATCCATGAGCACAGGATGTGTTTCCATTTATTGGTATCTTCTTTAATTTCTCTCATGAGTGTCTTGTACTTTTCAGAGTATAGGTCTTTCACTTCCTTGGTTAGGTTTATTCCTAGGTATTTTATTCTTTTGGATGCAGTGGTGAATGGGATTGTTTTCCTGATTTCTCTTTCTACTAGTTCACCATTAGTGTATAGGAATGCAACAGATTTCTGTGTATTAATTTTGTATTCTGCAACTTTGCTGAATTCAGATAACAGAACTAGTAGTTTTGGAGCGGATTCTTTAGGGTTTTTTATGTACACTATCATGTCATCTGCAAACAGGGACAGTTTCACTTCTTCCTTACCAATCTGGATGCTTTTTATTTGTTTGTGTTGTCTGGTTGCCATGGCTAGGACCTCCAGAACTATGTTGAATAGAAGTGGGGAGAGTGGGTATCCTTGTCTTGTTCCCGATCTTAAGGGAAAAGCTTTCAGCTTCTCGCTGTTAAGTATAATGTTGGCTGTGGATTTGTCATATATGGCCTTTATTATGTTGAGGTACTTGCCCTCTATACCCATTTTGTTGAGAGTTTTTATCATGAATGGATGTTGAATTTTGTCAAATGCTTTTTCAGCATCTACGGAGATGATCATGTGGTTTTTGTCCTTCTTTTTGTTGATGTAGTGGATGATGTTGATGGTTGTTTGAATATTGTACCATCCTTCCATCCCTGGGATGAATCCCACTTGATCATGGTGGATGATCTTTTTGATGTATTTTTGAATTTGGTTTGCTAATATTTTGTTGAGTATTTTTGCATCTATGTTCATCAGGGATATTGGTCTGTAATTTTCTTTTTTTGTGGTGTCTTTGCCTGGTTTTGGTATTAGAGTGATGTTGGCCTTGTAGAATGACTTTGGGAGTATTCCCTCCTCTTCTACTTTTTGGAAAACTTTAAGGAGGATAGGTATTAGGTTTTCACTAAATGTTTGATAAAATTCAGCAGTGAAGCCATCTGGTCCAGGAGTTTTGTTCTTAGGTCGTTTTTTGATTACCAATTCAATATCCTGGCTGGTAATTGGTCTATTCAGATTTTCTGTTTATTCTGGGTCAGCCTTGGAATGTTGTATTTTTCTAGAAAGTTGTCCATTTCTTCTAGGTTATCCAGTTTGTTAGCATATAATTTTTCATAGTATTTTCTCATAATTATTTGTATGTCTGTGGTGTCCATAGTGATTTTTCCTTTCTCATTTCTGATTCTGTTTATGTGTGTAGACTCTCTTTTTTTCTTGAAAAGTCTGGCTAGGGGTTTATCTATTTTCTTTATTTTCTCAAAGAACCAGCTCCTGCTTTCATTGATTCCTTCCATTGTTTTATTCTTTTCGATTTTCTTTATTCCTGCTCTAATCTTTATTATGTCCCTCCTTCTACTGACTTTGGACCTCATTTGTTCTTCTTTTTGTAGTTTCCTTAACTGTAAGTTTAGACTGTTCATATGGTATTTTTCTTCTCTTCTGATGTATGCCTGTATGGCAATATACTTCCCTCTTAGCATGGCCTTCGCTGTGTTCCACAGATTTTGCGGTGTTGAATTATTGTTGTCATTTGTCTCCGTATATTGCTTGATCTCTGTTTTAATTTGGTCATTGATCCATTGATTATTTAGGAGCATGTTTTTAAGCCTCCATGTGTCTGTGGGGTTTTTCCTTTTCTTTGCGCAGTTTATTTCTAGTTTCATACGTTTGTGATCTTCTGTTTGGTGCAATTTCAATCTTTTAAAATTTACTGAGGCTCTTTTTGTTGCCTAGTATATGATCTATTCTTGAAAATGTTCCATGTGCACTTGAGAAGAATGTATATTCTGTTGCTTTTGGATGAAGTGTTCTGTAGATGTCTGTTAGGTCCATCTGTTCTAATATGGTGTTCAGTGCCTCTTTCTCTTTACTTATTTTCTGTCTGGTTGATCTGTCCTTTGGAGTGAGTGGTGTGTTGAAGTCTCCTAAAGTGAATGCACTGCATTCCATTTCCTCCTTTAATTCTGTCAGTATTCATTTCACATATGTAGGTGCTCCTGTGTTGGGTGCATAGATATTTATAGTGGTTATATCCTCTTGTTGGACTGCCCCTTTATCATTTTGTAATGTCCTTCTTTATCTCTTGTTACTTTCTTTGTTTTGAAGTCTATTTTGTCTGATAGAAGTACTGCAACACCTGCTTTTTTCTCCCTATTGTTTGCATGAAATACCTTTTTCCATCCCTTCACTTTTAGTCTGTGTATGTCTTTGGGTTTGAGGTGAGTCTCTTGTAGGCAGCATATAGATGGGTCTTTCTTTTTTATCCCTTCTATTACTCTGTGTCTTTTGATTGGTGAATTCAGACCATTTACATTTAGGGTAATTATCGATAGATATGTACTTATTGCCATTGCAGGCTTCGGATTCATAGTTACCAAATGTTCAAGGGTAGCTTCTTTACTATCTAACCGTCTAGCTTAACTCACTTATTATGCTATTATAAACACAGTCTGATTATTCTTTATTACTTTCCCTTCTTTTTCTTCCTCCTCCATTCTTTATATGTTAGATGTTTTATTCTGTACCCTTTTGTGTTTCCCTTGACTGATTTTATTGATAACTGATTTTATTTTGCATTTAGTGAGTACTTTGTTGGTCTAGTTTCTTTGCTTTGGTTTTATTTTCTCTGGTGACATCTATTTAGCCCTAGCAACACTTCCATCTATAGCAGTCCCTTTAAAATACCCTGTAGAGATGGTTTGTGGGAGGTAAATTCCCTCAACTTTTGCTTATCTGGGGATTTTTTTAATCCCTCTTTCAAATTTAAATGATAACCTTGCCAGGTAGAGTATTCTTGATTCAAGGCCTTTCTGTTTCATTGCATTAAATATATCATGCCACTTCCTTCTGGCCTGTGAGGTTTCTGTTGAGAAGTCTGATGATAGCCTGATGGGTTTTCCTTTGTAGGTGATCTTATTTCTCTCTCTAGTTGCCTCTAATACTCTGTCCTAGTCTTTGATCTTTGCCATTTTAATTATTATATGTCTTTGTGTTGTCGTCCTTGGGTCCCTTGTGTTGGGAGGTCTGTGGGCTTCCGTGGTCTGAGAGACTATTTTCTTCCCTAGCTTGGGGAAGTTTTCAGCAATTATTTCTTCAAAGGCACTTTCTATCTCTTTTTCTCTCTCTTCTTCTTCTGTTTCCCCTATAATGCAAATATTGTTCCGTTTGGATTGGTCACACAGTTCTCTTAATATTCTATCATTCCTACAGATCCTTTTATCTCTTTCTGCGTCAGCTTCTCTGTCTTCCTGTTCTCTGATTTTTATTCCATTAACAGTCTCTTGCACCTCATCCTGTCTGCTCTTAAATCCTTCCATTGTTTGTTTCATTTCTCTTATCTCCCTCCTGAATTCATCCCTTAGCTCTTGTATATTTGTCTGTAGCTCTGTCAATATGCTTATTACTTTTACTTTGAGTTGTTTTTCAGGAAGATTGGTTATTTCATTCTCACCAGGCCCTCTCTCTGGTGTTTGAGGGATTTTTGACTGAACAAGTTTCTTCTGCCTTTTCATGGTGATGGAAGTTGTCACTGGTGAGTGGTGCACGTGTTAGCTGGGAGAACAAAGTCCCTTTCTGCTTGCTGGTCACCTTGCCTGTCTCTGCTGCCTGTGTTGGTCAACCGCACACATGGAGCAGCCTCTGGGTTAATTCCCTGAGGTGCTGTGGGTTGGGTTGGCCCTCTTGATGGCCTAGGACACTGCCATGGTCGCAGGTGAGCAGCGTATGTTCTCCCACAAGAATGTCACCCTTTTGTGCTTTCCAGACTCTGCGCCAGTCTCTGCTGCCTTTACCAGTCAACAGCACACAAGGAGCAGCCTCTGGGTTCATCCCCTGAGCTTCCATGGGCAGGGCGGCCCTTGGGATAGCTTGGGGCACTGGCAGTGATGACAGGTGAGCAGCGCGTGTTCACCGCAAGATCAGAGCCCCTACATGCTTCACTAACTCCATGCCAGTTTCCTCTGCCTGTGCCGGTCAGGTGGGTGCAGGGGGGAGCCTCTGGATTAATCCACTGAGCTGCCATGGGCAGTGCAGCCCTCGGGATGGCTTACAGCACTGGCAGTGGTTGCAGGCAATTAATGTGTGTTTGCCACAAGAACAGAGCCCCTACATGCTTTGCTGACTCTGTACTCGTTTCCTCTGCCTGTGCTGGTCAGGTGGATGCAGGGGGCAGCCTCTGGGTTAATCCCCTGAGCTGTCATGGGCGGGTCGGCCCTCAGGATGGCCTAGGGCACTGGCGGGGTTGCAGGTGAGCAGCGCGTGTTCATCGCAAGAATAAAGCCCCTTTTTGCCTTTCAGACTCTGTGCGGGTCTCCACTGTCTGTGTCGGTTGACTGCAGTTAAGGGGCAGCCTCTGGGTCTGGCCCGGTTAACCATGCACTGGGAGAAGCCTCTGTGTGGTTGCTGTGGGCGGGGCTGCTCTCCAGTTGCTCCACAGCAATGGCGGGTCAGCCTGTTCACTTGCAGTGCCGGTGGGGGGAATGAACGGCAGGCTGCTTATCACCATGATGGGCTTCAGAGCCGTGTTGCCACCCAGGGGTTTAGGGCACCTGAAGTTCCTTAAAGTTCCCAGCCTGCTGGGCTGAGTGTCCACCTGTTAAACCCTTGTCCCTTTAAGACTTTTAAAGCATCTGCTTTTCTTTTGTCCCAGGGCAGCCAGCTGTGGGAACCTGTTCGCAGTCTTAGTTTCAGATTTTGCTTTTCTGTTTCTCTAATATGCAGTACACCATGCAATGTGTGCCTATGCTTCTGGTGGAGATTACTAGGGCTGGTTATTTAGTAGTACTTCCCTCCCCACTCTGATTCTTTTCCTCCCACCGGTGAGTTGGGGTGGGGGGAGTGCTCAGGTCCCGCCTGGTCATGGCTTTGTATCTTACCCTTTTCATGAGATGTTGAGTTATTGCAGATGTAGATGTAGCCTGGCTGTTGTACTGTATCTTCTGGTCACTCTTAGGAATAGTTGTATTTGCTGTATTTTCAAAATATATATGGTTTTGGGAGGAGATTTCTGCCACCCTACTCATGCCACCATCTTGAGAAATCTACTCTAGACATCATATCATTTTATCAGTATATTTCAAAATATTTCTGATATACCCTTTTGATAAACAGAATCATAGTATCATCATCACAGCCAAAACATGACCAGTTCTTTACTGTCATCAGATAACCACTCTGCTACCTTTTTATTCTTCTCTATGTTATTCACCTCAGGTGATTGCCTTTCTCTTTCTTTAGGAGAAGTAAGAATGAGAAAGGTTGGTCTGGGAAAGGTGGATGGTAATAGAAATATGAATAGGATAGTCTTATCTCTAGAAAGTAACAGATGGAAGGATTCCCATGTCTGTATAACACATTTACCCTTTTGCACTTTTCTGGTTTTTTGGAAACAATATGTCTGATTTCACTTGTTCCCTAGAACAACTTTGCCTATGTGCAGCAGGGTTTGCTCTCACAATTTTATATGAAACCATGTAAATACAGTGGGTTAAGTGGCTTGTTCAAATGACAGAGAGAGTAATAGAGTTATGACAAGAACCCAGACCACCTGACCCCTAGTCAGGCCTTTTTCTGTTGTGCCACCTATGAAAGGTGACAGGACAGGTTATAATATGATGCTAGCAGATAGTATAGATTAATAGTAACAAACATTTCCTGAGAGCTTACTCTGTGGCTAGGGGTTGTGCTCTGTACAGAAGTTGTGTGATATTATTTATTCTTCTCATCAGTTCTCTATTATCCAATGTCAGAGAGAAGGATGCTAAAGACAAAGAAGTTAGGTAACTTTCCAGGGGCAAACAGCTGGAACAAACAACTGGCAGAGCCTGGATTGGAAGCTGGATCACTCTAACACTAGTGTCCCGGTGCTTTAGCACTGTATTAAACTTGGCAGAGCAAGGGCTTTGGAGTTAAATGGACTTGACATTGAATCCTAATTTTTAGTCACTTTACGACTGTGGGCAACAACTTCCTCATCTTTAAATAAGGATAAGAGTACCTAACTGTTAAGATTAACGTGAGGATCAAATAAGATCATCCATTTAAATTATTTAGCACATCACTTGGCACAGAGTAAAGGTTCAATAAATGAAAGCTACCAAAAGGCGGGTGGTTTATAATAGTCCTATCTCCACACATGTACCCTAGCAAAAGGAAATTTTATTCTGTCTCTGACCAGCCCCATAGATGAGTCCCATCATATGTTATCCCAGTAATAAATATGTGGTTCATGATCGGTGTTCCCATACATTTTTTATACATGAAATAAAATTAAAGTACACTTTACACTTTGAAATGAAAGAGCATTCTAATTCTAAAGATTTTAATTGTCAAAGGCCCAATGGGTTTGATATGGAAATTCAAAATCCAGTCTACCATAAGCTGGGTAGCCTCTTGGCTTTTCATCCTAAAAGCTAATCTATCAGATATTTGAAAACTAGTGCCAAGTGATCCTGGGAAAACTTCTGGAGTTAAGGGAAAAATATATGTTTGAGAAAGTCTTGGGATGGTGTGAAAATTTTGCAAATGTAATCAATCTGGGATCGGGAGGTAAATTGGCAGTGTGATTTCAAGCTCCCTTGCCTCCTTATTCCCCATTTCTGATTCCCAAGTGTACTTACATTTCTGATTCCCAAGTGTACTTACATATTCCCAAGTGTCCTCAAGATGAAGGTAGAAGTACAAAAGTGGGTGGGCAGGAGTAAAGAAAGTGTTACCTCATGTATCAAACAGAAGGAACTAACTTCTAGAAAAATGTCTCCTATGTTCTGGGAGCCAGAAAAGGGAGGAGCCAAGGCCAGGCCTGCTAACATTTACTGGCCCAGGGAAAAGCAGGTTAAGGGCCGAGAGCCTGAGGGTTGGTATATGGAGAATCCGTGCACAGCGTTCTAATTTAGCTAATGTATTAATTTCCTATAGCTGCCATTATGTATTATCACAAGCTTAGTGCCTTAGAACACATTTATTATCTTACAGCTCTGTAAGTTAGAAGTCCAATATGGGTCTCACTAGGCTAAAATCAAGGTGTCAGTAGGGCTGTGTTCCCTTCTGTTCACTCTGGGGACTAATACACTTCCTTGCCTATTCCAGACTACATGCTTTGACTCATGGCCCCGTTCCTCCATCTTCAAAGCCAGCAATGGCTATTTGAGTTTTTTTAAACATCTCATCACTCTGACCTACTTTTCTGCCTCCCTCTTTCACTCTTAAGGACCCTTGTGCTTATACTGGGTCCACCCAGATAATCCAGATCATCTCCCTATTTTAAAGTTGAATGATTAACAACCTTAATTCTATTTTCTACCTTAATTCTCCTTTGCCATGTAATGTAACATATTCACAAATTCTGGAGAGTAAGGTATGGACATCCTTTGGGGGAGGCATTTTCTGCTTACCATAGCTGCTGAATGTTACAAAGAAAATTTGTCTTGTTACTAAAGAGAGAAGAGATTAGGGACAGTTATGGGACTTCAGCAATACTGGCAAAATATAAGATTGCGGTGTTATTTGCAAAAATGGCCTCTACAGATCTGCTCTTGAATGGGAACAGAGCGTATTTTTCAATATGACAATTCCATCCCATTGACTTTCTAATTTTAACACAATTTTGATTAAAAGGGAAAAATAAGCAAGAAAACAAAAGAATAGGCTAAAGCCTAATAAGTAAAAATTCATCTCACCACACAACAGAGCAGCTACAAAGCAGTAATCTTTAAGACTGTGATGCTGGCTCAAAAGTAAAATATTTATCAATGGAGCAGAGGAGAGAGGTTGGAAATACTTTTAGCATATATGACATTAACAGATTGCACCATAAAACAATGAGCGAAATGTTTTACATTTTGTAAGCACTTTGGAACAACTGGATAGCAATGCAGCAAAAATGAACTTAGAACTCCACATCTACTCTAGGGCACAACTGATCTCAGCTGGTATTTTCACGGAGTTAAAATTGGGTAAAATAAAATCTAAAGAATAAGACAACTCTTCTTAGACACAATTATTTCATAAAGTATAATCCCAACTGCAGAGAAGAGGACAGATAGTTCACAGCACAAAAAGCTCATAGAATAAATTATTACTTGAAAAATATGTGAACTTCATTATGTCACAAAGAAGTACGAGTACAACAAAGTGCCATTTTATATCTACTCAATCAACCAAAAAATTATTTTGAAAGGTAAAACCCAACTTTTGTGAGGCTGTGGGGAGATGTAAATGTTGGAAGCGATGATCAAAATAACAATAGCCAACATTTATTACATCCACCTTCCACTTAACATTTCTGTGCATGGGGACTTTGTTTCTCCCATTTAATACCAAGGCAGCTGTGACTCTGAGAGGTGAGGTAACTAGTCCACCCTCACATGGCTGGGTGTAGGCAGAACCAGCCTAATAAAACTTTGCTGAAGTCCAAACTCTGTGTTCTTAACCAAAACTCTATACTGCCTTCCACTGCAATATGGAATAGAGCAATGAAAAAATTCTTACCCTCTAACTAATGTACTCCAGACCCAGAAATTTAGCCTGAGAAAAAAACCCTCTATATTCTATATCCAAATCTATGCACAAAAAGATGTTTATTTATTCAACAAATAGTTATTGACTGCTCATTATCTACCAGGAAAAAACTATAAACAAGTTACAACATATGAATGGAAACAATATGATCAATGTGAGGAATACAATCAAACGTGGAAAACTATGAAATAATGTTAAATGAGAAACGACTGATCACAGGGTGAGATTCAAGAGCTATGTTTAGTCTGGAAGGCTATGTGCCTTGGGATGGGAATTGGAGAAAATTTTTAAAAAGAACGTTTTCAGTGGGGAGCCCTGCCGCTTGACTTTCGTGAAACCAAGCTGCACATTTTTGTACTGACTGCCCGTAAAAACCAACTTTTTAAAACTGTGTGGTCTATGCGCCCCAAGGTCAGGGGGTCGGGGCCTTGGTCCCTGAGAGAACGCCCCCTTCTGCGCCCGCCGTGCGAGCGGCCGCCGCTCTTCTCACCTGTTTCCTGGGAGCCGCCTGTACCCGCTCAGCCGCGCGGAGCTGAGGCCAGAGAGCGCGAGCTGAGGGCGCGCAGCTGTGGAGTCGCGCCTGCCGAGGGCGACTCCTGTGGAAGCTCAGCTCAGCCCAGCAGAAGGAATCATTTTCATTTACACAGTCAGTACACTGATCCCTTTCTCGCCCGAGTTAAATCGTTGTGTGTCATGGGCTATGGCGGCACTGAGCATCCATTCACTACCCCTTTTCGCCATCTGAGATGCTCTGGCGGCCAAGGCTGGCGCCCTGAGCTCAGAGGCAGGGTTCTGGGAGTGGCGCTGGGGGCGGAGGGGAGAGGCCTGTTACTGTCTGCGTCATTTGAATTGGTAGGCCCTTTCCAATCATGCCACTGATTGTTTTAAGAGATTGCAAGACTAAAAAAATATTTTTAATCAATGATTTGGTTTTTTTTAAATAGTTTATTTTGGTATCATTAATCTACAATTACATGTGCAATATTATGGTGATTGAACTACCCCCTTCATCAGGTCCCCCCCACCAACCCCATTACAGTCACTGTCCATCAGCTTAGTGAGATGCTATAGAGTCACTACTTGTCTTCTCTGAGTTGTACAGCCCTCCCCGTGCCCCCCTAACATTACATCTGCTAATCGTAATGCCCCTTTTTCCCTCTTATCCCTCCCTTCCCGCCCATTTTCCCCAGTCTCTTTCCCTTTGGTAACTATTAGTCCGTTCTTGGGTTCTGTGAGTCTGCTGCTGTTTTGTTCCTTCAGTTTTTTTCTTTGTTCTTATACTCCAAATATGAGTGAGATCATTTGATACTTGCTTTTTTGGCCTGGCTTATTTCACTGAGCATAATACCCTCTAGCTCCATCCATGTTGTTGCAAATGGTAGGATTTGTTTTCTTCTTATGGCTGAATAATATTCCATTGTGTATATGTACCACATCTTTATCCAGTCATCTACTGATGGGCACTTAGGCTACTGTAAATAGGGCTGTGATAAACATAGGGGTGCATATGTCTTTTTGAATCTGGGATCTTGTTTTCTTTTGGGAAATTCCTAGGAGTAGAATGACTGAGTTAAATGGTATTTCTATTTTTAGTTTTTTGAAGACCCCTGTGTACTGTTTTCCACAGGAATTGCACCAATTTGCATTCCCACCAACAGTGTAGGAGGGTTCCCCTTTTTCCACATTTTCGCCAGCATTTGTTGTTGCTTGTCTTTTGGATGTTGGTCATCCTTACTGGTGTGAGGAGATATCTCATTGTGGTTTTAATTTGCATTTCCCTAATGATTAGCGATGTGGAGCATCTTTTCATGTGCCTGTTGGCCATCTGAATTTCATCTTTGAAGAAGTGTCTATTCAGATCCTCTGCCCATTTCTTAATTGGATTATTTACTTTATGTTTGTTGAGGTGTGTGAGTTCTTTATATATTTTGGATGTCAACCTCTTATCGGATACGTCATTTATGAATATATTCTCCCATACTGTAGGATGTCTTTTTGTTCTACTGATGTTGTCCTTTGCTGTACAGAAGCTTTTCAGCTTGATATAGTCCCACTTGTTCAATTTTGCTTTTGTTTCCCTTTCCCGGGGAGATATGTTCATGAAGAAGACGCTCATGTTTATGTCCAAGAGATTTTTGCCTATGTTTTTTTCTAAGACTTTTATGGTTTCACGACTTACATTCAGGTCTTTGATCCATTTTGAGTTTACCTTTGTGTATGGGGTTAGACAGTAGTCCAGTTTCATTCTCTTACATGTAGCTGTCCAGTTTTGCCAACACCAGCTGTTGAAGAGGCTGTCATCTCCCCATTGTATGTCCAAGGCTCCTTTATCCTATAATAATTGACCGTATATGTTTGGGTTAATGTCTGAATTTTCTATTCTGTTCCACTGGTCTGTAGGTCTGTTCTTGTGCCAATATCAAATTGTCTTGATTACTGTGGCTTTGTAGTAGAGCTTGAAGTCAGAGAGTGTAATTCCCCATTTTATTCCTCCTTCTCAGGATTGTTTTGGCTATTCGGGGTCTTTTGTGGTTCCATATAAATTTTAGAACTATTTGTTCCAGTTCATTGAAGAATGCTATTGGTACTTTGATAGGGATTGCGTTGAATCTGCAGATTACTTTAGGTATTATAGCCATTTTGACAATATTTATTCTTCCTAGCCAAGAGCATGGGATGAATTTCCATTTCCTAGTGTCCTTTTTAATTTCTCTTAGGAGTGTCTTGTAGTTTTCAGGGTATAGTTCTTACACTTCCTTTGTTAGGTTTATTCGTAGGTATTTTATTCTTTGGATGCAGTTGTGAATGGAATTGTTTTTCTGATTTCTCTTTCTGTTAGTTCATCGTTAGTGTATAGGAAAGCAACAGATTTCTGTGTGTTAATTTTGTATCCTGCAACTTTGCTGAATTCAGATATTAGTTCTAGTAGTTTTGGAGTGGAGTCTTTAGGGTTTTTTAAGTACAATATCATGTCATCTGCAAATAGTGACAATTTGACTTCTTCTTTACCAATCTGGATGCCTTGTATGTCTTTGTTTTGTCTGATTGCCGTGGCTAGGACCTCCAGTACTATGTTGAATAACAGTGGAGAGAGTGGGCATCCCTGTCTTGTTCCTGATCTTAGATGAAAAGCTTTCAGGTTCTCGCTGTTAAGTAAGATGTTAGCTGTGGGTTTGTCATATATGGCCTTTATGATGTTGAGGGACTTACCCTCTGTACCCATTTTGTTGAGAGTTTTAATCATGAATGGATGTTGAATTTTGGCAAATGCTTTTTCAGCATCTATGGAGATGATCATGTGGTTTTTGTTCTTCTTTATGTTGATGTGGTGGATGATGTTGATCAATGATTTGTTTTTTAAAGAACTTTAAAAAATTTGTTTTCTTGCTGAACACTACTTAGTCAATACAAACTTGTGAACCCTGAACCCTCCTGGAATGCTGGCTTTGTTTGCTAACATCTGGCTCACCAGGCTTTCTTCTCTGATGATGAATTGTTCTTGCTTTTCATAGGAAGGACTTTGAGGATATTAGGCCACTAGATTTCGGAAATATTTTCAAACTCCTGGGTTAGCCAACTGGAATTTCACATAGGAAAAACTCTGCCATCAATAGACAATTACCTTTTTGTACTTAGCTTTCCTGGGAGCAGCTCAACAGCTGGTGGGGACATTCTAATGTCCAAAAGAATCACAAAATGAAATGAAGTGATGTGATCCCTCCAGGATATTCTCAAGGTAAGGATCTCATATGTGTGTGTGTGCTGCACACATGCAAGTATGTGCAAGAGAGTGAGTGTAAGGGAGAAGAGCCAATAATGCAGAGTTCAGTGCATGGCTTGGATGTAGCATTGGAGTGCTCTGCTGCAAACCAGGCCCCTAGGGGAAGAGGATGTTAAGGTTTTTGATACATTTTGAGGTAATTTTTGTATATGGTATAACATAAGGGTTTTTCTTACCTTATACCTTTTCATACCTTTGGTACCCCACAGCAAAAGTCATTCTTTTGCATGTGGATATACAGTTTTCACAGCACCATTTGTGGAAGAGACTGTCCTTTCCCTATTGAATGGTCTTAGCATCCTTATGGAAAATCATTTGACTATATATTCAATCCATGAACTATTTTTATAAATATTGTCAGATAAACTACACCAATAAACTAAAAAAACAAACAAACATGAAAATAGGCACATTTAAACAATAGATTCCATGAAGGAGAGAGTTGGCCACATTCATGCCCAGATCTTGCCTTGCTTATTAAAGTATGACACTTCCAGATACCAATGCTATCGTGTGTTCAAAGGATAGCTTAAAACAGAGAAAAAGAAAGCCATTAAAATGGTTCAGTTAGAAGAACAAATGAAAAAAAAATATCCCAGGTTGATATTTAATTTTATCTGATTAATATTTATCCAGAAATATTGCATGGCAATATATTACAGTAAATCCTTAATGTATCAGAGTGCCCAATAAATGGCATTCTTATGGAACTTTCTAATGAATTGAATTTTAACAAGACACCCATATTTTTGTTGTGCATTTCCATTTTTTCTGTTGAAAAACAATGTGAAAAAATTCAGCAGTCCATTTCCTCTCAAATTTCAAAAGTCCAGCAGATTGAATTCAATGTTTGCTTCAATGATTATATGTACTTCAAAGTGACAAAGACTTTGGTTTGAATTCTATCATAGCCACTTAGCTGTGCCATTTCGGGCAGGCTATTTAACCTCTTTGGGTCATCATTTCCTCATATGCAAGACAGCAATAATCGTGATTCATGCATATTGCTCAGCACAGTACTTGGCACAACATAAGCCCTCAGAAAATTTTAGCTGTTACCATTATCACTTTTTTTGCTGAGTGTAAAGCACTATCCTACGTGCAATGTGGGATCAAGAAAATAGGAGACCCAGGTGGAAACTTTAGGTGCTTACTGTGTAGGTAACGGATACGAGAATTGAATCGGTGAAATAGTTAAGTTTCAGTGGGACGTAGTAAGTCATGTAGGTTCTTGTCAAATGCATGATCCATACCTCAGGCCTACCAGGCTTTAGGCAGGGGAGACCACAGCTGGGTAGGTAGGATTGAGAAATGGAAGAGTGATGGAAGGAGGGGGGAAAAGTCAAGAGAGAAGCAGGCCAGCCCTGGATGATTCAGCTAGATGAGGAAGGGGCCCAGACGCAGCACAAGCCAAGATGTAGGGTCAGAAATAAGCATAGCATGTCCTGGGGATCCACTGTGAGGTCGTAGTGTCACAGAGTTACCATTCCAGAGATCAAATGTCCTTCCTCTAAGACAGTAAGTAGATGGAAAAGATGTAGGCAGTTTGACTGAATGTTTACTGACCCCTGGGACTTTCTCCAAATGGTCAGACAAAGCACAACGCGATGAAAATAACAGGGAAAAAATTAAAGTTAAAGACAGACTTAAAAAAGGGAAAAGAAGGAAATTAAGACTTTCCTGGCAATTTGCTTTTTCCTGTAGTAAATACACAATCCTGATGAACTGAACTTATACAATTCGGATACACAGAAGGTCCCTGCAAATGTTATTTTATTTCATTGGGATATTGGTGTATAATATTATAAGGCTTATGATCAGTTATGTGGAAGAACCAGCTACACTTGTGCAGAGGTCCCTAAAATGTAGGGGAACTATAAAAGAGTTATTAGAAATACCATTTGAATTTTGCCTGTGGAATGAGGCTTTCTCACGGTTCCCAGGGGAGGAAGGGATAAGTAGGATGAGGTGAATGGACCTTGATTTCTGTCCTTGGCTTTGCTTGGTACTTTTGGACAGTGACCTCATGACTTGTGAAAATGACTTCCTCATCCCTTCAAGTCCCACATGTTTACTAGGATCACAGCTGGTGACCAGCTTCCTTACTGTTTGGAATGAATGGATTGAATGCTCTCTTAAACAGTGTTAAGCAGAGTTATGAGGCTATAAATGTGTTCTCCTAAAGGAGTAATAGATTTGGCCATGGGGATGCCTGAAGAGGCTGCATACAGGTGTGAGTACCATAATTTAAGACTGTTTTAAATAGACAGCAGAAGAACTAATTTAGCACCCTGAAATATTTCTGTCTGATTCCCTGTTGGAGTTGAGGTTTCAACATGGCCCGTGGGCCCCTGAAATTCACTGGACATCCTTGGAAATTTCCTCTGATTAAGATGAAGAAATTGAACTTATCCTGGGTGTTTTTTGAGGTGATGGGGATAGGGACCTGGGCCAAAAGCACTCAGAGAGTAAGACCCCCTCTTCTCTTCTGAATTTCCCTCTTTCCTCATGAATATTTCAATCCTGGTGACACCCCTGAAAGTGATCAGTTGAGAAAGAAAGTAGAGATGAGAGGAGAAGAGAAAGTAGCCCCATTGCTTACCTTGTGTTGGGGACTATGAAAGTAGACATTAGGGACTGATTTGCATATTAACCTGAGTTCTGTTTCTCCCTTCTTCTTCTTTTGTAAAGCCCAGCTGGCCAGGGCCACCACCTTGTGCCCCATTGGCAACTTCCCAGGGACACTACCCAGTTGCCAGCACCCACTGACTACCCAGCTCCCCGCCTGCCAGTGATGGCTTGGGCCAGGCCAGCCACTGACATGGATTTCTTTCTTCCCTGGGTTAGCACAGCCTCCTTTTCCACTCCTGATTTCAAAACATCTTTTGCTTCATCTCTGTTTCCCTTGTTCAAGGGGAACTAGTCAGAGACTATTCCTTGGTCTCTATACTGCCTCTTGTTTTTTCCTTAAATCAGAATTCTCAGGCTGATAATAGAAAATCGTGTTCCAACTCTGGAGTTCTCATACAGGCGCTCGTTACATCTGGGGGCTGTGCTTCAGAAGGTCCAGGTGTATCAGTTATGCTATGCATGCCTGTATGCCCCCTCTTCAATCGTGCCCTCTTGTTTGAGAAGCGCCACAGAATGTGCTTTCAGAGAATCCTTTGTCTTGCTAGAGTCCAAAAATATTTGCATGTAAATGTTGGCAATCCAGACAGTCTCCTTAAGATCTACATCGGGCTTGAGGAGGCATACAGACCATTAGGGTGTCTTTGAAAATTAAGGTTATGCCACTGCATCTTGGGTCCTTGCCCCACTGCACTGCAGTGACATCTGAGGAGAGAGTGTGACGTTGATCAAGGCAACGCATAAATAACCACATTTCAAAATGAATATTAATTGTGTAATGAGTTTCCAAACTGTTGGCCTACTTTACAAAAAAAGTTAGTTCAGCACAAGCCCATAGCCGGCTGTTGCTTATGTGTTGTGCTGCCAGTTGGCAAGCACAGCTTTGCAAGGGGATTGAGGGAAATGAGGGTTTTGTAGTGGAAGCACACTTGGCCTTTTGTGAGGAGGTGCAAACTGCATCACTCTCTCAAGCTCCCGCTGTTCAGCATTCAAGAGTGGACACCAGGGTACCACATGCCTTCAGGGGAAGTTGCTTACTTTTCCTAGAGGTGAAAATGGCCTAGTGCCGAGACTTAGGGTGGAGCCTTGAGTCTGTAGCCCCTTGAAGGAAAGAGTTCTGGGCAGATGCACAGGAGGTGATGCACTGAGGATCTGAACCTGGGCCAGCGTGTGCTAACCCTGGCTGGGAAATCCTGGGCCGAGGGAAGGCCACAGCCACACAGAGACTGGCCTTTTCCATGGTGAACTGTGCGTGCTACCTCCAGCAGGCAACCCCGCTGCTCTGGGCCTGTGTTCCTTCATCTGTAAAATGAAGGGAGTGGCCTGGATGACTGTTATAGCCCCTCGCGTTCAGAGAGAATACCAGGATCTCTTTCTTGAAGCGAAGTGTCTTCCAGGAGAAGAAGGGCACTTTGCTTAGAAGAGTGGCATGAAGCGATGGGACTGCTTCCCCGCTGCCACCATCCTTTTACCACAGGATTCACGATCATTTGTCTCATTTGCCAAAATTCACGTGATCTTGTGTGCAAGCACCTCGAAGGGAAATGAAGAAGTGCCTGCTAAGAAGATGAAATGTCTGAGGCAAGGCCTCATTCTCTTTGGGACACCCAACTGCCCTAATTGGCAAGGAGCATTAGGAAAGCCTCAAATTAATACCTAAGTAAAAATAAGTTTGTGCAGCATTCTTAGGAAGAAGGATATGTGAGGAGGGTTATGTTAGGATACCATTTGCCCCCAGCAAGTGTCCACTCACAGTTTGAGAATCCCAGTCTAGTTAATACTTTGTATTAACTCCCCATCCTCCATCAACAGGAGGCCCTGGGCTATGGGATTCAAATCAGACAAAGTTGGATTTATCAATCAGGAAATTCTGGGAAGGACTCTATGATTTGATACCATTATTTTACTTACAGGTTTTCATCAATTCCCAGAGTCACAGCAGCACCAAATGACTGGGTGGGAAAACCGTGTATCCATATATGCTCAGAGCATGCCCAATTTTATGTATAACACCCAATGACCAGAACTCAAGTCACATGTCTGATGGTCCTTTTAAAAACAACTCAAACTCCATTCCTCTATTATGGATACCTTTATAGTAACTCTTCTTTTTGTTTAAAAAGTCACTTTTCACACCTATTTCAAGGGAGACCCTAGTATTCTCAGCAAAAGAATTATTTCTAGTCCCTTCCTTTCTTGCTCTTTTTTTCTAAGACTTGTCCAAATGATGGCTGGGATTTTGGTTCTCAGGCACTTCCAAATTAGATCCAAGGTTCTGACTAGATTTGTTTGAAACAAGACCCAATTTTATAAATCTAGTTTTATTTTTAAAAGTTTTATTTCTCCCCCAGTACTTATCTTGTCTGTTTAACTTGACCATAAAAGTTACTATTGTGAAAGCTGTCGTGTGTTCTTCAATTTGAAACAACTTTAGAAAGAAAGCACACATCCAGAATTATTACTGTAAAATGCTGAAGCTCCTGTACTCCTCCTGAGGTAGTGTTTTTAATTTCCCAGCCCTAACTACCATCTATAAAGACTGTCTACAGAAAACAAAACAGCAGTAGACTCACAGACACTGAGAAGGGACTGGTGGTTACCATGGGGGAGGGGTTGGGGGCGGGCGAGGGGGATAAAGAGGCACAAAAATTCTCAATCATAATGTAGGTTGGTCACCGGGATAGCATGGTGAAAATAGCCAGTGATTTTGTAACATCTTCCTGTGTTGACAGATAGTAACTGAACTAGTTGGGGAGAGGATTTAATAATATGGATAACTGGTGAACCACTGTGTTGTACACTCGAAACTAGTATCAGACTGTTTACCAAAAAAAAAAAAATTTTTTTTAAAGACTGGCAGGTAAATGTACTTGCTGCTAGTCAGTTTCTAATGATGTTTTAGAAATAAAAATAATTTCCTTTTGTTAGAATAATTTCTGATCTATACCTTCGGGGTTTTTGCAATGCACTTTAAAAGGAATTCTCTTTGTGGGATTATTTAAAAGACTCTCTTAAAACTTGAGCCTGGACTGGGAGGGAACCTATTTTCTGTAGAAACATTTTGCATATTTCCTCTGGGGCCCCTATCCCACCCCCCTTCCTTATATCATCTGGAACCTGGAAGAAGTAGCTGAGTTTTTAAATAGTGTGTGTGGTCTGTCTCTTGAAGATTCCATCCACTTATGGGAAGGGGCACTCCCTTTTCATTTCTTGCAGGCAGCCTGAGATGAGAAAAATGTGTGTGTGCGTGTGTGTGTTAGACTGGATATGAGAGTTACCTGTGGGATTTGTGTACTGGGTACTGTTTGAGTCTCAGGGTGGCAAGGCTAGATGGGGTCCTGGAGCTTTTATTCAATTGTACAGACTATGAAGTTCTAGCAATTACCTCCGTGCTGCAGGAGTCACACATTAGCTACAACAGCTAACGTTTGACATCCATATGAGTGAAGGG
Source organism: Smutsia gigantea (assembly GCA_032199065.1). NCBI lineage: Eukaryota > Metazoa > Chordata > Mammalia > Pholidota > Manidae > Smutsia > Smutsia gigantea. Next base: position 25,131 of record JAVSCE010003066.1, read on the forward strand.
AAGGAAGAAAGGAATGAAAACTATTATATAACACTGCAGAAGTCATTAAAGCCTGCCTTCCAACTAGGAACAGGTAACTGCTGTGAAACTTGTCTTTGATACCTCCCCTCTCTCCAACTTCCCATGAAGACAAAATTCTGGTGTCATTGTGATGCCCTTATCTCAAGTCATCTGCAGGACTGCAGTTATTTCATATGACTATACATTGGTGGAGACTGACCAAAAGTAGAAGTTCCATTGAAAAAAAGTAATGTTTTAAAAATAGTGGGCATGGCCTCCTTCCCACCCTCCCATTTTTGTTTTCTCCCTGGCAGTTTTACATGAAGACAGCATGAACAAAGCAAAGGTCTGCTTCTTTTCAGTGAGTGTTTATTCTGGAACATTGCTCAGGGGCCCATCTCTTGGATGTTGAAGGGACAAAATACACTTGAAGTTGTGGCTGGCTGCCTGAGCTGGGGCAGCCACAATAGGCTCTCCTGGGTTGCGGTAGGGGCGAGAAAATGGAGCAGAGCTCCTTTATGATCTTAATGGAGCCCCCTTTGAGCCAGAATGGTTCCTATTCCCTTATCACCTCCACAAAATGGAGAGCAGTAAACCATTTGGAGAATACCGGATGGATGTTTGGCCACCACCTTGCCTTACAGCCCTGTGAATAGCCTTATAGGAAGTTTCCTTTTGAGTCTATGCCTATTGAGCTCCTTGACATGAATGGAACATGGCCCTGCCTGGAAACACACAATTCTCTCACTCCAGATTCACCCCTTCCCATCCTGCTCAAGTATGTACTCCCCATGGGGCATGGTGAGGATGAGAGTTGGGGTGGAGAGGTGTGGAAGGAGAATGTGTGGTCAGTGTAAACCCACTATGGGCACTTGAAGAACTCTGTGATATGTGTGGTCTATTGATGGTGACTCAGGACTGTTACATTATGAAAGGAGGCCTCTTTAGATATTGTGTTTTTATGGCCTTCCATGCTTACCCGCCTTTTCCCATTTTGCACGCAAAACCAATATATATTTATTAATTTGCATCTTTATTGAAATTGTGATGGACCCTATGAAAACAACAGGTACTAAGCTTATTCACTTAATTTAACAGGCGTTTGATAAAATGTTACATCTAACAGAACAATAACTTTGGAAAAACTGCCATGAAGAACATACTTCAGAAAATGGGACCTCAGAAACGACCATTAATAATAGGGGGCAATGGCGTACCTACAGGGTCCAGAGCAAAGGGAGATCCAGGTGGTGGGGGCGGCCCATATGGCACGGGCAGCCCATGGGGCACTGGTGGCCCATGCGGCACTGGTGGCCCATGCGGCATGGGAGGCCTATGCGGCATGGGAGGCCCATGTGGCACGGGAGGCCCATATGGCGCCGGTGGTCCCTGTGGCATGAGTGGCCCATACTGCATGGGCTGCCCATGCAGCACTGGAGGCCTATATGGCACGGGCGGCCCATACAGCATGGGTGGCCCATACTGCACGGGCGGCCCATGCGGCACTGGAGGCCTATATGGCACAGGCGGCCCATACCGCGTGGGCAGACCATGCGGCACGGGTGGACCATGTGGCCCAGGTGGTATCAAAGGAGCATATCCCCATGCACGCTCTACAACTGGGACCACATTATAGGGCCCCCCAACAAACATGGCTTCCGCAACAACGCCCAAGGCAGTCTGGGCCACATGTCTAACCGTCATTGACCTCTGGTGTCTTCTCCATTTGGCCCTTCTGTTTTGAAACCAAACCTTCAATCAGAGGGAAAAAAGATACTGGCTTAGTATATCAAACAGTTAATGTCATAACAGAAAACACACAACATGCAACTCTGCCATTGAGATGTTAAACTGCAGCAGGAGGAACCATTCTCTTACTGCTAAAATATCTTAGGATATTAGCACCCTCTTCCCTCAGCTAACCAGTGAGCATGCCTCATCTAGACTTTGGCATACTGATTTTTACTCCTCTTCCCATTTCTGGTATTTCTTAATGGTTTTTCTCCAGGCCTCGGATGCCGGTCTAACCCATGAATTGCACTGGGTCCCTGGTGCTCATGCTCATGCTTGGTAAAGGGTAAAGCAATGTTGGACAATTAGCTGTCCAGCTCCTCCACTTCCTTCTTCCCAGGGATAGTGCCACTCTGGTTGCGGGGGAAGGTGAGCATGGTATAAAGGTGGACTCGATTAAAGTCATATTGGAGGGAATCACTATTTGAAAATCCCATCTGCAATCTGAAGTAACTAATCCACAGAAGCAAGCTGCACTTTTAGACAGAAAATTTCCTTCAGTGATGTTTAAGGGGTCATTCTTTTTTTTGTTATTATTAAGGTATCATTGATATACACTCTTATGAAGGTTTCACAAGAAAAACAATGTGGTTATTACATTCACCCTTATTATTGAGTAACCCCTGATACCCCACTGCAGTCACTGTCCATCAGTGTAGTAAGATGCCACAGAGTCCCTATTTGTCTTCTTTGCTCCCTTTCTCCCTACCCCACCCCCTTTGGTAACAACTAGTTTAAGGGGTCATTCTTTCTCTGAAACTTTGTAGAATGAAATGGGTGGTACATCAAGGGAGGCCTGAGCATGGGGTCCCAGGAGCTTTGTGGCTTGTTTTGTTGGGATGTAAGACATACTAAGCCCTGGACATTGCTTTGATATTTCTGCCTTTAGTGTGAAGGAAACTTTGACCTACTTGAGACCAAATTCACTAAACTCAAAATCCTTTTCCCCAGATAAGAGATGGGCACCCCATTGCCACCACTGTCAATTTTCATGCTCCCGTCTGCTCTACTGTCCAAACATTCCTGGGCTTAGAACAAGGTCAGCTCATTAGGCTCTAGCTACAGTTTCAGGATCCTGGACAGGAGCTGCTGTTACTCAGAGGCTGGGGGCACTCAAGGCCCTCCCAGCTCCAATCCTTAACTATTGCTCATTCCTAAGGCAGGAAGGTCCAATAAGGCATTTCAGGAAGATGTTCGTTCCAACAACCTTGCAAGGGTCACAAGAGGCTCCTCCCTAGGTGCTTGCCTACTATTAACAAACAACAGAGAAACAAGCTGTTAATTAGGCTTCCTGTCCTCTTAGCATACTAGTTAATGGGGTTTACATTGTATTTAATCCTTTTTGGAAGTTCCCAAACTGCAATATTTTAGATGAGGCAAAGGGCCTCTTCTCTCTGCCTGAAGCCACCTTTTCTCACTGCTACGTTAGGATGTGGATCCTTCTGCTGCATGAACATACAGTCTGAAAAAGGCTAGTATATATAATACAATTCATTTTGGAGGGATTCACATGTACTAGTAGTCAAATCTCCTTAAACCTAACCAAAGCCCACAGCTGGCAAATTTTGGTATGGGGTGATATTGGGTCCATATTCCCAACACTGGTTTCATAAAACAGGTCTGCTATATTTGCAAATGGGGTGGGGAGCATCTATTAAATTTCTTGGGGAAATTCATGCTATAGAGTTTGGAAATATATTATAACATTGCTTTTTTCCTTAATTTGTGTTTTCTGGCTCATTCTCCCTTCAGAAATCCATCGAGAGGACTGTGTAACCCAGGGAGGGGGAAAGCAACTCAGCAAACCTTGTTTTTCTTTTCCTGAGTTTACCTTGCCTGCCTGAGAAAGTGGAGGACGCATCCTCCCTACCTGAGACTGGGCCTATTAGTCCAGCCTGTGGCATTAGGATGCATGCATTCAGTGGTCTGCTTTGGTGGGTTGCTTATCTGCACACCACCAACAGGTGTGCAGGCCGTTTCCACCACTGCACCCATGCATACACTTTGGGGCAAAGTACTGAGCCATCCTAACTAATTAACTAAATAAATTTCTTTTTTATCTTTATATGGTTATTTTTTCTTGAGGGGAGCAAATATCCTTTGATATAACTATGGTTTCTATGACTTTGAATAGTCGTTTTTTGATCCCATGACCTACGAATTGGCAATCACTGCCCTGGGTAAATGAAAAAGTATTTTAAATTAACAAAGGTAAGAATCTGGCCTGAAATGCAAGCACCCTCACAACCAAATTCTAGAAAACTCACCTTTTCAAAATAATGCCACTAAAAAGGAAAAAAATATTATTGGATATTAAAAACTCCACAAGGCTACTGTCTAACCCCATACACAAAGGTAAACTCAAGGTGGATCAAAGACCTGAATGTAAGTCATGAAACCATAAAACTCTTAGAAAAAAACATAGGCAAAAATCTCTTGGACATAAACATGAGCAACTTCTTCATGAACATATCTCCCGGGCAAGGGAAACAAAAGCAAAAATGAACAAGTGGGACTATATCAAGCTGAAAAGCTTCTGTACAGCAAAGGACACCATCAGTAGAACAAAAAGACATCCTACAGTATGGGTGAATATATTCATAACTAACGTATCTGATAAAGGGTTGACATCCAAAATATATAAAGAACTCATGCACCTTAACAAACAGAAAGCAAATAATCCAATTAAGAAATGGGCACAGGACATGAATAGACACTTCTCCAAAGAAGAAATTCAGATGGCCAACAGGCACATGAAAAGATGCTCCACATCGCTAATCATCAGAGAAATGCAGATTAAAACCACAATGAGATATCACCTCACACCAGTGAGGATGGCCAACATCCAAAACACAAACAACAACAAATGTTGGCGAGGATGTGGAGAAAAGGGAACCCTCCTACACTGCTGGTGGGAATGCAAATTAGTTCAACCATTGTGGAAAGCAGTATGGAGGTTCCTCAAAAAACTCAAAATAGAAATACCGTTTGACCCAGGAATTCCACTCCTAGGAATTTACCCTAAGAATGCAGCAGCCCAGTTTGAAAAAGACAGATGCACCCCTATGTTTATTGCAGCACTATTTACAATAGCCAAGAAATGGAAGCAACCTAAGTGTCCATCAGTAGATGAATGGATAAAGAAGAGGTGGTACATATACACAATGGAATATTATTCAGCCATAAGAAGAAAACAAATCCTACCATTTGCAACAACATGGATGGAGCTAGAGGGTATTATGCTCAGTGAAATAAACCAAGCCGAAAAAGACAAGTATCAAATGATTTCACTCATATGTGGAGTATAAGAACAAAGAAAAAATACTGAAGGAACAAAACAGCAGGAGACTCACAGAACCCAAGAACGGACTAATAGTTACCAAAGGGAAAGGGACTGGGGAAACTGGGCGGGAAGGGACGGATAAGAGGGAAAAAGGGGCATTACGATTAGCAGACGTAATGTTGGGGGGGCATGGGCGGGGCTGTGCAGCTCAGAGAAGGCAAGTGGTGATTCTGTGGCATCTTACTACGCTGATGGACAGTGACTGTAATGGGGTTGGTGGGGGGGACCTGATGAAGGGGTAGTTTAATAACCATAATATTGCAAAAAAAAGAAAAAGAAAAAGAAAAAAAAATCTAAATTTCACAAACTGTAAGGATAAAAAGTCAAAACTACAGTTCATATTTATTTTATATAAAATGAAATACACATTTTCTTTATTTTTAAGAGGATCTTTTGTGCTATAATAGTAATGTATATTTATTAAAGTAATTTTTAATATTACAGAAAACTTCAAAAAATGAATAAAATTTGTCCATGAAAAAAAAAACACAATGAGATACCAGCACACACCAGTGAGGATAGCCAACATCCAAAACACAAACAACAACAAATGTTGGCGAGGATGGGGAGAAAAGGGAACCCTCCTACACTGCTGGTGGGAATGCAAATTAGTTCAAAGATTGTGGAAAGCAGTATGGAGGTTCCTCAAAAAACTCAAAATAGAAATACCATTTGACCCAGAAATTCCACTCCTAGGAATTTACCCCAAGACTGCAGCAGCCCAGTTTGAAAAAGACATATGCACCACTATGTTTATTGCAGCACTATTTACAATAGCCAAGAAATGGAAGCAACCTAAGTATCCATCAGTAGATGAATGGATAAAGAAGAGGTGGTACATATACACAATGGAATATTATTCAGCCATAAGAAGAAAACAAATCCTACCATTTGCAACAACATGGATGGAGCTAGAGGGTATTATGCTCAGTGAAATAAGCCAAGCCGAAAAAGACAAGTATCAAATGATTTCACTCATATGTGGAGTATAAGAACAAAGAAAAAACCTGAAGGAACAAAACAGCAGCAGACTCACAGAACCCAAGAACAGACTAATAGTTACCAAAGGGAAAGGGACTGGGGAAGATGGGTGGGAAGGGAGGGACAAAGGGGAAAAAGGGGCATTATGATTAGCAGATGTAATGTTAGGGGGGCACAGGGAAGGCTGTACAACCCAGAGAAGACAAGTAGTGACTCTATAGCATCTCACTAAGCTGATGGACAGTGACTGTAATGGGGTTGGTGGGGGGGAACTGATGAAGGGGATAGTGTAATCACCATAATATTGCTCATTTAATTGTAGATTAATGATATCAAAATAAACTAAAAAAAATAAAAACTCCACAAGGGAATATTCACTTATGCATTTGGTAGTTTCATCAAGTTGAATTTGTGCAGCATCAGCAAATGCATACATTCCCTAACCTTTCACCCCTTCTTAAGTCAGTGGAACTGTATTCAAAGTAGTTCTTTATTTTCTGGCTTCATTTTTTAAAGACAGTTTTCCAAAGCTTGCAAACCTTTCCCCATTACCACCAGAACTGCAATATTTTGAACAATGTTTTCAGGTTGACATCAATCTTCCAAAATATTAAAATTTAAGGCCGTCACTCTTTGTACCGCTTTTCAAAACACTTAAAATAGATGGCAGCAGGACCAGGCACTTGGACTTTTAAGCTATTCCCCTCCCCAACTTCACCCTCTAACAAAACCTACATTAGTCATGTACTGTGTTCTGTTTAGTGAATTACTCCCTCCCCCCAATGTCTAAATACTTATAAATAAATTCATTTAACCAAAAGCTTATATGCCTGGTTTTAAACTTTTAAAATAATTTAATACAGTTGAACCTTCTTATAACCTAGCTCTTCACCTTAATTTGAGTATTTCACAGGTGAAATTGAGCCCCAACATAATTCCTCATAGAAATATTCCTTTAGGGAAGACTAACATCCTTCCTAAAGGATACCAGTGTTAGAAGGAAGTGAACTTTATTTACTGGAAAAAATGTGTGTGTGTGTATTGGGGTGGGGGGAAGAGGTGTTTGTTCTATTTTTTTTTCCCCTTTATGAAGTCTTATTTCCTCTGGTAATGGGAAATTTCCATAAGCTCGAGCTTACTTATCCCTTTTCCATTCCCAAAGTGCCCAATGTTTTAAACTTATTTGCTAAACATGAAAAAGACAATAAAACACACCAACTCAAGAATGTCCAAGACAAAACCAAAAGCATGTTTTAGAATGGCTGCCCTGCTTTAAGATTTACTGACCTGCACTCTGTCTTCAGCCAGATTCAGGCGTCCTGCAATCTCATCTCTGAGGGGAGAAAATCGCAAAGGTTCAATATTTGGAGTTATGGATAAAATGAAATATATCATGTACGTTACTTCTGTCCCCGCCTACCAGTAGTTTTCTGTAATACAGCTGGCGGCTTGCTTTAGGGAGAATTCTCCCACGGACAACGTGACTGTTAAATTAGAAAAACGGAATATATATGAAAGTTGCTTGTAGTGTATCTGTTAGTCGAATATGGCTCAATTTTTCTGTTCGTGGAACAGCAGAGAACAATCCTGAAAATCTTTTGTAGGGAGGTCCCTCCGTGAAAAGAAATAAAACGTCAAAACACCTTTAAAGTGGTGTTTAGCACCACAGTATTTGTTTACTGTAAAAGGTAAACTCTCAAGGAGAAACTCCGAAAGACGTCGACCAAGCAAGCGCTCAAGGGAAATTCTTTTTGCTCTTCGGCGGACAAAGGCTGAATACGGCAGAATCAGAAAGGGGGCCCCTATACGTCGGACAGACTCATCCTCGTCCCGCCTTCTTGCCGAGCTAAAATATGCCCGCCCCTTCGTACACGATGGGGATCTGGACTGCAAGGGCTCAGGCGCAGCTAGCGAGAAGGGAGCGAAGGCGGTCGCCAGTTTTTAAACGCTCAAAAATCTGCCGCCTGGTAACAGCGCTCCACGTGGCAGCGTTAAGACTACGCACCCAAGTGAGGCGCTCGCCTCGTGCGCGAAATTGAAAGGGCGCGAGAAAACTAATCACGATAAATATTTTAAATACATACGCAAAATATAAAAAAACAAAAAACCGGTGGGGCACAAATTACCAAAATTTAAAATCAAAGCAGTATCAATTCGACCCTGCCTTACTCGCTGCACCCTAATCCCGAAAACTCTGTAGGCACTGCCGCAATCCCAGAGAACAAGGGTGGACCCCGGCACCCTGGAGCCCCCTAGGTGGATTTTGGCCAGGAGAGGAAGGAAAAGGATTGTGGAAAAAAGTCTCAGGCGTCCGGTATGAGCCCAACCAACCCCCAAAACCTCCCCAGGCCCCCCGCTCCCCGCCCCCCGCCTGAGCCGGGCGTTTTCTGAACAAGTCACTTACCTCACGAACAAGTTGGGGTACGGAGTGCGACGGAAAAGGTTCTCCAGCTCTTGCAACTGCAACTCGGTGAACCTGATGCGGCTGCGGCGCTTGTTTGCGATCTGTGGCCCCTGCGCGACCTCAGGAGGTAGCTCCTCCTGCTCCTGCGGGGGCTCCAAGTCGCCTTGGTCGTCGCCGCCGAGGCCATCGCCGCCGTCGAGACCGCCGCCGCCGACGCCGCCGAGGCCATCGTCGCCGTCGAGGCCGCCGCCGTAGCCGCCACCATGGCGAAAGCCCTCATGGTTTTCTTCTTTCACGCGGATGAGCGCCCCAGATCCAAGATGGTTCACTGCTGCTGCTTCGAGCTTAGGTTCGGTCGGTGGTTCATTTCCTCCAGTTTCAACAACCAAGGTTGCGGTAGCCTTTACATCTGCAGAAGGAGGAAAGCAAAAGAAACACCAGGGAATTGAAGCCCACGGTGCCTGGGCTGGAGGGGATGAGGGA
>JAVSCE010003067.1:0-101133 GCA_032199065.1 Smutsia gigantea
TACATGCTTTAGAGAGCTAGAAGTCATTCACAAAATGAGGGACAGGGATGGGACATAGCTCTATTTATTTCTTTTCATTGTAGCCAGATATGGGCAGGGAGGACTTCAGCCAATGTTTACATTCAGCTAAATGCTTGCTTACATTCTACGCATTCCATGAAAACTGTTCTCAAAAAGAGGGGAGTGAGAATACAGATAACAGACCGGCCAAGACTAGCTGGTTCCAATACAGAAGAGAAGTTGAACCAAACTTTGCCCCAAAATACACTATACACTCATTAACATAGTAAAAATCACACCTCCCTAGCCGTAACAGTCCAGAGGAGAACCAAACATAGTCAAAAATCCCTCCACCCTATGTGAGGGAGTACCAAATCCAACTCCAAAATACCTCAACCTGTTCGCTTTGAAACCTAACCCCACTTAGTGTATGCTCCTCTTCCTTTATATAAAGAAAGGCTCTGCACTGTTCCCTCAGCACAGCCCTGCTCTGGGTCTACCCAAGCCCCAGGCACCTACTATGGTCTTTTTCTATACTCTCATTTTCCAAATAAACTTTTAAAGCTCAACCACTTTCTCAAGGAGACCAAGGACCCCTTATAAAAGCAATTTAAGAGGGTTTTCTTTTCAAATTCCAGCTGAATTATCTAACTGAAAAGTACTAAATTATGTTAAAGTTGTATTTCTGCCTCTCACAGTTTTCTTCACCTTTACTCTCTACATGCAATAGAAGTTTGAAGGAGATCATTTACAGAAAGACATAACAAACATCTGGAATGAACTTAAAAGGCCTTCAAGTCAACTCTCCTATCACCTTTCTAAAACATAAGAATATTTTCCAAAGAGTATCTCAATCCTTACCAATATCACTATAATTGTAGAAAAGACAGATACTACAAATTTTCTGCTCCTTCAGGAAGGAAATATGAGGTACAGGCAAAGCTAGGCAGTTTTTGCTTGACATCACACAAGTCATCAGTAGTAAGCTCAGGACCTTCGAAGTCATCAAGGCTGACTCCATTTGTTAACAGTGGAAACGTTTTGCTAATTTCACTCACACAGAGCAACAGCTAAAGAGGGTGAAACTCAAGTCACATGTAAATTTGGAAAGACTTCCTAGAGTTATCAAACATAAGTTAATGTCTCCTTTGTATGCTAAAAAAGAAATCTGTTCAAACGTATTTTAAAGGAACAAATGAAAATCACAACTATTTTAAAGGAACAAATGCAAACAATCAAACAGTCACTATAATGGGAACAGAATGGACTAAGAAACTAGAAGGAATTGAATGCATATGAAATCCAATTATCCAGCCTAGCAATGGTTCCTGAATACTGATCCATGTTTTCATCAGTCCACAAAATGAAAATAGTTAAGGACAAGGTTACAAGTTTTCCACAAAGCTAAATATACATATATTTTTAAATTAAGGTATCACTGATAAATAATCTTATGAAGGTTTCACATGAGTAACATTGTGGTTTCAACATTCAGCCACATGCTCAAGTCCCCCCACCCCACTGCAATCAACTGTCCATCAGCACAGTAAGATGCTATAGAGTCATTATTTGTCTTCTCCATGCTGTACTACCTTCCCCGCGATCTACCTATATTGTGAGTGCTAATTATAATGTTCCTTCACCCCTTTCTCCCTCCCTCCTCTCCCATCCTCCCCAACCACTTCCCTTTGGTAACCACTAGTCGCTTCTTAGAGTCTGTGAGTCTGCTGCTGTTTTGTTCTTTCAATTTTGCTTTGTTGTTATACTCCACAAAAGAGGGAAATCATTTGGTACTTGTCTTTCTCCAACTGGCTTATTTCACTGAGCATAATACCCTCTAGCTCCATCCATGCTGTTGCAATGGTAGGATTTGTTTTCTTTTTATGGCTGAATAATATTCCATTGTGTATATATATCACATCTTCTTTATAAAACTAAATATCTTAATCTATGGAATTGTCCTTAGCTCTAAAATTATGTACTTCCTATTTTTTGGTGCTATCATGAAATGACCACAACAACAAATAATTGGAGGAAAGGGGTTCTAATGTCCTTACTTCACAAAATAAGAAGTTGACTAACACATCTCCAATTTGTGTATATGTATATAAAATCAGAACAGTGTAATACAGAGTTCTGCACCATGGAGAATTCAATCAAGTTTTGAATAACCAAACAAAATTTGAGTTTCTGATATAGAGAAGCATAAAGATAGTATCTAAATAGGTTTCTGTTTATGAATAACTCCATTTCTATCTTTACTCATGTAAACAATACACCTGATACCAGTTGTGTGGATTTTTTCCCTCACACCAACCAAGTCTCTGACACCGGCTGGATGTCCTGCAATTCAGTTCAATTTCGACACTAGAGTTAGCACAGACCTCACTGGTTAAGAGCTTAATCCTGTAAGACTGCTCCCCACTTCAGACACCAATCACAAGCAGCAGGTCCCCATGTTACACACAACTTATGTCTGACTTGGCTACAAATTAGAGGTTCCCACAACCCCCTCATTGGATGCAATCACATGCTACAACATCAAAGAACTCGCCCACTGTGTATAGGCAATGATGTAATATCTAGCTTACTGCATAGTTGCATGCTTGCATGCCCATTGGTGATAAGCCATTATTGCCTGTATTGCTATTAAAAAAAAGCCCCCACCCCCCCACCCCGGTACTAGGAGGAGAGCAGAACCTGCAGTGGACACAAGGACTGGAGTGAAAGGAGCACCTGAGACAGACCTGCCGACTGCCCTAGAGGCAGATGGGATTCTAGCACTCTACCTACCACATGAGAACAAAGCTTGATATAAGTTTACTTTTTACCCCAAACGTTCTGTTGTCATTTTTCAGACTCACTGAATCCAGAGTGAACTTGCCCAGAGCCAGGAGCCCCCTTTGGCCTGGAGCTACATTTTGGTGCAGTCAGCAGGATTCACTGCAGACCAAGGAAAAATGGAACAAAGCTGCCCTCATGAGAAGGGTACTTCAGCAGGCTTGCCCCTTTGGATAGGGAGACACCCAGGTATCCCCCTATGGGCATATGGGCCAAGCTGGCTTGCCTCCTAGAGGAGTGGGCCCCTCCCCAGGACTGGGGGGGAGGTGGAGGTGACACTTGAGGCAGTGGTGGAGGCCCTCTATGAGACTGGGAAACAGAATGCTTGTGTGGCAGCAGGAACCGTTGGTTGGCTATTTCTCACAGTATTAAGAAAGGCCATAAAGGAGAAGGACTTACTTCTGCAAGAAGCACGAGAGGAGGAGGCAGCATAAGAACTCAAGCTGTGAGATGCTGTGGAGGCGGTAGAACATTGCTAATGACTGAGATGGCGTTGCTGTGAAGTGCCCTGGAGAAGACAAAGGATGTAATGGTAGCATGGGAAGAAGCAGCACAAGACGCAGGCTGCAAAGTGCTGTGGGGGATGTAAGGGATGAAGTGGTGACAGAGATGCAGGCGCTCAGTGGGGCAGCGAGAGAGCTGCCATCAACTCCGGAAATGATGGAAGACACATCAGAGAAGGACAAGGGGGTGGGGGTGGTGCCAGAGGCTCTAACCCCTTCTCTATTGAAATCCCACCTAGTTTCAGTTAAGAAAATAAAGACACAGCAACCATGCGATCCTCTGGGAGAGAGGGGCAGGCCCCTCCCCAAGTCATGGAGCGCTCCATGCTCCACCCCTATACCCAGGCAGAGCTGGTGGATTTGGGCTCCTGGTTTGGCAGAAACCCTCAGAGTCCATTTCAGTCTGGCTCCTGTGCCTTTGGGATGTAGGGGTGGATAGGATTATTCTGCCCTGGTTAGAAATGGGAAAGCTGGCTTTCCTGACAACTCATCCTGCCTTGAGGCAGGGATTACAAAATGCATACCAGAGCCCAGGCAACCACTCCCTCCTCAATTGGCTTATGGCCTCACTTCATACTGACCCACTAAGTGTGAATTACCATCTTCCCCCACTAGATGGCAGACATATGCCAAGCTCCAACAGGTATTATGGGAGTTGGGCATGAAAAATGCCATTTATAACCCAGAAAATCGTGGCCCAGATAAGGAGCTGTTTACTATGGGGATGAGGGATATGGTGCTGCAAATGGATCTCCCATCCTTTGGCCCCTGGGGCCATTCTTGCCCCTCACTTAGGGCAACCCATAAATGGGGTTACCAGTACTGTGGCAGATTTGGGGGAGGCTGAAGCAATGCAGGCATGGAAAGGAGTGCAGTCTGCTAGTGATAGGAAGCGTTTAAAGGGCCCCATGAAGGTTGCAAGGACCCAGATGTGGGCTGATTTGATAAAGACAGGAGCAAAGAAAAACTGGATGGGAAGTCAAATAAAATCTTAATGCAGCTGTGGCAGCAACTGAAGCCAGAGCAGTGGTTTTGGCAGTTGTCTAAGGCGAGGACCAAGAAATGGAAGCCGGAGACAAAGCCACAAGTGCAGACTGTGTGTCTGCAGGACTGGAGAGTGAGCCAACCACACCTGGATCCTCACAGAAAGAAGATTGGTCAATACAGTTTGATGGAGGTGAGGTCATGGCAGCCACCTTGGAGGACTGGGTAGGGAGAGTAGGCCACATGTTAAAGTACCAACTCATTGGTCCCCAGTGAATGTACGTGTCCTCGCTCTGGTAGACACAGGAGCTGAATGTTCCCTGATTTGTGGCAACCCTGAGTGGTTTCCTGGGACCCCCCACTGTTATAGATGGATGTAGGGATATGGCTAACAAGGTGAAACAAGCCCGAATCCCACTGGGAATAGGGTGTCTATCCCAAAGGGGTATACTGTGTATATATCTCCCATCCCCAAAAGAAGGGATTGATATCCTGCAGGGCTTATAGTTACAGAACACTGCAGGTGAGTTCAGAATGAGGATACATGTGGTGAAGGCAGTTCTGAGAGGACATGCTAAGCACCTCCTGTAGTTTTGCCTGTGCCTCAATGGGTGACTAATACCAAGAATACAAATTGCCTGGAGGGCATAAAGAAACTGGATAAACCTTAAAGGAACTGGAGAATGTAGTTATTATAAAGCCCACCCATAGTCCTTTTAATTCCCCCAGTGTGGCTAGTAAAAAAGCCAGACGGCACATGGTGTATGGCCATGGACTACATACAGAGTACTGAATAAAGTCATACCCCCCTGCATGCTGCTGTCCCCTCTACTGCAGACCTGACTTGACAGATACCCTTAGCCATGAACTAGGGACATATCATTATGTTGTGGATCTTGTCAGTGCCTTCTTTTCCACTGACATAGCACAGGAAAGTCAGGAAAAGGTCGCCTTCATGTGGGAAGGACACATGGACTTTCACTGTCCTTCCACATGGGTACCGCCACAGTCCCACCATCTGTCATGGATGGACTTGGCAACATGGGGGAATGGTGCAGCTGTACTGTACCATTATACTGATGATAATATGCTTACTTCTGATTCGCTTACAGACGCCTATACTGGCCAAGAGGGGCACATACCTACAGCAGCTTAGCAACTCTACTAGTGGAGAACTCCAACACTTAGTGGGACCAGTGACATATACCAGTGAAATGCAGAAATAATTTGCTTTAGAGCCATTAGCAGCAGAGAGCAGGAAGGAATAGCCTCTATACCAGAAGATGCATGGTACACATATGGCTCCAGCCATGGACAAACCCGAAATGGAGGGCTATAGCTTTCCTAAGACTGAGTTAATATGGATGGAAGATGGTGAAGGGAAGAACAGTCAATGGCCAGAGTTGCAGGAAGTATGGCTCGTGATCACCCAGGGGTCTCCCCACTAGTTGTCTGCACTGACAGCTGGGCTGTCTATTGAGGCCTGACCCTGTGGCTACCGACATGGTACCATGCCATCTGGCTGGTTGGTCACCAACTCCCTTGGGAGCAAGAATTGTGGCAAGACTTATGGGCCTCTGGTCAGACTAAAACAGTCAGAGTATATCATGTGACAGGCCATTTGCCACTGGCATCCCCAGGATATGATTAAGCAGATGAATTGGCCCACGTACCTTGGTCAGAAGGAATGCGTGCCTCTGATGTAGCCCTATGGTTACATCAACATTTGTTTCATGTGGGGCAGAAGACAACATGGGCTGTAGCCCATTGGTGTGGGGCCTGCCTTCAACCTTTAAAGAAGTCAGCAGAGCCCAGAAGTGCACTGTGTGCTCTAAAAGGGACTTATACCGAGTCCCACAGCAACCTGAGACAATAGCCAAGGGGCCGATACCCCTCATCAGGTGGCAGATAGACTATATTGGACCTCTGCCCATGTCAAAAGGGTACTAATATGCCATGACTGGTGTCACTCAGCTATTGGACCTCTGGTTGCTTTTCCTGCATGTTACACAGACCAGCAAATGACCAGAAGAGGCCTAGAGCATCTTTGCAGCCTATGGCTGACTGCAGGTAATTGAGAGTGATCAAGGAGCCCACTTTACTGGACATGCACTACAAGAAAGGGTGCAACAATTAGGGATAGAGTGGAAGTTTCATGTACCATATAATCCTACCAGGGCAGGCATGATAGGGAGGTACATCCCTATCTCTTCAGGCTTATGGACAACTATTACTATCATAATTTTTGTTGCTATCTTATGTCATTGTAGTCTCTGTTGCTGTTGTGGCATGTGGCTACAATGCTCCACCTTTCTCACACAGAGACCATCGCAGAAGATTGAGGGCACATAGATTGTGAGGTGAAGATCCTGGTGGGGTGTAGTGTAGGGAAAATGCAAGTTCCAAGGCCAGGATCCTCACCTGATCTTAGCCTACTCGCCCAGTGTATACATGCAATCATGTAATACTTAGCCTACTGTGCAGGCGCATGCTTACATACCCATTGGTAATAAGCCATTATGGCCTGTATTGCTATAAAAAAAAAAGCTCTGCCCAGTGGTAGGAGGCAAACAGAGCCTAGAGTGGAGACAGAGCCTGAGATGGACTTGCTACTTGCAGACTACCCTGGAGGTGGATGGGATTCTAGCATTTGACCTACCATCATGAAAATAAAGTTTGGTATAAGCCCCCTTTTACCCCAAACATCCATTGTCATTTTTTGCTCTCCCCAAATCCACACTGAACAGAGCTGGGAACCTCCTCTGGCCCAGAGCTACAACTGGTTTATTATAAAGGATATGATAAAGGACACAGATGAACAGCCAGATGAAGTGACACATAGGGTATGATCTGGAAGGGTCCCACACAGTAGCTGTCCCCTGGAGTTGGGGTGCACCACCCTCCCAGCACACAGACTTGTTCACCAACCCAGAGGCTCTCCAAACCCCATACTTTGGGGATTTTTATGGAGGTTTCATCAAACAGGCATGATCAAGCATTAACTCAATCTCCAGCCCCTCTTCCCCTTCCATGAGGATGGGGGGACGAGCGGGCTGAAAGGTCCAAACTTTTCATCATAGCTTGGTTTTTCTGGTAGCCAGTGTCCATCCTGAACCTATCCAGGAGACCAACAAGAGTCACCTCATTAGGTCAAAAGACATGCCTTTCACCCAGGAAATTCCAAGGGATTTAAAGAGCTCTGTGTCAGGAATCAGGGTCAATGACCAAATATTAGAACACAAGATGCTCCTTGTGCTCATCACTTAAGAAATTACAAGGGTTTCAGGAGCTCTGTGCCAGGAACCAGGGGCAGAGACCAACATACATACAGATGACCTTTGAACAAGGTGGGGGTTAAGGGCACTAACCCCCCACAAAGTGGAAAATCCACGTATAAATTTCGATTCCCCAAAAGCTTAACAACTGTTGACCAGAAGCCTTACTGATAACGTGAGAGGCTAATTAATTTTGTATGCTGTATTATATATTATATTCTTACAATAAAGCTAGAGAAAATGTTTTCTTAAATTGTCACAAATCTCCAAAAACTTTTCCAATATATTTATTTTAAAAATCCATGTAGAAAACTACCCATGCAGTTCAAACCCATGTTGTTCAAGGGTCAACTATATTTTCTACTATTTCACAGACTACCCCCCAAGTCTTTGGCCATAGGCCCCCTTACAGCAATATGATACACAATTCAAAAGATACTGGCATATTATTAGAATACCGTTCAGTCATTAATAATTGGACCAGTCCATCATCATATCATATGAAAAATGTCTTCTAAGCAAGGCCATTCAGGTTTGCAGATTCCATTCAATGTTGTCAGGTCTCAAAAACAGTAGTCATCTAAGCAAACATATGGTCTCACCCTTTCAGTCATCCAGTACAACTCAACTAAAAGACGACCATCTCTTACTCTCAGCCCCTTTCAAGGTGCTAACATTGGATTTACTTCATTATTCAACCGATTTATTCATTCCTTTACCCTCAGCTACTAATGCTCCTTCTCTCCATTATACCCAAACTCTTTCATTTGGAAGGGATTTCAGGTTCAGCCACTGTGCTGGTCTAGATTGCAAGAAGCAATAATAGTCTAGCAAGGACTCCCCCTCAGTCCACTCCATTCAGTTAGAGAAAAGTTACACAGATGCACAACTGCTGGGCTCTTTTTACACCAGACAATATAGTGACATTCACTCTTAACCTCAATTTTACCAGAGAGGTGAGGGCACAAACCACTCCATTAGGCCCCTGGGAATTCTGACCCAAAGTTTAAAAACAGTTTCTTGCTTAGGAAGCATCCATTTCCAGCACTTGTATTTGCAGCCCTGGTCCTATCAATCACTGCATCAAGTAGAGAAGAAAAAAAAAACTGAGGTGATATGGAAGAAAGAAAAAAGTTCAGTCATTACACCAGCATATTCCTCCCTTGCTGAGAACTGCATAGTCATTCCAGCATCTTTCCTCTCCCCCTTCCCCAGATTGACCCAAATAAGAGAACTCTATCCAGCAGGCCACTGTTTTAGCCCCACCTCATGTTGAGAGTGAGCACACTCTCATGAAGGTATGTAAGCTGGCCCTTCATGTCTTTATCTCACCCCATTTTAGACAACCAATGCTTTTACTCTGACTGCTCCCATTCTCTATCAAACTCGTACTCTGAGAAGGATCTCTTTACCAATTGCTGGACATTATGGGCTGTGAAGTATATTCCTTGGCCTGAAGAAATGACAGTCAGCCATCCAACATGGTACTGGTTCTGGTACCAGCACTCCTGTTACTTGGGAAGTTACAAGGGTTTCCAGGGCTCTGTGACAGGGGCAGAGACCAACATAAATACAGTTGACCCTTGAACAATGTGAGGGTTAGGGGCACCAACCTCCCAAGCAGTTGAAAATCTATACATAACTTTTACTCCCCAAAAATTTTACTGTTAATCAGAAGCTTTACTGATTATATAAGCAGTTGATTTAACACATATTTTATATGCTATATGTATTATATACTGGTATACATACACACACACGTACTCTTCAGTACTGGTTCTTTTATAGCACTCTGAGCATTTGCATCTACCATCACTAAGCAAAGCTCAGTCCCCATCCCTAAGCAAAGTCCAGCCCAGAGTCAGTGTCTATTCCTTCTCAGACCCATTTGTTGCCCCCAGGGCTACCAGCATCAGTCTTACTTGCAGGCTGTAATCAGGGCCTTCCCACCAGGAGTCTGCCACCTAACCATCTGCAGTCTGTTTCTTCTGCTTGTAGACAGAACAGTTCCTACTAGCATTTTGTGCCTCAGAGGGTACAAGAGAAGTATGTCCAGCTTCAGCCCACCTCTGAGTTACTATGCCCCCAACAGCCATTCAATTCATGGACCGAGATGGCCACCTCAAGTGAGCATATGGGGGTATTTGCTTGTTGATTTCAATCACCTTCCAAACCTGGATTAAGATTCTTCTGATGGAGATCAACACATCCTACTTTAATGCACCCCTCAAATTTCCAGTGTTTTTCATAGGGCTGTACCCCACATGGATATCCATTTAATAGGCCAGGTTTCCACTGCTCTTCTGTCTGACCATATAGCCAGGCTGCTGGCCACTTCTTGAGTCAGTAAAAACCCAAACACTGGGGCTTCGACCACAGTTCTTCCATTATTGCTAGGAAAACAGCATGCAATTCAGCCCACCAAGCTAATTTGTCTTTACCTTTCTCAGAGTGGCAGCCTCCCAAATAAGATGTCATCCAACTCACCTTGGAATTACCACCCACAAACCAAACAGCATTTTGTTGACCACTTATGAGCTGTTTATAGGACACTGCCCAAGTGACAACAGAATCCAGCAGCTCTTCACAAAGTTCCAGAGTCAGTCCTAGGGAAAAAGAGGCTCCTGCCTCTTCAGTATCTCCTCTCTGCATTGTTAGCCAACGTGATCCTACATAAACAATTTCCATTTTATTATGGAACTCTTCCGAGCACTTCCCTCCTCGATGGAACATTACACAAAACATCATGAGTATTTCAGGTTTTAAGATTATTTTATGACTTTTAGTCATAGTGGCAGTTTCAATTAATGTCCAATAGCAAGCCAGTAATTGCCCTTCAAATGAAAATTCTCTAGACCGAAGCCCTACCAATTGTTGCTGGGAGATACTCACAAGCTCTTGCCATAAGCCCCAGTCTAGAATACACACAGGACTTTCATACAGAGAATCTGTCCATATAAGCATTCCAAAGTCCAATTCTACACTGTGGCTTGGACAGTCTTACTTGTTCCCATTTATCATGTCCAATTAATAATGCTTGAAGGGCAGATTTACAAGCCTGCTTTGTAACACTAGGTAGACAAAACATTCCCCCATCACATACAATGTCCATCTCCATAATATCATCAGGTAAAAGCCTTTTCAAACATATCAATTCTCCTACAAACTGTTGCCTTACCTTCCTAACTGGAGCTTCCATGAGGACTTTAATAACAGGTTTTGGTTTTACAGAACTAGGTAGGGTACATGTTCTCTAGCCAGTCATCCATTCCCATCTATTCCCATAAAATATTCAGGTAAAGACAAAAGAGTTTCTTTACATAAAGCCTACTTAAATATTCCAAGTTTCATTATCCTATCAACCCTTTTATGGGGGTTGATGTTTTTATGATTACCGACATATTTTTATGTTCTCTCAATTTCATCATGGCTTCAACAACAGGTTTTGGTACCACAGTGCAACAGGCTCCCATTATCAAGGAATTCTGGCAACGTCTCCACAGTCCAGCCATTTTACCCAGTCTTGCGAAAACGACTTTGAGTTCCGCCTAGGGACTGAGCCAGGGGATCCTGGCCCTTTTGTCTGTCAATTTTTATCTCATTTAATCTGTCTAACCAATGCCCCAAGTGATTACTGGTCAGATTTTTCAATGTAATCTCTGCTTTTGAGTTTTCCAATTTCTCTAACTGGAGTAAATAGTTTGGGGCCCTTTAAAGTTGGGGGACAAGGAGGAGGTAGGAAGAGCTGTATGAAAGCCTTTTTTAAAACCCCATCAGTGTGTTTCATTCACCACATTTCTTAATAACCATCTAAAGCTTTCCATTCTACTGACTCAAGCCCCATTCTTCCCTTTCTTCCTTTGTTTTGCTCCTAACAATATTTGCTTTATTCACCTTATTTCTTAATAACCATTAAAAATTTTTCACCTTGCTAAGACCTGTCCCTTGACTTTCTCCTTTGCCTTTCCTCATTTTCTTGTTAACTAACCTAAAGTTTTTATTAGCATCTATGAGACCCAGGAAGGGAAGCTGAGACAGCAAATACAAGGCTTCCTCATCTGTCCCTTGGTTTTGCAGCAGTAAGGTCATATGAGGTGCCCATGTAAGAGTCCCCCTTAAACACGGGACTTACCAGGAATTGGGAAACAGGCAAATTCCACAGGTAATGCCTAATCACCATAAAGATAATCACACATGGCTTGTACAAGAAACACAAGTAACCTGCTCTGTGTCAGGATCACATATTGTTTTATCTGTGATTGTTCCACAATGAGCTGTGGATCTTGTGCCAACACCAACACGCTCTTCCCCGCTGCAGCACTGAAAACCCAAAACTGCTCCTAAATTAATTACTCTCACAATCCAATTTAATAAAGGTTCTTCAAGAAGCTGATGTTACTGATCCACAAAATGAAACAACTCCTTCACACTATACTCCCTGGTTTCTCGGTTTTGCCTTCTCACACCAACTACTTCCTAGTAACTAGAGATCTATTATTATCCTTGCATAACTTTTCCCTTGAGGTTCAGCTTTGAGCCTAGTGGCCAAAGCTCAGACTCACTGAAATCTGACCTTGGTCTAGTATCAAGGTCCCATCCAACACTCTCTTAATTTCATTTTAGCTGTTACAGATAACAAAAACCAAGGGATTGAACAGTTCACCTTTTACTTAGTAGTCTCCATTTCCTTATACATCCAATGAGTGAACCAATGTGCTGGGAATTGGATCCATCTCTAAATTCTATTGTATCTTTTACCTTTCAATAACTGAAAGCCACACAGCTGCTGCTCCCACCACAGGTGCTCATCTGACCACCCAGGAATAAAAGGTTCAGCACCCCCCACTCTTTTATCCTCTCTTCTCAAGTCTCATTTCTGTGAACCAGGACCATTCTAGCAAATCTCACTTCTGTGATACTAAATGTCTAGGAAAAGTTCCCTACGTTAAAAAGAAAAAAAAGTTGAATGGTACTTGTTAAAACCCAGTAAGAAAATCTTTATTCAAACTGGTACAGGTTATCGCTATATAGGTACAGGCACCACTGTGATATTCTGCAGTGGGGGAAAGCGACTGGACTCAATACCAAATACTGTTTTATAGCTTAGAAGCAGGGTGGTCAACTAAGATCACTGGATAGCAAATTATGAACAGAAAACAATAGAGGCAAGGGAAGTTCTGGCTAAACAGACCTAACTGGATTCTTGCTAAAGACAGACCAGGATGATCAGACATCACCTGGGAAATAGCGGAAGATAAGATACCAATCAGGTATACGGTGATCAGATATTGAGGGTGGGGGCTTCTTCCTAAACTGACATAACAGGGTTCTTGCTAAAACTGCATCTTATAAAGTATACAGACTAGCCTAGAAGAAAAAGGTTCAGGAGTTTAAATAAAATTTGTTCAAGCAAAGAATCTTTGTCAGTCCTCTATCTTGCTCAAGGAAAGAAGAGACAAGAAGAGACAGTCTTCTTTCCTCTGAACAAGAAAAGTCCATTTTCTCATTCAGGAGTCTTTTGATAAAAGAGAACCTTTGTTGGGACTTGGAATTAGAGTATATTTGTTCAATGATGCTGCCAGTCAGGTATTTTTTAATAAGATGAGTTTCTATGAAAACACAAGAAAAAAAAGACCACAAGTTTCTGAATCCAGAGGGCAGCCAGCTGAGGGTTTCAGATTTGAGCTTGAAGTATCCTTAAATGGTGTGCAGATGCAGTGGCCATCTGAAGAATTTTCCAGGTTTTTGTGCAGATGCAGTGGCCATCTGAAGAATTTTCCAGGTTTGCAGTCTGAATGTCTCTGGTGATGGCTTTCGGTGTCTGATGAAGTGGTCCATACGGCAAGAGGAACAAACGTTGCCCATATATGATCTGTTATCGTAATTTTTTTTCTTTTTAATCTTATATCAAGTCATCCAGTTTCAGCATATAGGGTTTCAGGAAAATGGCAGTTTTACATCTCAGTGATGCCAAATCAGGAAAGTAGGAAAAAAACTGGAAACATTACTTTGGGGAGTGAGAGCCAGATACTGGAGGAAACCAGAACTGAGAATTTGTTTAAGGACTGGCAAAATGTGCAAGACAGAACCCACAGGGTGCGCTATAGTTTTGTATTGAAACAGAAAACAGTTTCTTTCTATAGTCAACCTTTTAATTCTTGTTTACAAATAATTCTGGCGTTTAAAAGTCTAATCTGAAATTCCTTGTGAAAAGTTCCAGCACAGCAAACTCAAAAAGAGCCTGTATGGTAAGTCATTATTTTTGTTGCACTTATGTAAATAATCAGGATAAATCTAATGAGACCAGAATTATTTGCAGTCTGAAAGCCCCTGGAGCCAAGGAAGCAGATGCAGAAACTAGCCACCAGACCTCATTTCCCACACCTATAAATTCAGGTGAATTCCTCTCTTAAGGCCCTCAGGATGACTAAGATTACTGGGCCTGCCAGGAAGTTACCTTCCTTAAACCAAATTCCATGCAGATTACTGTCAAATGTTAACATTCCAGTCAAAACTTTGGTGATATAACCATGTTTCCAATTGTATCCTGTTACAAGAACAGATTCTTTTAGAACTTATGCAAATTATTTGTCATGAAAATAGGAATTCTAAGAATTTCAAATTCTAGAGGGAAAAGGTAAAGAGAGAAAGTAATCTTTTCATCTTTGTTTGCAAAGATATAATCTACTAGATTATTGTAAACTATACAACATCACTTAAGAGGAAAGAAAAAACGGTTCTCTAAATCTGGAAAACAAAACATTAAAGAACCAGCAATGTTTCAAACCGCCATAAAAAAATTATAATCATCCTCATCAGTTCATTCAGTCCCACGTAATTAATTCTTGTTCTGCTTGATCTTGGGTTAACAACTCTATGACTCCTGGGAAAACAGTTTAATCAATCTTCATTAGTTCTTAACTAATAAGTAAATTCTTAACTCAGTCCATGGTATGGTCTTAAAGTTTCAAAAGATACCATCATGGAACATTCTTGCCTGTACTTGATTGTAATGCTCTCAAAGAATGAGAGCAAAACAATTTGTCTATAAATGAAAAAAGACTGAAAATGGCCAAGGTTAATGTTCTAATGAGAGTTCATTTGATAAAGAAAATTAGTTATTTCTGTGGCATACAGTATTTTAACATAGTAACCTAACAACAAATTTCTTTGAATTTCATACATTTCTGTAATATCTATATTGGTAACATACATCCATACACACATAACCTAAAAAGGTTCGTTATCATTTCTTGACAATGCTTTCCATGTAATTTAACATACCAACTGTTTTTCTAATATCCATTCAGTTTTTATCCTATTTTTTCCTCTTTCTGATTATGGAACAACTGGTCAGTCCACCACTAAAACTGCATTTTTTCCCTAAACAAAAACATATCCTTCACACCTTGCATGCTTTGCATACAAGGTTCTCTTCATTCTTAGTTTCTAGTAGTTTCTTTATATACATGATTTTAATTTTTAACCATTAGTAGCATTTCTTTTACAGAGAATACTAGGAAGTAAACAATCATAGTCTGTCATATACCAGTACTCCATAGTAGATGAGTAATTTTATGAATATACAATTCCACAACATCTAGAGGCTTATGATCCCTCACAGTACAATTTTTCAATGTGGAAAAGGGGTGTTTACCAACAGATGAAATATCTTTAGCTTTCCTATACAGTATAAAAACAAGATGTCAAAAATACATGAACTTAAATTTAAACATTCAGTAATGAATGTTTCAGTAGTTTATTTTACTTAGAAATGACCTAGGTTTTAATTTTAGACAGTTATAACATCAAACAAAGCTAGCCATCATCTCAAGTTATTTCCCTACTATTTATTTTTACAACATATGCATATTAGGTAAGCATCACAAAAGCAAAAACCTAACAAAGTTCATGGTCTTTCCCCTCCTTTTTCCTTTTTTTACTGCCAGGCCTGACATACATCAAAAAATTCATTTTCATAATACATTTTATTCTTAGTTTGGATGTACAGTTTTATAATCTTAAATATCCTAAGTAGATATTATATCTTAATATCCTAATTAATATCCTAAGTAGATATTTAAAATCTTAAGTAGAGATAAGCTTGTTTGACTAATAAGTCCAGGTAGAAAAAAAAGTCTACATTATATTTAATGCTTACAACTCTGAAGGCATACCTGTTTTATCTTAATGATTTTCAAATTAGTTTTGTTTAAAAAAAATTATCCCAGATCATCTGAACTTAAAATAATTTTTTGAGAGAGAGCCAAGAAGCAGAGATCTTCAGCCCAGTAGTTACGTTTCAAACAAAAAAGGAAAGGATTCTAACCCAGCTTCTTACAAACACCTGCTTGCCTAGGGCTCTAACTGAGCCTCTTACAGAGAAACAAGGTAGTCTAATCCAGCCTGTGTTTATCTGGGACTCTATGCCATCTTCTGAAGTAAAATTGGGCTAGTTTCCCTATTCTCAGAGTTTCAGGAATACTTAATTTCATAAGCATTCATTTATCTCTAAGCCAATTTGAACAGAATTTAAGGGATTTTTTAATAAATTAATTTGGTTACTACGATCCAGAGATAGAAAAATACCACACATCTGTAACATTCATATATATATAGCCATTCATAAACATACAGATGCAAATAGAGATCATTTGGTTTTCATTCTAAAATTTTAGCCATGAGTTAGACAGTAATATAAACCCACTGATTTATATAAAATAAGTAGCTCTTATCATTTCTCCATTCTATATTTTTATGTGTCTGGCAAATGGGACAAGTTAAGATTACCTGTTTTACCAATTTTGTAGAGACCACCTACCTTCAAGACATTCCTTTGCCCTGATATGTAATCTCATGGTGGCTATGGACCAAATTTTAGGTGAGTGACCAAGGAGACACCTAGCAGCTGTGTGGTGGCCTCCAAAGCCCATTCAACTGGCCAAAACATCCAATCTATCTCCAACTAGCCTTTTTCCTTTTCGGGCCCAAGCAGTTGCTTTTGGAGGTCCATAAGTCCCCTGACAGCCCCCAGTGCAGGGCAGGGGGCCCAAAGTGGATACGAATATACAGAGTGATGTAGAAAAGGGTCTGGGAGAGTAGACAGAGGGATGGAGGAGGAAGGGGTTTGGAGGGAGGGAGAGATATTAGCAAAGAATCCAAGGGAAATGTAGAGAAGACTGAAGGTAGTAAGAAGGAAGAGCAGAAGCAATTGGAAGGGAGAGGTCTTAGAGGAGCCAGCTTGGAGATATCAAACTTTCCAAAGAGGCCAAAGAAGTCCCAGATTATTTTCAGCAAAAGCATGCCAACAAGAATGGAAGCAAACAGAGAACACAGTCAACAGGGGTTCAACAAGGGGGTCTGAGTCAACTGAGATGCATGGGAGAATCACGATCTAATAGAGAAAACCGAGTGGTGTCACAGAGAGCCAGAAGAAAGACTTCCAGTACAAGGAGTCAGGGAATAATTTTTCTGAGAAAGAGAGAGCGAAGAAGAAGAGATCTCCAGCCCAGTAGTTACTTTTCAAACAAAAAGGAAAGGATTCTAACCCAGCTCTTACAAACATCTGCTTGCCTAGGGCTCTCACTGAGCCTGTTACAGAGAAACCAAGTAGTCTAACCCAGCCTGTGTTTATCTGGGACTCTGTGCCATCTTCTGAAGTATACTGAAACTCTTTAAGAATCAAAATCTGTCCTTACCAGCTTCCATGGACATTTGTCCAGAGCAATGGTTCAGGAGTCGGACTCACCAATGGATCCCCGGTCAATCAGTCAGGAGTGAAGATAAAGGCTTCAAAGATATGCACTTAGGGTCCTGAGTGAGAGGTCCGGGGGTCCAATAATGAATCTGATCCTATCCAAGTTGCGCCACAACTGTTAAAAGGAAAAAAACAATATTCAATAACATTGTTAAAAGCATGGTAAGGAAGACTTTGGGGAGCTATCTCAATAGGCATAGGTACCACTGTGATGAAATTCTGCAGTTAAGGAGAGACTGGGTTCAACTTCAAATACTGCATTGGTAAGTGGGAATTTATAGACAAGAAACGGGGTGAGATCTTGAGATCACTCCCTGGAAAATTACTAAGAGAAAACATCAGGGATAAGAGGGATTTTTGACTAAATAGACCTAACAGGATTCTTGCTGAGGACAGGCCAAGGTGATCAGACATTACTTGGGGGATGGTACAGAAGGAGGAACCCAATCAGATATCGAAGGTGGGGGCTTCTTGCTAAACGGAATTAGCAGAGTTCTTGCTAAAACTGTATTTTATAAAGATGTACACAGATGGCCTAAGAGAAAGTTCAGGAACCTGACTAAAGTTTGGTCAAGCAAAGAATTTTTGTCACTTGTTTATTCCTTTACTCATATCACTAATTCTGATACCAGCTGTGTGGGTTTTTCCCCTCACATCAACCAATTTTGTCAGATACCAGCTGGATGTTATGCAATTCAATTCAATTCTGACACTAACTAGAGTTAGTACAGACCTCACTGGTTAGGGTTCAGTCCCTTAAGACTGCTCCCCACTTCTGACACCAACCCCAAGCAGTAGATCCCCATGTTACACACAATTTCTGTCTGACTTGACTACAAATTAGAGGTCCCCACAGTCCCCTCACTGGATGCAATCACCTACTACAACAGTTCACAAGGAAACACTTACTTACATTTACTGCTTTATATAAAGGAAATAATAAAGGACACAGATGAACAGCCAAATGAAGTGATACATAGGGCATGATCTGGAAGGGTCCCACACAGGAGCTCTGTCTGCTGGAGTTGGGGTGCACCACTCTCCCAGCACACAGACTTGTTCACCAACCCAGAGGCTCTCCAAACCTCATACTCTGGGGATTTTACGGCAGTTTCATGAAACAGGCAATGATCAAGCATTAACTCAATCTCCAGCCCCTCTTCCCTTCCAGGAGGATGCAGGGTGGGGCTCAAAGTTCCAAACTTTTAATCATGGTTTGGTCTTTCTGGTAACCAGTGTCCATCTTGAAGCTACCCAGGAGACCACCAAGAGTCACCTCATTAGGTCAAAAGACATGCCCTTCACCCAGGAAATCCCAAGGGATTTCAGAGCTATGTGTCAGGAATGGGGGTTAAAGACCAAATATTAGAACACAAGATGTTCCTTGTACTCTTACCACTTAAGAAATTACAAGAGTTTCAGGAGCTCCATGCCAGGAATCAAGGACAGATATGTATGCGTGTGTGTGTGTGTATATATATATACAAGTTTTGAAAACCAAGATGAATTTATTTTGTCTACAGTCTCTTTGATGGCCACAAGTTTCAGCATTTGAATTTGTTTTTAGAATTTCAGAATTACATGAAGAAACGTGTGTGTACCTGGTGGTTTTACAGCTGAAAGAACTGCTGAAGAATGTTACATTTCTCAGTTTAAAACAGCACAATTCCATCTTTTAATATTCTCAGAGTTCTGCTAATGTAAGACGTCCATCCAATTACATCTGGATTACAACAGAATTGCTCTCTGAGGCATTTCACTTCAACTGAAAATGTCAATTTCATTATAGGACATTAAAATTTTTTTAATGTCATTTGGCTTTAGGCAATTTGTCTTGATTAAACAAAAATCAAACCTGGACACAAAATAAATGTATCTTAACATAGAACTATTCCGAATTACTGTTTACCTACCAATGGAGGATCTTAAAACATAGGCCACACTAATTTCAATTACAGCTAAATGAAGTTGTGCTATTTTTAAACCTGTACCAGATTTATTGTCACAATCAAGTAGCAGTTCCAAGAATTTCTTAGAAAAAAGCACTTGCTGCATTACAAAGATGCTGTGCTAGGTTTAACTCAGATTATGCTGTTCATTGATAGGGATTTTCAAATTTTGTGTCAACAGAACCAGAAATCACCACAGGTGTCACTATCATAAAACAACAGAAGGCCGATTTTATTGCAGATCTATGTTACTTCAACATTTGGGTATTTAAGTTTCCTTAATTTTCTCAAGGAATTTATGAGGGATCTTTCGTTCCTATCTATCCTTCAGCAGACCTTCTATTTGTATTCTGTTTCCAAGGAAAATCCAATCAGCTCCTCATATTTTAATAGCACCTCAAGCTATTCTTTGTGTTACAACTGCTTTTTAGAGATGACTTTGTTAGAACTCTGCCAATTAATAAACATGTTGCTCAGTTAGCAGCAGAGAAATAACTGTATGTTAGTGGTTAAGAAGCCCCATAATTGCAGCATTTAATACCTACTGTTGCTCCTAATGCCACCAGGCTGACTCAGACTAATGAGCTCTCCAGGTGCCACTGTCTAACACAGGCCTGCCAAGATGAACATTCAGTAGTGGAGTCTCCAGAAGAATTCATCCAACCATTGTACTTGCTTCTCATACATAAACAAAGAGGACTGATTTTTAGGTTCTTTGCCACAAGGAAATGCACTGAAAACAAAGCATCACATGATTTTGGAAAGAATACTCCCCTTCTTTACACTGAATTCTAAATTAGATCCAGAATGCTCATTATAAAGATATTTGTTCAGGGTAGTACTGGATCTCCTGATTCATGGGGTTTTAACCCCGTTAAGTATCAAAACTACAGCACCAAGTAAGCCAAAATGCGAACTGGGGACAAAAGACAATTCATATACCTTTAATAACCGTGGTCATAAAAATCACGCGCTTGGAGACCATTCAAACTGAAGTACTACCGGATGAAGCTGCCCAAAGTGGGCGAGGTACCCCAACAATCCAGTCAGTAGCGGTGCCCAGGGCCAGTGAGCCTTTAACAATATGCCCGCCCCAACTCCTCCCCAGCCCAGGAATCCCAGACTCCCTGGCCAAGGATATTAATCCTAGGCTTTCTGTAAGTCTCCAGAACCTTAACACCGGGTTTTTGAGGCTCCCGCTACCCCCCCCAAAAAAGTTCACAACACCGTAATGACATTTCTCTTCATAACTCAAGGTCCCGACAGCGCCCTCTGACCAAGCCTGCCTCCCTCCTGTCCCCCTTGAAGGGGGACCTCCTTTTCCTTTGGTCTCCTCGTTTGTCAACTCTACTCACAGGCTGGCGGCGTCGGGGGGCAGCGGGCTCAACAGCGCCCTCCAGCTCAGCGCTGGTAACTTCCTGCGACTGCAGTCCAGCAGCGGGATGCGGCAAGAGCACGGCGCCGGGCAGAGCCCTGCCCGGGCGGCCGGCAGCAGGAGGAGAACGGCCTGGGCGAGGAAGAGGAGCCGGGAAAGCGGTCTGCAGCGACACTCCAGCGGCGGCTCCTCCCGGGCGCCTTGGGGTGGCGGCGCCATTTTCCCCCCGACCTGGACCTGGCCGAGAAGAGCCGCCAGCTAGAGAGGGCAGCTCAGCAAAGACGTCTGGTTGCTGCGCGACCACCAGAAGCCTGAGCTGTTGCCTGCTCTCTCTAAAGCAAGGCGAGGGGTGGACACAGCTCAGCAGCAGGGGTGGCTACCGAGGACACCGGACTAAGGCCCTTACGGACAACGCTCCTCCGCCCCGCCCCGCGACGCAACGTGTGCACGCACAGAAGCCAACCAATCGGTGCCACAAATCGAGGACGCGTCGGGGGCGGGACTCCGTGAGGGGGCGGGGTCAGGGGGGACAATGTTTCTTAAGGAGGACTGTATGG
This sequence comes from Smutsia gigantea, assembly GCA_032199065.1. NCBI lineage: Eukaryota > Metazoa > Chordata > Mammalia > Pholidota > Manidae > Smutsia > Smutsia gigantea. The sequence continues at coordinate 21,242 of JAVSCE010003067.1, forward strand.
TGTCCTGCGCTTTGGGGCTCCTCTCTGGGGTTCCCTCGTCTTTCTGCCGCTGGAGGGCGCACTGGGTCCTTAACAGGGAATGGGGGCCAAAGCGCTGCAAGTCAGAAGTCCTGACTTGGGATAGATGTACTATGGTAGTAGAAAAGGATCTTTTATCTTCCCTGGGCTCCAAGAAAGGGGAATGGCAGAAGGGCTACTGTCCAGGTCGCAGACTCGAAAGTGACGCAGGAGTTTCTATTCGGCCCGTTGGCCTCCAGAGCCTAGCTAGGGCCTCCTCTGCCCCCTCCTGCTTGTCTGCGGCTAGCGCAGTCTTCCAAGTAGGCGGCGGCTCCCATCCTCTTAGCAGGAAGTGTGTTGACACTGGGCACGTTACCCAGTCATGATGGACAGGTAAACTCCTGAAGGCCCTGTTTATTCATCTGTGTACCTCCAGCTCTTAATCTAACTTGGAGTTCAATAAATGTTGACGGGGACAAACCTTCAAAGCATGTCCTTAAGGGAAATCCTCATTTTTCCCATTTTGGAGAATGCTATCCTGTATACACACTAACTCTCAGAAAAGCAAGAGGGACATGTAGATAAACAGAGAGTTGAACAGTCAACAAAGTGAAGGCTGGATGTTAGGAAATTTTTTATTTACCAAATTTATTTGATGGTGCACTTAGATGTAGTGCTTTTATACTTTTCAAAGAGCATTTGTGTCTGTTACCTTGTTTGGTCCCTCAGTGACTGTGAAATTGGCAAGACAGTTATTGCTGATGAGAAAACAAGCCCATAGGTTAAACCAAACGTTAGAAAATAAAATTCAGCTGAGTAAATTTGAAGATCAAATTGGCTTTATTCAACGATTCATGAATGGGGCAGTATCCCGTCAAGGAGAAAGGAGCTCCAAGGAACTGTACAATACAGAAGGCTTTTATAAGCAGAAGGGGGCAGAAAAAAGAAGTTCCTAGCAGAGTGGATTGTTTCATGCAGGGTCACTCTGGGGGAAGGTTGAGGGGTCTATCAGACAGATTAGGTCACTAGTGCTGACCAGGTAATTCCAAATTTACAGGTTAAAGGTCACATTCCTGAGAAAGGCCGAAACTGCAATTAGATTAGGTATTAAGTCTTGGTTTGACCTGGGGGTTAGCACAAGTGACTCCATCTTGGGCCTGTTGTTGCTTTTGTTTTAACACAAGTTACCCAGAGACAGAGGCAAGCTGTCATTGCTATGGGTTTTCTGACCCTTGAAAATTAAAAACTTGAGTAGGTTAAAAAGAATGATAATGCCTAGGTCATAGGCTTATCCTAGAAAGTAACTGAAATCACTCCATGGCAGGTTTGGAGTCACAATTACCCTTTTTTAAAACCTTTTTCCATTTTTGAAATATTGAAATCTTTCTTGGAATCAAGGACATATCTAATGCTCCAGTCCAAACCAAACTTTTAAAGCAAAGACAGCAGAGTGAAACTTACTCTTAGCCTCTCCTCTCTGACTGTTGAACATTCTTAACAACCTCCCCTAAGAAACTGGACATTGGCAGGAGCCCCACAAAAAAAATGTGGCATCTTAGTACCTCTTTAAATTAAAGATTGAGAGCATCCCTATAGGCCCATTATAAATTCATTCCCTGTAATGTCCCCAATAAATCATGCAGGTCATACCATCTGGGGGTCCCTCCTAGCTCTTAATTCCTTCTACACATTATTTTTTAGCTTTCTGATAGCCCCTTATATATCTTTATATTCCCCATATGGGCTAGCACAGTGCCTAGCATATAATTGACACTCAATAAATGTTTGATAAATGAATAGATGATGAGATTATTTTATACTCTACTACTTGATAGTTACCTAAAATTTTTTCTTTTAGAACTTTTTTATTATGAAAAATATCAATATACATAATAGTAAAGAGAATCATAGAATAAGCCCCATATATCCAACAAAATTTAGCAAATACATGTTTTTAAGAAAGAGTTTAGAGATCCATTTTTCATTAACAATAGAACAAAGAGTTTTTATAGTAATAGTCCTAGTATTGTCTAATTATTCCTTGGGTCCCAAAATACCTCAGCAGAGTTTTTACATTTCAATGTAACTCATAAGCAGAGAATACTCAGTTCCAGACTCCTAAAGAAAACTGCTCTGTTTGGATCTCTTGTCCCAGACCTTTGTATAAACACCATCTCCTTAAAGTTTAGTTGCCCCATCTCCCATTATCTCAGGACTTCACTCTTTGCTAAGTCATGGCTAACTAATCTGGTCAACTAGCCTGGTCAATTTCATTCTCTTAAACTAGAAATTTCAGGGTCACCCATGCTTTCCCCTCTTTCTTTCCTCCCACATCCTGTCACTAAGTTCTGTCAAATTTCCCCTCAGAAATGCCTCTTTCCTGCTTCTCCATCCCCACTGCCTACTGTCTTTGCTCAGACTTCCCTCTCTCATAGGTATTAATGCAATAACCTCTGAACCCCTCTTCTGTCCTCCAGCCTCTCCCCTCACTCAGTGTCACCAGAATTATATTTCCAAAGCACACTGATATAGGTATGTTGTTAGATCCTCCCTACATAGAAATACTTGATATTCCCAGTGGATTTCTTTGTGTTCCCCCAGTGTTTTATAATAAACATGGATTATTCTGGAAAACAGGAAAAAAAGTTTTATTCATGACTCCGCATTGCCTATAATATCAAATTCCAAATTCTTTGTCCTACCATTGAAGATTCCACAGTCAGGCCCCAGCCTAACTACCTCCCACATTTCCCGTATCTCCTCACCATTTTCCCCATATCCAGCCACAGGAAATTATTTGCCTTTCATTAATTAGGTGATGCATGCCTATACATGTTTGTGCATGCTGCTCCTTCTACTGGTTGTCCCTCCCCACCTTTCCTGGCCAGGAATTTCCTGCAGTCCTTCTAGATTCTTCCTCTATAAAGATTTCTCTGAATCCCCTAGGCATCTAATGGCATCTACCTCAATTCTACAACCATAGTCCATGGCATATATAATTTTACACCTCCCATTTTGTTGAAAATACCTTTTTCTGATTGTCCTCCCACTAATTAAGAGATCTCCATATTCATTTTATCTCTCCAGTTCTAAATGTAGTGTCTGGAATACAAGAGATAGTAAATAAGTGTTTATTATTGAATATATTGTTAACTTCAACTGCTTCTCTACCTCATAAGCTCAAATATATTTCCAATGCCTTTTGTCTCCTTCTATTTCCTTCTTCCTCCACCTCCTTTTCCTGCTAAAACAAAGAAGGAATAACAGTAAAAATTACTATTTGTTGAAGAAAACTGTAAAGCCAGAAAAAGTAGATAGACAGGACTTCATCAAAATTAAAACCTTTTGTGAATCAAAGGACACTATCGACAGAAAATACAACTATGGTATGAGAGAAAATATTTGCATATTATATATTTGATAAGGGATCAATATCCAAAAATATATAAAGAACTCCTATAACTCAATAATAAAAACAAACAACCAAATTGTAAAATGGGCAAAGGACTTAAGTACATATTTCTCTATAGAAGATACACAATGACCAATAAGCACATGAAAAGATGCTCAACATCCCTAATCATTAAGAAATACAAATCAAAACCACAATGAGAATCTTTACACCCATCTGGGTGGCTATTATGAAATAATTAAAAAAAAAATAAGTGTCACCCAGGATGTGGAGAAATTGGATCTTTTACATTGATGGAATGTAAAAATGTTGCAGCCACTCTGGAAAATGGTATGGCATTTCCTCCAAAACTTAAACATAGAATTATATAATCTGCAATTCCACTTCTGGGTTATATACACAAAATAATTGGAAACAGGAACTTGAAGAGATATTTGCACACCCACATTCATAGCAGCATTACTTACAATAAATAGCCAGAAGGTAGAAGCCATTCAAGTGTCCGTCAACAGATGGATAAAGAAAATGTGTATACATGCAATAAAATATTATCTAACTTAGATAATAAAATATTCTCTAGTTAATAAAATATGTCAAGGGAATTCTGACACATGCTACAACATGAATGAAACCTGAAGACATCATACTAAGTGAAATAAACCAGTAACAAATGGACAAATATTGTTGATTCCTCTTACACGAAGTACCTACAGTAGTCAAATTCATGGAGAAAGAAAACAGAATGGTGTTTACCAGGGCCCAGGGGAAGGAGGCAATAAATAGTTGTTGTTTAATTGGGATGATGAAAAAGTTCTGGAGGTGGACAGTGATAATGGTCGCGCAATGTGAATGTACTTAAAATGGACTTACAGCCATTAAGTTGTAATTTTAAAAGGGTTGAAATGGTAAATTTTATGTGTTTATTGCCACTGTTTTTTTAGAAATCTAAAACCAGAAATCTGAAACTCATCTTTGAGTCTTCCCCTTCTCTTTATTCTCCATCTGCTCCCTACAGCTACCCCACATCCAGTCCATCAGCAAATCCAAAATATATCTTAAAATGGACTGTTTCTTTCCATTTCCATTCGAACCCCAAGCCACAATCATCTCTCAGCTATTCACTTCAGTAGCCTCCTAATTGAACTTTTTCCAATCTTGTCCCCCTCAAAACCACCCACCCAGCACACAGCATGAATGAACTCTAATAGGTAAACCAGAGAGGGCCAGCAATTCACGACATTATCAGATATATATTTACATTTTTAATATGTTACATACATTACATACATTATATAAATACTTGTCATTTTTTTCATATACTGAAATAGTTTTATGGTTTTTCTTCTTTAACACACATATATACTACATACTCTGTAATCTACATCATATGTGTAGACCATATAAGATATATGCAAATATCTACTATATATGTAGATGTAATATATATTGGTGTGTATAAAACATAATATTCCAGACGTAGTCATCATAAAAACTCTTCACCAACTTAGAATACAATGAATTTCATTAAGTAATTTGGTAAAGGGTATTTACCAAACTTACTTAACAGTGAAACATTAAAGATATTCATTTTACATTAGGATGAAGACAGAGATGTCTATCACTGCTTCTAACACTGTACTAGAGGTTGTAACCAGTGCAGCAAGGGATCCTAACCAGTGAAAGCAAATATACTAAAGGTGTAAGGATTTTAAAGGACGAAATAAAATTACCATTACTCACACAAGATATGATTGTCTGAAATAAAAACCCAAAAGAATCTTCAAGTAAACCATTGGAACTAGGAAAGAGTTTCAACAAGGTTATGACTACAAGATCAACATACTAAAATCAATGTTATTCTAATAAATCAGCAATTATAAAATATAATTTTTTAAAAGATAGCATTTACAATAGCAATAAACACAGAAAGATAACTAGGATAAAATTAAAAGATACCTTGATAGCAAATAAAGAAGGACACAAGAAAAAGTATGGAGAACATTATCAAATGTTATTGACAAGTATTAAAAAAAACCCTAAGTAGATGGAAAATTATACTATGTTTTTAGACTGAAAGAATCATTACCATAAAGATGTCAATTCTCCAAAGTTGCTTTGTAGATTTAATGCAATCCCAATAAAAATCTCAAATGTACATGGTTATTACAAAGAACAAATAATAGCAAAGATACTCTTTAAAAAAATGTAGAACTTGCTTTACCTGATATTTAGATAGGTTTTAAAGCTATAGCAATTTAAAAGGATAGTATTGCCAAAAAAAAAAGTTAGATAAACTTTTGGTACATATCAGAGATTTGATTGGGATTTGATTTATGACACAGGTGGAACTTCAGTTCAGTGGAGAAAGGATAGACTTCTCAATAAATGAGGCTGAGATCACTAGATAATCATGTGGGAAAAAATGCAGCTGGATCCTTTCTCATATCACATACAAAACTCAATTCAAGACCTAAAAATGAAAGGCAAAACCATGAAGCTTTTAAAAGAAAAGAGATAAGACTATCTTTTTTACTGTGGTGTGGAAAAGAATATCTTAAAATGGAAAAACTCATTACCATAAAAGAATGATAAATTTGAATATATTAAATTTTCATTCACAAAAGACACCATAAAAAGAGATTTGCAACATACATAACCTAAAAGCACCAGAATTTGCAAAGAATTCCTACAAATTAATGAGATAAAGGCAAACAACCCAAAAGAAAAATGGGAATAAGATTTTATCATGCACTTTAAAAGAGGAAAAAAAATACAAATAGCCAAAAAGCAATAAAACATAGCTCAGTCTCATTATCTTTTAGGGAAATGGAACATTAAAACCACAGTGAAATACCTCTATGTACATCAAATTGAAAAAAAGTTATAAAAATATGACAATCCCAAGTGTTGATAAAAAACGCAGAGCAGTGAGGTAACTCATCAAAGACTAGTGGGAATAGGAATTAGCATAACCACTTTGGAAAAGAGTATGGCATTATCTAATAAAGCTGAAGATGTGCGTGTTATGATTCAGCAATTCCACTTTCAGGTGTATGTCTTAAAAATAAGCAGCTTACGAACCTGGAGAGATGCACCAAAACGTTGATACAACATTATTACAATTGTCCAAAGCTGGAAACAACCCAAATATAATGTTGAGTCAAAACTCCAAATTATAAAGGAGTGCATACTATATTACTCTTTTCCTATAAAGCTTAAAAACAAGGAAAACTATTTTATTTAGAGATGCATAAACAAGCAGTTACACTGTAAAGAAAAGCAAACAAAGTTATCCTTATAAAAGTTAAGAGGACAGTTGTGATTGGTAAAGAATATAGAGGGGACTTCTGGAGTTCCAGTAGTACTGTTTCTTGACCAGTGGTGGTATGTGGATTTTGCTTACAACCAAAATGTAGATTTCTGTTTTTTACACTTTTCTATATATTTCATAATAGAAGGGTTAAAAGTGACAAGTCTTCCAAGATAAACCCATAATGCAATGTAATTTTAATACGGTATTTTAGGAAACCTGACAAGCTGATTCTAAAATGATAAAGAAGAGCAAAGAGCCAAGACTATTTTTATAAAAAATTAGTAAGTCAAGGGATCTACCCTTCCAGATAATAGGACTTCCAATAATGCTCTAGTTATTCGGAAACTGGGTAAGATGTATAGGCATAGACAAATAGTCCAACAGAAGAGAGCAGAATATAGAGTCCAAAAATCAAGTCATGCACACAAGGAAACTTGATAAAAGACAGAGGTCACATTACAAGACAAATTAATCAAATATGCTGGAACATAAGAAAAAAATAAAATTAGACCACTAATTCACACTATAATGAAAATAAAACCTTAATAAAAGCATCAAGGTGGAGAAGATGTGGCAAAAACTGCTCCTAGTCCACAATACCCATCCTCCCGTTCCTCTGTAATAGCCACACTATAGCCGGGTACATTTTCCAGCCTCCCCTGCACATGGGTCTGGTAATAAAATTAAGTTCTTACAATGCGATCTGAGAAGAAATGATGAGTGCCACCTGTAGCTCTAGGACTTGACATTAGTTATGCCTCTCCCATGCTTTCCTTCTATTTCCTGCTGATTGGAATCTGAATACGGCAGTGATGCAGCTTTGACTATACAAGGATGACAAACCCACAAGATGGCATGAACCTGGGTCCTTGAATGCCTTGAAAGCCAACTAAGCAATCAGGACTACTCATCTTGAGACTGTTTTGTGAGAGAGAAATAAATGTCTCTGTTCTTTAAACCATTGTACTTCGGGGTCTCTTTGTTACAGCATCTGTCTTCACGAACACAAAAAAATATTTTATGACCATGACTCAAAGAGCACCAACTAGATGGAAAAATGTTGATGAATTTGATTACATTAAAATGATAAAATCTATATCACAAAACATCATAAGTAATATGAAAATACAAGTCATCATTGAAAAGATATTTATAATGCATAGCTGGAGTATATAAAAAATTCCTCAGTTCAGTGTAGAAAAGATAAACAACCCAACAGAAAAGTAGACAAAGGGAATAAATAAGAAATCACAGAAAAACCACATGGTCAAGTAAACATATACAAAATGTTCAACCTTAACAATAATCAGATAAATTTAATTAAAGCTAAAAATTAATTTTTAAAAAAGCAACTAATAAAATACCATTCACATCCAAAAACTGGAAAATTTAACAAAAATATTAGAGTCTAACAATACCAAATGTTGGCAATGAGCAACAGGAACTCTTGTACTTTGTTTTTGTAGAGCCTTAAATCAATATAACCATTTCAGAGAATAACTTGGAAAGATTGGGCAAAGTTGAAGGTGCACATTACTATGATCTAGTAATTGCATTCCTAGGTATATCCTAGAGAAACTCTTGTACATTGGTGCAAAGGGACATGTACATGAGTGTAAATTGCAGCATTATATACGACAGCTAAAAATTGGAAGCAGCCAAAATATTCATCAATAAGAAAATAGATGTAGTAGAACCAAAGATAAACCTCAAAACTTAATGGTAATGGAATAAAGCAAACTGCCAACAGGTATGTACAGTATGTTGAAAATAGACAAAGTCAAAATATGCAAAAAATACCACATAGTAAGTATGTGATTAAAACATGCATGTGAACGATACACACCAAATTAAAGAATGTTGTGGCCCTGTGGAGAGGTGAGGAATGGGTTCATGTGTGTGTGTGTGTGTGTGTGTGTGTGTCTGTCTGTGTGAGAGAGAGCACATGCTTTAGCTTATCTGTATATGGGAAGAAATCAACCCCTGCATGTGGGTCTCCAGAAAGGGAAGAAAAACTCCATGAAAGATGCTTTTTATATTCCTGTAAACTTGCAAACAGTCCTATTGACAAATCTGTTTTAATTTAGTTTCCTTCCCTACATGGTAATTTTTTTCAAGTTATCCTCACACGTACAACAGTGGTTCTTCAATTTCAGCAAGTATCAGAATCACTTGAAAGGCTTAATACACCAATTGTTGGGCTGGCCCCCAATAGTTTCTGATTCAGTAGGTCGGGGGTGACACTTGAGAATTTGCATTTCTAACAAGCTTCCGGGTCAATGGACTACACTTTGAAAACCACACTTTGAGACCTACAGTAAAGTCCATCATACACAGACATGTTGTGTGGGGAATTAGAAGACAAAGCAGTGAAAGAAAATGTAGTATTTTGCCACATAGGCTAAGGCCTGCATAGAAGCTCACAAGCTAGGTGGTGAATGGGAGAACTGACGGTGCCGGCAGTGCCGCAGGCAGGAGCCAGGTATCAGAGGAATGAGTTTTAAATGAACCCCCTTTTCCGGAAATATATGCCTGAACAGGTATGTATGATGTAACTGGTTGAGGAAATAACTGGGCTGACTTCCCATCAAACACTGTCCCCTCGCCATCCCCACCCCACCCCACCTCCCCCCTCCTCAGCGTTAAGTCCAGTTTCAGACCTTGATGTGGTGGTTGGTAGTGGGGAGGATACTGACTCCACTGTACACTCAACAAACCAACCTGTCCCTGGGCTGCTTGAGCTTCTGAGCTAACATGTTAGCTCACTTTCTCGTTTTCAGCTAGGTGGGTCACTCCCCAGGTCTACTTCTTTATCTTTCCAAGGCCTGGAAGGAACCTGCTCTCATTCTGGATGGGCACTTGTGATGGTTTAATGGGCTCTTGGGAACCTCAGGGTTTGCATATTCTCAGCTATCAGCAAGAGCAGTCGTGCGTTTCTGGGCCCTCTGGCTTCACCCTGTTGACCAGCCTTCTAGGCCTGGAACATACCCATAAACTCTTTAGCTGATTAAAAGCTCAGAGAACTGTGTGCGTGCCTGTGTGCATGCATGGGTGTGTGTGTGTACATGCCCAAGGGGGAGCTGAAGGCTAGTGCACAGAAGAAAGCCAGAGGCCTCCGGCTGGTCATTATCTCCTGGCCAGAACCTTCCAGTCCCTGAATGGGCCCCTGGTGTGCTGCCAAACAGCCAAACTTTCATACTGCATAATGAAGTTCTCACTGATTATCGTGATGGTGTCCCTAGTGACTGGGCCCAGGGAGGTCCATCTGCTGCCAGCCCTGGTTCCTGGTCCCACTTCCCTGTGGAAATGAGGGTATCCCTGCAGCACCCCAGCCACCTTACTTTCCCAGCATATCGCTCATCCTCCAGGTCCCCTGCTCCTGGGACTGAACTGAAATGACAGCAACAGTTCATTTGTTGGACTAATGAGAGGCCTAGGCAGGGAGAGAAAGAGAAGCTGGGAGAGTGAGAAGGAAGGGGATGAAAGCACAGTTCCGGACTAGATTTCAGGGTGGAACCAGCAACTTACTTTCTGAGCGTTTGGAGTAGGTAGGCAGGGATTTGGAAGATGTTTTTATAACACTCATATTTTTTATAGGAAACATGCAACTTTTCATCAGCAAATTGTAACAGCCCCATTTCCTGAATGCCCATGTTCCAGGCACTGGACTATTTCATGTGCATTATCTCAGTTCATCTTGACAAGATCTAAGAGATGGGAATCCTTATGTTCACTTTGCCTATGAGAAAACTGAGGTTTGCCCCAAAGTCTCACTTGTAACCACTAACTGAGCCCAAACTCTTAGCCACTGCCATTACGGGGCATAATCGGAAATGAGGCTCCAGCACACATAGATAGCACTCCCTGAGTGTCCCTCTACTCCAGGCAGAGAGTGCCCAGTCCTTTGCAGGGGGCCGCACCTCCGACCCTACAAGGCAGGTAGGCTTACTTTTCTTGTTTTACAGATGAGGAAATTTAGCCTCAGAGAGGTGAAATAACTTGCCTAAGGCCACACATCTAGGAAGTGTCAGTGAGAGCAGCTGCTAACCATCAACCTTCTTACCTATTGAGTCCCCTCCCTTAATCTCTCCTTGTCTTGAGCTCCCGCTGGCATCCGCATAAGAGAAGGCTACCTGCAGGAATTGTAAGACATTTCATTTTTCTATAGAGGAAGCTCCAGTTCGACAGAGGGGACCAGGATCACCAGGAGGCTTAGCCTATGGAACTGAAGCCCTAACCAAGTGTGGAAGACAAGCTGTTCCTGGACCTGGGGCTGGAGGCTTGTCACGTGAGCAACTGCAAAGCTTCCTTCAGCGCAACTTAAATCCGCCTCACTTTCCTCTCCAGGCGGAGGCTTGAGAGAGTTGTTAATAGAATGAAGTTTTCCTCAACATTTTAAGATTTAATTTGTTTTTCTGTCAGGGAGGCCAACGGGTAATCTGCACTGACAGCTGTGTCCTTCCTGTTTGTCCTGAAGCAGTTCCAGCTGACCAGCCATTGGGAACCTGCTGCTTAAGCAGCTGGTAATGGAGCGCAAAACAGCACGAGGGGGGCCTGGCAGGCAGAGGTCAGCGCCCTCCTGGGACTGTGGGCTGCCTTGCAAAGAGGAGGCAAGGATTAAAGACACGGGAGCAGAGCTGATGCGTGCATATCTAGCTACCCTCTGCTCTGGGTTTTGTTCTTTGCAAAAAATAATAAATGCTTGCAGAAAAGTTCAAACCATACAGAACATAAAGTAAAAAGTGAAACTTCCCCTCTCAGACACACTCCCACCCACCAGCGATAGCCACTGCCAACTATTTGTTGTCTCTCTTTTCATACCTTTTCCTGCTAAATCTTGGAATACACATGAGCTTAGATTTTTTATTTTTTTATTATTGAATACACAATTGAATTGATATATTGATCTTTAATTTGATACCTAGCTCTCCAAAATTTTATACCAATTTACACTTCCACCAGCTGTGTATAAACGGGCCCATTTCCACCCATCCTAGCCAACAGTGACTTGTAGTAAAAAAAAACATGCTTGAGTATCAGTTGTAAAAATGCCTCTCTCATTCTTTCTCTTTACTTCTGTCCTTTTCCCTGCTTTTTATTAAATTTACAGCTTCTGAGCCATGCACATTACACCAAATTCCAGAGGTTTATCAGTAGATGAGGAAACAAGGAAAGGGGAGATTTATGGCTCATCAACAGGGGTATATGCAAAGATGCAATATTACCCTGAAAAAGGTGATGCCAACACATCAGATATATTTACTAGAGTTCACATGTACAGCTTATTCGCTGGCAAAAAAATGTAAGGTCAAGACTCCTTGCTAGGTCTGGGATCCCATTTGATCCTCAGAAAATCATGCAGTTAGAAAAAGTAACCCCTATCTCCTCATTTTAAAGATGATAAAAAGGAGACCAACAAATTTAGGAGATTTGCCTAAGGACACAGTGCTAGTCAAAAAAGGAACTCTAAATCAGTGTCCTCTCCCTTATACTACTTCCATAATTTTTAAATGTGTGCAGAATATAGGGGGGGTGTGTGTAAATATAAAAATCACTTGGAAGGCCCTGACAAAAAAATGTCAGGGACTAAAGTGTATTGGACAACGAAGTCTAAATGAGATCTTGTATAGTCATGGTTCTGGAACAATGTATAATGGTTTAAGTGCATGGGATTTTGGAGTCAGATATACCTGGGTTCAAGTTCTATGTTAACCACATACTAGATGCATGACTTGGACAGCTAAATTAATTTCTCTGGTCCTCAGTTTTCTCAACTGAGAAAAAGAGATCATCTCGGTCTCATAAGATTGTTGAGTAGATGAAATGACATAACACATTGTAAAACTACTTACAATGTGCCTGAATCACCTAAGTCTCAATAAGTGTAATTATTACTAATTTTTATTATGTTTGCCTATATTCTTGTTGAGTTTCAACAGAGTTCAGCTGTACATAAAATAAAACTAAGTTTCCACCTAAGACGTGGCGATCGTAAAAGATTGAAGCAGTGGGCCTCAGCCCTGGCGGCCCGCTAGAATTATCTGGTGAGCTGTAAACAAAATGCTGATGTCCAGACCAATGAAATCAGAATCCCTGAAGGTATTAAGCAGCACTGGATTAAACAGAGGCTGCCATGAGTGTGAAGTTTCGAGGCTCCTAAGAACAACGAATGTGATATGTGAAAATCAAGGCTTTAACTGAGTCCTCTGAATCTCTGACACCTGACTGTAGAGCATGGTTGTTGGTTGACCCCTTTCCATTTTCCCAGTAGCCCAGTTCTACACTTGGGAGATCTGTGCAGCACGAGGGACGCTGCTCCTTTCCCATCTTCAGAGGTCAAGCAGGAGACTCGGAGGCCTAGGTGATCACTGCATTTTATTGACTGCCACTAGGACTGGTTTAAAGTGTACATGTGGCCAAAGCTATTGTAATCAGAGTCACTCTCAGGACTATTTTGGGGAATACTGGGACAATGATGTCCTTCCTGCTGAATGTGAATGAGAAAACAGGTAGCCCTGGGATCTATTTTTAGCCATCTTGGGATCTCAAAGGGAGCTTTAGTAAGAAGGCAGCAGAGAAGAAAGAAAGGCATTTTTGGGGTACCTACACTTATCATGGCAAGCACTAGCAATGTATATAGTTATCAAGTCACTATGTTGTATATCTGAAACCAATGTAGTATTGTACATCAACTTTATTCCAATGAAAAGAAGAAAGCATTGTTAAAAAAAAAAGGAAGCACTGTTTTACTGCTAGATCAAGCCTCATGTAAAGCTAGCTGCCTCTGGACTTCTAACATCAAGAGCTGATAAATTCCTTATTCGAGTCTATTTTCTGTTAGTTGCAACTGAAAGCATCCCAACAAAGTATTCCTTCTGTAGGTAACAATAACAGTGGACAAGGAAGCATGCCTGGTGTTTCCATTCACAGGAAAATAGCAAGCACTTTGCTAATGCCTCTTCCTGCCCAAGGTTGACTTCCCTAGGAAAAAGCAAATAAACAATAAACAAACAGAGCTGTAAGTCCTCTTCTTTCAAAGTCATAACCAGTTTGAGCTCAGAGTCTCAGTACTTGTGGCAAAAGTCTGAGGGGCTCCTTGTTAAGAGGTTGATGTAGTGACACCAGCATCCTCACCACAGCTCTCACCCTGTTATTCTGCTCACACGCTTCCTCTGGTTCCTCAACGCCCATTAAGACCTCTCAGTCTGCCTCCATTATCATCTCCTGCTGCCTCACCCATTTCTCTTTTCAAACTCTTTCCTTTCCTCCTTTTCATGTCTCATTCTCCCATGCCTTTTGCACATGTAGTTCCATTTGCTCCCATACTCTGTTCCCCTTCTCCCACCATCCTTCAAGATTCAGCTCAGATGCCACCTTCCCCATTTTCCTGCTGCAGGCAATGGGGGCCTTCTTTGGTTCTTTCATGGGACTTGTACCCACCTTCATGACAGGACTTATCACATGCTAGGCTTAATGTGTTTCTGTGCCAGTCTTCCCCACCAGACTAGGAGTGCCTCAAGAGCGGGGCCTCTATCTTTTCCATTTTAGTGTCCCTAGAGAGGCTGCATAAAGTGATGGCTGAGTAAGCTGGTTCTAGAGGAAGTCTGCCAAATTAAAATCCCACCTTTATCACTTATAAGCTTGTTACTTTGGGTAAGATACTTCTGTTTGCCTCAATCTCCTCATCTGCAAAATGAGGGTTAAAAATAATATCCATATCATAGATGACTGGATTAAACAAGATATTGCATCTAACATCCTCTGGCAGAATGCCTTGCTTGGTTAGGTATGAGGATGATGATTACAACTGACAACAGAGACAATTAGTTTCCATTCTAGTGCCTTGCATGCTCCAAGTACTAAGTACAAGTTGCTAAAAGTGAACAATAACTAGATTTCTTACCTAAAGGCTTCTAACTTAATCCCAGAGAGACAGAATACTATTCTCTGATAACTGCTGAGTCCCAAAGTCTTTGACCCCAAGGGAGGAGGAAGTGAGGAAGCTTTTGAGAGAGCTTATAGCTCTGCCTTTGCAGTTCTCAGTAACTAGATCACCTCTAAATTGCTCCTTACAGCAGGCTTTCTTGTTCTACACCCAACCATTTTGAATATGCTCTTAAAATCCATTAATTTCTAGACTCAAAACAGGCTGATTCTTTTGCTTGTGTGAGTAGTTTCATTTTTTAAAACATTTGTACTTTCATTTTTCATAAAAATTTTAACAGCACAAAAAGGGAAAATTGTCCTCCCTTCCCCAGTCCTGACTTCAGAGGTAATTACTGCTTACAGGTTCCTGTATTTCTGTTCCCATATTTTCTTTTTTAATTTCAGCTTTATTGAGGTGTAACTGACATATCATGAACTGCCCGTATTTAAAGTATACAACTTGTTAATTTTGACACAGGTATTCACCTGTGAAACCATAACCATGATCAAGGTAATGCCGTCACTCCCCATATCCTCAGGCTCCGCTGTGATCCATTCCTCTTCCCCCACCCAACCCTGTCCCTAGGCAGCCGCTGATCTGCCTTCTGTCACTATAGATTAGTTTACATATTCTAGGATTTTATATAAATTACAAAGCACAACATGTACTTTGTGTGTGTGTGTGTGTGTGTGTGTGTAGCTTCTTCCATGCAATATAATTATTTTGAGATGCATCATGTTATTGTATTGATATTTCATTCCTTTTTATTACTGAGTAATAATCCATGGTGTGGATGTACCTCAGTATGTTTATCCACTCATTATTGATGGACATTTGAGCCATTTCCAGTTTTTGCCTATTCTAAATAAAACTGCTCTGAATGTTTGTGTACAAGTCTGCCTAGACACATAAAGCAATCTTATTTGAATAAAAAACAATAACAGCAACAGCTGTGAGTAACTGAGGAGGGGGGATGTGGGAGAGAGACAGTGGTAACATATGAGCTATTTCTTTTTAGTCTGTTTAGCTAACATTTGTATAAATTCTTACACAACAGATTATCCAAATATTTACAAATAGGAATCATTGAGTTGATTGCAAAATTAGATTTCACCAGTCCAAAATCCTACCTCATACAGATGCAACTCAAATATCATGGCTTCTGGGAGGAATCCAGAGAGAGTCACCAACCATCCTGAACACACTTTGCAAGAAACTTTGAAACACTGACAAGAAACACCCTGAGGGCAGGAACTTTGGTCACTTCCACATTCTAGCACCTTGAGCCTGGACACACACACTCTCAAATATTTTTTTTCTAAGCAGCTCATTCCATTTTTGGACACTTTAGTGATTATATAAAGTCTTTCCTTATGGGCAGCAGTTACTGACCAATCTCTTTGTCCTAATTATGCCCTCTGGAGCCACATTTTCCACATGAAACTAAAAATATTTGAAAATACAGACCCAGACTCTTCAACTTTTTGTGTTAGCACAGCTTAACTTAGGACCATACCGACCTGGTCATTCTTCTGAAAGGCAGCATGCATAGTGGCTAAGCATCTGGATGGCAAAGGGCTAGATCTGTATTCAAATCCTACTTACAGTTGCATGATTTGGGGCAAATGCCTAATCTTATTATGCCCAGTTTCTTCATTTGCGAAATGAGGATAGTAATAACTATCATACAAGATTGTTGAAAGAATGAAATGAGAAATGGTGTACTGAAGCCTCTTGTACAGTGTCATTACCATTGAATATCCCTGTTTTTTAAGGATCCTCCTAGAGAAGCACACCAAATCATACACAGAGCTCCCAATGTGGCCCCCAGGGAAGAGTTCTTATTATTTGTTTGTTTGTAGCAGTTATACGAAAAATAATGAAGACTCCCACCATCAGAGTTTTCCTTAGGATTTTTCTTTTGTGCCAGTCATCCCAAAGCTCATTGCTGCTCGATTTGTTTCTAGACTTAATTACAGAATGCAACCATATTCTTATAAGTTTGGAGTAATTATTCTAAAATAACAAGATAGTTTTGAATCTTAATTCTCTTATCTAATTCATTAAATATTGCTCCAAAACTTGTCATCTACATATTTATTAAAAATGCCTTCTTAAATCCTTGATAAAAAAGTACCAAGCAGGACAAGGTCAAAGGCCCTGAGTCAGTTCACATTGACCCATACAACCCAGCAAACCGTATTAGAACTGTCAAGTGATATCAATACAACTGTTATATTTAAGAAAAATAGAGTTTATTCATAGTCTTACTGAGGATTATGACCAGTGAAATAACCTGGGAAGAGTTTTGTAAAGGGCTATAAACCCCTTCATTTAGAAACATCTTAAATACTTTTTCTACAGCAGGGTATACATGCAGAAAAGAGGTTATATTTATCAACACATCCAGCAGTGTGTATACGTCTAGTTAGTGTCCTAAAGGATCATGCTATACACATTCTGGGTATCTTTGTGTGTGAGAGGGGGCAAGGATAAGGATCTCATTAGGTGGGTCACTTCATCTCCCTTTGCGGATAGAGAGGGCATAGGTGACATTATCTCACTGATCCTAACCAGAATATTCCTGACTGACATTTCTTGGGGGAAACTGAAATTATAATTTGGTTTTAAGGTAGTAAGCCCCAGTTTGGTGACTTGGCCTAGCAGAAGTGACACCACGTTGGGCCTGTGTCTTTCTTTTTAACAGAATCTCATCATATTTTTCATCATTTCCACAATGACATCAATCAACTTTTTAAATGTCTTGCTAAAGTCAAGAGACAGTGTAACTATTGCATGGCTCTAAGTTATAATCTAGTTATTTTATCATAAAATATAGATAATTTGACATTGAATATTCTTAGAAAACTCATACTCATTCCACATGTCAACATCTTTCTTTTTGAAGTATCCACAAAACTATTTAATATACTATTCTGGAATTTCTTCCTGTGATCCATATTCTACTTCTTTGTATGAGTTGTGGCATCTGCCCTTTCTCATTTGTGAAATTTATAATGTTTCCAGTCTTCTGATACTCTTTCCTATCACAACTTCTCAAGGATTTTTAAGTTAAAATGTGTATGACTTTGTGTTCGAAGATAGAACATTGCTGATAGATCCATGATCCCATAAACAAATTATTTTGATACTAAGGAATATAATTGTCTGGGCCCAGAATCTCTGGGGAGTATTCTTAAAAAGCTCATCCAGCACCCTCTTACTTTCTCAGACTCCAATTTCTTCTCAGCATCACTGTTCATTCTTTACACTTGCTATGTTAGTCCTTGTTATCTTGCAGCACCTGTAGTGTCTAGAGTTTTGGCCTCAGTGCTTCTTTAGATTGGGAAGGAAAAATATAAAAACAAACAAACAAAAAACAGTCCAGGTCCACACTCCTCCTTGTTTATATCTCTCCATTAATTTAAACTTGAGAACTTAAAAAATGTCAGGTATTTGATGTATATGAATTACTGGCATTTAGATAAATAATGGCATGTTAATATTGTAATGTTTCAAAATATATCAACCATAAGAATGACTTTAGGCAAATTACCCTCTCTAGGTCTCAGTTTCTTCATAAAAATGGAATAATAGTACTGACTTCAAAAGATTATTATGACGATTAATTTAGTTTTGTATGTAAAGTGCTTAGACTAGTATGTGATAAACAGCAAGGGCTGTGTTATTTTATTAACTGTTAGCCCAAGGCATTTGTGTGTGCAGCAGACTTTACTGAAGATTTGGGGAGGGGAAGGGATTTACACTATAGAAGCACAAACAACACAAACTGCATTTGATCATCATTTCTTCCTAAAAGCCTCCTTGCCTATTCAATTTTCAGACCCCCTTTCTTTGACCTCCCAGAAACTCAGTTCCCCTCCCTCTGCTATGCAAAATGACTGACCTCTCTACCCTCTACTCAACCCAGGCCTTCTCTGCTCACTGCGCTCCGCTAACCTCTATGCATTTTCCCCACAGCCACTTAGAAATTCTCCTTTCTCTTTCTCCCAGAGCCCCTGGGACTATAAGGGACCAGGCGAGAGATGTAGTTCCCTATCAACACGTGTTTTGTCACCTCCTTTAGAAAGAAGAAGCAATAATAGTAAAATCTTGTTTTAAATGGCAACTTTATTTAAGACATTTTAAATGCATAAACATTTTTCAAAATACATATTCTAAACATATTTAAATATATTTTATTATCTTGCTTAATATTAGTATTAAATTTCATCAGTGTTGTTGCCTAGGTCTTGAAATTTTAATGACTGATGTCTAAGAAAAGTGAGGTTTTGAATGTTTCCTGATTCTGAGTAAGAAGTCAGGAAGGATGCTGTTAGCTCATTCACCAAATATAGCACTGATTCTGCCGGGGAGGGAAAGGAAATAAAGTAGAACTTGAGGGGTGCTGTTTCTCAACCTCAGTGAACATGCAGAGATCGTCTCCACTCTCTGAGCCACTCCTTGCTGCTGCTTCTCTTCCCAAACAAGGACCTGGCCAGACCTACAGAAACATCATGGTCCTGGACATTTCAGAAGAGTAATATTCGACTTCCTGCCTCTAAGGGCAGTTAAGGGCTCAAGCGATTAATAGAAAATTAAAAGATAAACTCTACTTATACCCCAAGCTGTTGTGGGTTGAGTTTGTTCTCCTCGGTTCTTGTCCCTGCCAAGACAAAGAATAAAAGGCAGAGACACAATAGCAAAGCAGAGTGGAAGTTTTATTTGAATACACTCCAAGGGAGGAGCAGGCCAGAGTCAAGGTAGACAAAGGCCTCCATCAGTTAGGTGGGCCTTTTTATTACATTCTGGCTAAGAGGCACCTCTTGGATTGACAAGGTGAGGCCATTTGATTGACAGGTCCATCTCTATAGCCATCCCTCTCACTGCACATGTCCTTTCCCAGAATGCACACAGAAATGCCCTGGGCGGAGTGGAGACAAAATTGTAATTTTATTTTAATGAAACTGTGATGACATGTGGTTTGGGCATTAGTTGTGTTCAATTGCACTCCACTGGGTCTAGTTGGGACCGATTTGGCCTGGTCCTGATAGGCAAGGAAGTTATCTCCCTGCAAAGCCTTTGCTGTCTTCACGTGGGACCCCTACCTGGGCAGGGTTTGGGTGGTTTTTTCCTTGAACCTTATCTTCACCTTCCCCAGTTCCTCATGTCTATCTTCTACCTAACAAAGTTACAAAGCATGTCATACTAGTTATGCCTGATTATCCCACCAAAAGTGTCCCAAAGAATCAGGTCACATTTCTTTAATATACACATTTCAATGACTCCAAGTCATCTCTGGAATATGAGAAGCTGATTTTCACTGGATTCCCCCTTTTCTTTCTTGTTTGTTTGTGGCAGGAATCCTGGATGAAATCCAACAGGATCCTGGCATTTGAAGGTTCCCTCCCCAAGTACATTTGCCATTCCTGCTTCTACTCCACAGCTCCAAGGCCACCTGATGCCATCTGGGGACTGGCTCTTTCCTGATACTGTGGCTGCTCTCCCCTAGGTATGTCTCCCCAGAGTATGGCTAAGACTAGCAAGTGGGTGTTATGAAAAGCCTGACAGAACCCTTGAGGATCACAGAAGAAATGACACTGAAACAGAGAGAAACCTGAACTGGTGGGAACATAGCACTGCTCCTTAAATTTGTTAGTTCACAGCCTCCCTATGGGACCCTCTACCAGAGCTGGCTCCATGGGCCTTTGACCTGTGTAATCGCATAGGCCCCATGCTTAGAAACAAGGGCTACACATTTAATGTTCTGCTGTCACCATCTTGAAATTCTTAATACTTTTTTTTTTTACAAGAAGCCCTGTATTTTCATTTTGTGCTGTGCCCTTGTGTGTAAATGGCAGAATATCCAGAATCTCCCTTCTGGCCTTATGCATTTACATACCAATAGGTGTCTACCGCTGCAGTCTCCTGTAGCCACTGGGGTAAAGGGTGGAGAGAGAACAGCCATTCTCTCTTCCCCTCCATTCCTGGTATGTAATTGGTCTGGTGTCCGCCAGTTACCAAGAACCCACCAATGGAGTTCTCCCCGGAAGGGGTGGGCAGGAAGTAGAGAGGACATGGGAGGGTTGGGTTTCCGAGCTGAGCAGCCGTAGAGGAGACCGATGGGGCCTGGCATAACTAAGGAATTTGAGCAAGCTGGGAGCACAAAGATATGGTTTCTTCCAATCTACCCTTTCCCTTGACTTATTTCAGTTTCCCTGGTTTCACGGGGAATTCACCCTAGGCTAGGAACACCCTTTCCCCGGGAGCTACAGCCCTGCAAATTATGTAGCTACTGACATCCTTTTTTTCAGTTGAGATATAATTGACATATAACACCTTAGTTTCAGGTGTACAACATAATGATTCAATATTTGTATATATTGTGAAATGATCACCACAATAAGCCTAATTAACATCTGTCATATACATTGTTACAATCACACCCTGTATTAACCATTCTCCTTAACCCCCTACCTGCCTGTGTTTGCAGAGACCAGACCACTCTCACCAGCCCAAGTAACTTTTTGGGGTTCTGGTCCAACTCCAGGCACAAAATTGCTCCAGAGATGCAATCCTGCTCACAGTGAAGACAACCAAGTAGATTACATGAGAGATGAAATTGTCCTTCAAGTACCATAACCACAAGTCAGTGTATAAGGTGCTTTGATTAAAAAAAAAAAGCTTTTTTATTGACTGTATTCAACATACACTGTATTAGTTTCAGGTATACAATATATTGATTCAACATTTATATACATTATGAAGTGATCACCACAATAAATATAGCTATTATTTGTCACCAAAGTTGTTTCATATTATTAACTGTATTCCCTATGCTATATGTTGCATCCTATGTATTAATCATTCTATAACTGGAAGTAAGGTGCTTTGATTTTAATACAGACAGCCAGCATATATCTGGGCTCATATAGATAAAATTACTCAAATGTGGTTACCTAAAGATCCAGATATCTGGGCCCTTGTAGATCAAAAACCAGTAACAACCAAATTTTTATCTAAAGATATCTGTTCTGGTTGAGTGGCATGGCATCACATAGATAGACTTACTCCGCACATGAGGATGTTTTGGGGACAGGCCAGGGTGTTTCATGACACTAGAACATTCTGAAAAATCGGGCTGTGGCTCTCATCCCTCCCCATCTCCACTCCCATCTCCACCTCTCACTCCTCATCTCCCCAGTCTTTCACTCTCCCCTTCTCCTCCCTTCCTCCACTCCATCCTCACCCCTTTAGCACATTTTAAGTAATTTTCCAGACCTGACCCTGAAGGCATCTCCCCAGAGGAAGTCCTACACTCTGCAGAAGCAGGGGTGAATCCCACCGGGGCCAGCTCAAGTCAGAGCAGGGAAGGGACAAAAGCAAGAACCAGGAGGAAATGGGTCACTGCCCCGGGGTTGGCAGGAGCAACTGCTGTGCCCGAGCTTTTATTCTGTGAACAAATCTTTGCTCTTTTCTCCAGTGACCCACGTGAACCATAAGCCCCCACAGCAGTGAAGAAGGGCTGACTCTACATCTGTGAGGTAAGAGTTCCCTGGCAAAAGGAAAAAGAAACAGTGCTTTCATGGAAACAAAAAGAAACAGAGACTGAGAAAATGAGATTTTTTAAATGTTTCAGCCGTGACTAACTGCCCCGAGGTGCTGTCATACCAAAAAATTCTTTTTTTTAATCCCTCGTCCTGTGTTAAACCCCCTTCTTTTCAAGGTGAGGTAAGGGTGAGAAAGAAAGGGGAAAGGAGTGGCTGTAGAGCCAATGAAGCAGAGCTTCGAATCATGGGAGCCGGTGGAGATCTTGGCAGAAGCCCACTTGTTTGTTAGATGGGTCCTGGAAACACCCACTGAATTCGCTACTTCCTCCTTCCCTGCCAACATCATCTTAACAAGATTCTTCTGCTGCCTTAAGTGGTAACTGTGTGACCTCCTGGCCTTAGTGAAGTCCTGTCTCCCACCCCAGCCCCAGGGACTCTTTCTCTTTTCCTTGGCAATTCCAGAGTCCAGAGGGTTATTTATCACTCGGCAGCAGAGGGCGATCTGCCGCTGAAGAATGACCCGGTCGCCTCCCGCTGTGTGCCTGGGCTGCTAACAACTAGCAGCTCCATCAACATAAAGCTAACTCTTCACAAAGGAACATTGTCACTAAGCATTTTCCATTTCATTCTTCAAAGCTCCACTGCCTTAGCTAACCCCTTACCCCTCCCTCCTGCCTTCATTCCTGCCTTCTTTCCTCTCCCAATCTCTTGGAAGCAGCAGGAAATGAACAAGGTCCACAGTAGAGAAAACAAATCCCAAGCCCCAGATGAGGAAAACCGCAGGGAAACGACCAAGTTTCATTAGCAGCTGCAGGAGACATATGTAGGCAGCTGTGTGTGTGTGTGTGTGTGTGTGTGTGTGTGTGTGTGTGAGAGAGAGAGAGAGAGAGAGAGAGAGAGAGAGAGAGAGAGAGTGTGAGAGAGAGAGAGAGAGAAAGACACGGAGGGAGGAAGGGAAGGAGAGTACGTGCGCAAGTGAGAGTGAGAGAAGGAATGTGTGTACACGTGTATCCAGTATAGCAGTACTTTCCACCAAACTGGTACACATAGAAAATCACCTGGAATGCTTGTCAAAACACAGCCTCCTGGGCTTCACCCAGGAATTCTGATTTAGTAGGTCTGGGTGGGTCCTAAGAATATGCATTCTTACCACTCCCGAGATAGTGCAATGCTGCCAGTGTCGGACTGCATTTTGAGCGGCACTGTTGTGCACCAAATACAGTTAATAGATTGTATAGATCTGGGTCAAGGGCCTGCTTGGATGAAATCTTGGTAAGATGAAATCCCCCAGAATAGTCAGTCCTGATCCTCGGAAGTCCAGGCCAGAAGATTTCATAAATCAGTTGTTCCCTCCCTTTGGAAAAGGAGCAGAGAATGTATCAACCAGAGCATTGTTGGAGGGGGTTGAATTCAGATAATAGGCTGCTTCTCCATTGACTGTTCCTTTCATCCCAACTGGCAGGAGCATCACAGCAGGCCCCTCCTTCACTCCCGGGCAGGAGATGGAGATTCTATCCACATGACCCTGGCTGTGTTGAACAGTTTGTGCCCTAAGGCCTCTGTCTCCTCCTCAGCACCCTCTGAACTCTAAAAACTCTGGAGACACAAAGGCCAGTGAGAATGAGCTGGTCATCCTCAAGAGAGATTCAACAGCACTTAGAGTGACTGAAGGAGAGCCGCGCACCGCTGTTTATGCGCCGGAATGCGCACTTCTCCTCTCCTCATCCCCATTTATGAGATAGGGAAAAAGTCAGCAGGATGCTTCAATGATCTTTTTTGCACTCACAGTTTCTCCAAAAGGCTTGACATTCCATTTAACAAATACCCTTTGAGCACCTACTCTTTCCACGCCCCATGTTAGACCCTGGATGCGTAGTCTCTGATAAACCTAGCCATAGTCCTTCCTCAAGGAGCTCAGAGTTTAATTGAAGAGAAAGACTAACAAATACATAAAAGCAAAAGTACCAAAATGCAGTAAGACCATGGATTTAGCAGAAAACCCTCAAGGTCATCAGGAAAAGGAAGGCATCTTGAAAGAAGGGATCGGCACTGAGATTTGAAGGGCGACTATGAGTTCACCAGTGAGACAAAGGGCAAGCTCAGAGAAGAAGCCATTTGAGCCTAGGGATATTGCTGAAATATAAAATGCTGGGATCAGGGGTGTGGGGTCTTCAGCCCACTTTGAGCATTTATACCTGCTTGGAAATGAAGAGAGAGCCCAAATGGGAAAAATTTGTTAGGCAAGCCCCTGTAAGAACTGTCGGCAGGAGGTTCATTCCCTGCTAAGGCTCTCTCCTCCCGAGAACAACAGTGGTTGGGGTTATGGGTTCTTTTCCCTCTGAAGGGCCACTGCGAGGGGCCAGAAGAGGCCTAAGGGTCTAGGGTCTGAGGCCTGGTTTCCTCATATGCAGCCACCTCCTGGGCTCTGGAGGTTCAGGGCAGGCAGCTCTGCTGTGCCAGACTTCAGAAGATGAACAAAACCAGCAAAGAACACAAAGGGTGGAGAAGGCCGGTTTGTGAGCACAAGAAAGTCACCCCTAGCAACCACAGCATGACTCGGGAGGACCTTGACGGGGCTGTAAGTTGTGTAAGTCCTGTGGGACAGGGAACCCTGAGCACTGCTTGGCTCCTGCGACCAGTTTCTCCCCGAGGGAGGTGTGGGGGTCATGGGGAACATGGACTCCGGCAGGGCTGCCAGTGACCCAGGTACACATGAAAGCTTTCTAAAGGCTGTAGGACCCTGAAGAGTTTCAAAGAGCCATTTCTGGGTCTTCGGTTCCCATTCATGTTCTTCCTTAACACTCACAGGACATCAGCAGGATTTTCTTTCCCCAACTCTGTCGATTGCTTCTTCCCACTTTACAAAAAAAAAAAAAGAGTTTACCTCTCATTCTTTAGTCATATTAAAGGGACAAAAGGACAATTCCACAATTATTTTAATCAGGGAACCCTAAACACTTCCCTATTCTTTCTATCTTCTTAAGAGACAAATCCCCAGTAAAATCTACTTTTCTTATTTGCTTCATAAAGCAAAACAGTGCTTACTAGTTATAAAAATTTGTAAAGTCTGTTGTTTTGATAAATGTTACTAATAATATTTTTTAAATGATCAGAGCCTTCTGTCACTGGAAATATTTTTGAAATGAATTTCAGTTTGTATATTTTGTTACAGATAAGTTTGCATAATAGAAGGTTAATAAAATAGTTTCACTTCTGTACAGCAAAGGACACCATCAATAAAACAAAAAGGCAACCTACAGTATGGGAGAATATATTTGTAAATGATTTGTCTGATACGGGGTTAATATCCAAAATATATAAAGAACTCCTATGCCTCAACACCAAAAAACAAAATAACCTGATTAAAAAATGGGCAGAGGGTGTAAATAGACATTTTTCCAGAGAAGAAATATAGATGGCCAAAAGGCACATGAAAAGATGCTCCACATCACATTAATCATCAGGGAAATGCAAATCAAAACCACAATGAGCTATCACCTCAGACAAGTCAGAATGGCCACTATCTAAAAGACAAGAAGCAACAGGTATTGGCAAGGATGTGGAAAAATGGGAACCTTCCTACACTGTTGGTGGGAATGTAAATTGGTGCAGCCACTATGGAAAGCAATATGGAGATTCCTCAAAAATCTCTAACTAGAAATACCATATGACCCAATAACTTGTCTTCTAGGAATTTACTTGAAGAAAACAAAATCTCTGCTTTGAAAAAATATGTGCACCCTAGGTTTATTGCTGCATTATTTACAACAGCCAAGATATGGATGCAGTGACAGTGTCCATCAATAAATGAATGGATAAAGAAGATGTGGTACTTATACACAAGGGAATATTATTCAGCCATAAAAAAAGAAGGAACTCCCGCCATTTGCAACAACATGGATGGACCCTCAGGTATTATGCTAAGTGAAATAAACCAGGCAGAGAAAGACGAATACCATGTGATTTCACTTATATGTGGAATCTAACAACAAAACAAAACAAAATGAACAAAACAGCAACAGACTCATAGACACTGAGAAATGACAGACAGGTGGTTACCACGTGGGAGGGGTTGGGATGTGTGGGTGAAACAGGTGAAGGAGATAGAGACACAAAATCACTCATGATATAAATTAGTCATGGGAATGAAAGTACAGCTTAGACAATATAGCCAATAGTTCAGTAACATCTTTCTATGTTGACAGTAGCTACACTAGTTGGGGTGAAGATTTAATAATGTATATAATTGTTCAATCACTATGTTGTATACTTGAAACCAACATAACATTGTATATCAACTAAACTTCAATAAAAAATAAATAAATAAAATGCTTTCAATCACTAACTTATATTAAGACAAGATTAAATGGAAAAAGTATTGAAATATTTCAAAGTAAAAAATATATATAAAACCTCCAAATTAAAGAGTTTCATCATGAATTAGCTAAATCAATGATGGTAATAAATTACTATATTTATATTAATCCTTTAGATTCACTTAAAAGAGTGATTTCAAGTTTTATCATATTAATATTTACCAAAAGCCAATAACTGTATTTTACAACTCATACAATTCTTAAAGCTCTGATGAAAAATGTTAGATGTCAACTTTAAAATGTACAGGGGGTATACGGTTTTTCAAAACTTTTAGAAAGACACAGGAGCAAAAACATTTGAGGACTACAGTTCTAGGCCAACATCATTTCTGGAGGGGGAACGTAGAAGGGTTATGACTCAGGAACACTACAAGTCTCTTCCAGGGCAGGGCCACACCATGCTTCTACTTTAGCCACTTCCACCCCCACTTCCAGCAAACACCAGTAGTTACTCACCCTGGAGTCACACAGCCTCGAGTGGTGGCTGACTCAGTCACGTACACAAATACCTGGGTACCCTTGGGCAAGGTACTTAACCTCCCTGTGCCTCCGTTTTCTAATTTACAAAATGGGAATAATATTTCCTGCTTCTTCAATTTCTACTACTTTTTCTCCTACTACTACTACTACTTTCTAATTTATGTAAGTTACCTTAAAAAATGCTTGGCAATGGAAGATACTATTGTTTATTTAAACACTCAATTAACAGAAAAGGAAGAATGAGAAACAGGTCAAGCCAGATGTCAAAGGTCATTTGCTTCATCAGTTGCAAAGGACTAGAATCCTGGAATGTTAGCATTTAGCCCACCCACCTCTAATTTCTGGCAGTGACTCATTGTTTGACAAAAAATTTAGAGGGCTGGTCCATACGTCTTTTTCTGACACAGGCATTGAGAACAGTCCATTCTTTCATGGTTTCCACGAAGCACTGTCCAGAAGTACCCACAGCCAGAATAGGGGGCGTAGGTTTACACACTAAGGTCTGTTTTCTCCTCTTAAGACTGGGCTTCCGAATAACAAAACAGAGTAGGTAGATACCTGCTAAAAATCTCCTATCACTTCTCATTTGTTCATTAAAACATAAAATCCTTAAATCCATTAGTTTTCAAGAATGATAGCTAGAAAGGACTTTAGAAATCAGACTGTCCTTGTTTTTAGGCCCACACCCTTCCCATCCGTCATTCTGCTGCAGGGTTTCAGAGATCCATTTCCATTTCTCTTCAGTTGGATCTCCTCGATACTGGCTGGTCTTGTCACACTGAAACAAAGACAGGTGATTGGAGTTGATGGATAATGGGAGACATTTCTGACTCCATTGACCAGTGATTCTCAAATTTTTAAAGTTCATGGTCACCCTTGATTAAAAAATAATAATAAGCCTTATACTTCCCTTTAGTGTGAACTGAAACAATATTTGGGATGTTTTCAATTTATACTGATCTGCTTCCTTGGGAAGATTTGGGCTTCTGAAGAGAAATATTCCACGCCTTAATCTACCTCCCCAGTACCCCACATTTTGACACACACTTCTGGGTGGGGTACATGTGGCAGACTACCAAAGATGAATAGAAGAGGTATGAGCCAGACACCAGAAATAATTAGGCCCAGTGGTGCCTCAGGATGTGGGTGGGAAGGAGCTCCAAAGATGGGGGAAGAGGAGTTCTATACAACCAAAAGAGAAAAGTAGGGGTAGGGCTGGAGGGAACAGCTCATGAGAATGCCAGTGTGTTTCCCGACTCAAAGAGACAGACAAGGTCAGAGGTTTAAAGCCGGAAGGTAAGGTACGGCCCAACTGCACAATTCTCTGGATTTCTATTTTATACCTATCTGGTCGGTATTCCTCTGTGAGTTCTTCCTGTTCTGGAGTTTGCTTATCTTTTGCACTCTTCTAATTGATCTCTCTTTAATTCTTGGTAGTCCCTCTTTCCCCTCTGTTTTAGGTGGTTACACCGCAGTCCTGCCAAATTCCCAAAGATCAAGATTAGAGGGGCCTCATTTATCACCCTGTTCAATTCTTTTAAAATTTTTGCCTGTGACAACACAGCAAGTGTTAGGCAGAAAAATATGTATGAGCGGGGTGGAGAGAGAATAAGCCCAGTGAAGCCCACTAGAAGGGACTCAGAGTTAACCAGATAAAACTAGAGAGCCAGAAAAGACACAGTTTGGGTTAATCAACTGAAGCTCCAAAGGCCAGGAACAACTTGGAATGTCCAGATATTCCCCAGATAGAAAGGTATCTGAGAGCAGCCCATGTCTTCATCACGTCAACTTTAGCCTGCTAAAAGGCTCAGCTTATTCTTTAATTTAACCTATACTCTGTTTTTTAACTCCTTCTCCTCCAGCCCCTCATCAAGTAATTTGCAACCAGGGGAGGAGACAGGCATCATGATTAATTTTCCAAAAAAGCCCAGATGTAAACATTATAGTAAGAACAGGAAAGATTCAATCTTAAAGTTAAGATTCCATTTTAAAAACCAGGAAGTTAGCAAGTAAGATTCCTAAAATATTCTTCAGCAAACAGACAATAACTCAGCCCACCTTGGGGACAGGGCAGGTGGTCTTTCTTGATATGTTCCCAGAGGGAAGCTGCTATCCTGGGGAGGAACCAGATCAGTACATTTCTTGTGTTAAGTTAATTTTGCAGAATCACCTGGAGGACTGATAATAGAAGAGAAGAGACTTAATGTCTCTCACCAGAGATAAGAATTTTGAGACCAATTTACAAGTCTATACCTCCTGGCCCTTTGAAAAATCCTTAAAAGAGGGAACCCCCAACCTTTAAGCACACCTCTCTGAGGATGCCCACACTTCTTCTATCTTTAAGTGTGTAACTTTCTCACTGCTCAACTTAATTGCGTTTTGCCTCTCTGTGCCTTTCCGGTAGTAAGCCTCTTTGTTTCTTTGCTATTTCATTCTATTTTTAAGCCTTGACTTAGTCTCGGCTTTACCCCTGATAAGTAGGGAGGGGATGCTGAGAGCTCAGACTTGGGGCTTGCAAGTTCCTGTCGCCTGGGTGAACCGGACAGGACTGCAGCTGTATGATCATGCTTTTAAGTAGCCTGCCTGAAAATCTCTTTTTTTGCCTTTGAGAAGTTCTCAGAACATAATCTCAGAACTCCATCCAGTACTCTGAGGATCCCCCAAATCCTGGGATGGTAGGGGTTTAGTTCCCATGCTATGCAAATTCAAGTGGACACTGGTTGCCAGGTGACACTGGCTTCAGATATTGGCAAGGGTTATGCCCTTAGGCCGAACAGCAGTTCAGTGAGCTTCCCTTTCCTTTTCCTTCCTCTCTACTTTATTCAAGTAAACCTGCCTTTATCTACCTTGACTCAGGCCTACTCCTCTCTTGGAGTAAATTCAAATAAAACTTTTACTCTGCTCCACTACTGTCTCTCTGCCCTCCAATTCTTTGTTGTGCGGGGACAAGAACCGAGGAAAATAAACTCAATCTCCCTTACATAAGTACATTTTACACCATGAGTTAGTACCTACATACATAAAGTGTAAATGAAATCCAAGTTTAATGAAACAATCCTTACCTTACTGCAAACCATACCCTCTGATTTCAATTTTAAAATGCCAGTTGGGACTCACTAAATTAGTAACACAACCTACTAATGGACCATAACTCACATTTTTTTCATGGATGTGTTTTAATTGAAACATAGTTGATATGGTATATTGGTTTAACTGTACAACAGTGATTTGACAATTATATACATTACTAAATGCTTTCCGCAAAAAGTGTAGTTGCTGTCAATATACAAAGATATTACAATATTATGAGCTATATTTTCTATGCTGTACTTTCATCTCCATGACTAATTTATTTTATAATTGGATGTTTGTACCTCTTTCTCCCCCTCACCTACTTCACCCATCCCCCCCCACGCCCTCCTCTATGGCAACCACCAGTCTGTTCTCTGTGTTTATGACAACTCACATTTTTTTGTGTGTGCATGAATCTACGATTATCTTTTTTTTTGGTATTGTTAATCTACAGTTACATGCGCAACATTATGGTTACTAAACTCCCCACTTCATCAAGTCCCCCACACGTACCCCATTACAGTCACTGTCCATCAGCATAGTGAGATACTATAGAATCGCTACTTGTCTTCTCTAGATAACTCACATTTTTAACACAGACTCATTTTACAGATGAACAAATTGAAACAAAAGGAAAACCCCGAGTTACCACCAGCATTAAAACCAGAACTAGAACTCTCAACTTTTCTTACCTGGAGCTAGATTCAACTAAACAACAAAAACTTTTATTGGAATGGGAGAAATTTTAAACATATGCTATTTTGATGCATAAACATCTTGTCTGTTTTTGTGTAGGATCCCTGCCATTCTCAATTGTTCAGTGACAAAGGCTGAAACCTAGCAAATAGAGGCATTTTGCTAAATTGGTTACTCAGAATTCATTTGCTTTCATGTTTGTCTTGCTTGTTTTTTTGTTTTTGTTTTGATTTTTCTATATTCAGAAACCACTATTGCTGCTCCCTGCTGGGTAGGGGTGGTAGGACGAGGAGGGGGATGAATGGGATTTCCTCACCCTCCCTCTCTTCCTTCCTTCCTTCCATGAGCAAACTGATATTAAATACCTATTATATACCAGGTCTTGTGATATTTTTTGGAGATGGAGTGGAAAAAATTTCTGAAGAAAACATGCTCTGGTCAAAGTAATCAACTTCTAATCAGTCCATCACAATGCTACACAAAGGTTAAGGCAGTGTGAGAAGGAAGTTTAAGCCTGCTCCTGGCCAAGACTGAAGCACTGAGGTGGAAAGACGCAGTAAGAGAGGCTTCCCTGAGGAGAGGATGCAGAGCTGACTCTAACCAGGTGAAGTGGGGAAGGAAGTCTCAGGCAGAGACCCTGCCCACCCGTGTGATGGTCTTGCTGATTCATTACATTCATTAGCTCACAAAATTTAGGGAAATCTACGAAATAGTCACTGATTTTGAAGTGTCCTTGCTTTATAAGAATATGTATTGAATATGCAAATAGTGTCACCACTTGCGGATGCTTAAAAACAACATCGCCCTCACCAACAACCTTGCTTAGAAGGCACAGTAGTGCTAGAGGGCAACCTCCCTCCAACCCCTCCTCCCCACATCCCCTAGAAAGATTGGAGGGATAGAGCCAATTGTTTGGATAAGACCCTGGTTCTAGAGCTCAGCATTTGGCCTCAGGTGAGAGAGAAATAAAACAAAACAAAACAGGAAAGTCAGGAAGAAACCTTAAAGCTAAAACTAGATCCTTGAAATATCAAGCTTGTCTCTTGCAACAGATCTTGGAATGAGGACTATAAAAACAGAAATAAACAAAAATTATGTCTCAAGATCTAACTTGAAATAATGCCATTTAGTATGTTCTTGGTGATCTTTATGTTGAAAATAATTACTTCTCAGTCTAAAACTGATTGAGATGACATTAGAAAAGCTAAATGAAAAATTCTGACAATTTGGAAGCTTTATCCACATTCTATCTTCCCCAAGAATCAGCTAGTTCATTAAGGTCATGCTCTTTTGTTTGGCTGACCCCTATCATCTACTAAAAATATCTGAAGTGTTTCTAGTTTACTTCAACCATTACTTCTTAGAGATAACAGATTACATGGAAATTCACAAGAAAGTTGTCTAATTCTGAAGCCTCTTAATACAAATGGTACTTCTCAAGACTTTTAACAAATGGCTTTTACTCAATGCTTATGTGGGTAAACTTGTAATATTTCCAGAATTTCTTTCCTGGCCTTAGTCCATCTCCATATCAATAGGTGATTACAAGGGAGGCAGAGAATGAATGTGTACCTGGACCAGACAGGTTTTTTGGGGGAGCCATTGCAGCCAGGTTGCAAGAGACACAAGTGAGCAGAAGTGAACGACTGCTCATAGGGCAATAAATGGGTTTCTCCCACTTTATTTTTCCCTTTAACTGATTTTGGCTTCAAAGGTTTATTTGCCCCAGGCTGGGAACACATTTTCCCCATGGAGTTACACCTGGAGGTAATCGGCAGGACCTCTGAACCCAAAATATGTCTTCATGGGTGCAAGCTTGAGCAGGCTGCCCCTAGAGATGGTGGGGAGATACCCAGAAACCCCCTTGTGGATGGTAAGAGGCCCCAGTAGCTGCTGCAGGGAGGGAAGGGACCACACTGTGGATGCGGCTTCACCCAGGAACACCCGTTTCATAGGGCTTCCACTCGGGGAGCCCCTAGTAGGGAATTGGTCTAGAGTAAAGCACCTCCTAGATGGGTGGGCCCTTCCCCAGAATTGGGGAAGGTTGGAGACACTGAAAACTGTGGAATTAGCCTTCCATGAGATAGAAAACTGCTTAGAGGTCCTTAGTGGCCGTATGGCGGTCAGGATTGTGGGATTTTTGTTTCTTGAAATCTGGAAAGAGTTGTTGAGAAAGACACACTTTGGTGTCACTTGGAGGAGCTGGGTGACGACCTATGGGATGCCCTTAAGAAAGAGAGACAACTATTGAGAGTCAGTCACACTCCTGAAAGATACATTATCAGTGAGGGAGCAGGCAGCAGGAGAATCAGTGTTGCAGGAGGTTGTGGGGGAGGAGGAGGAAAGAGTGGTGCCTTCAGCCCTGGAGATGGTAAAGGAGATGGTGGGAGGATGTGGGGGTGGGGCCGAGGGTAGAACTGTTGCCAAGTCCACCACCCAAGGCACCAGCCCCTCCCGTATTAAAGGCACACATGGTTGTAATTAAGAAAGTAAAAATGCAACCATGGGCTCCTCAGGGGGAAGAGCCAGGCCCTCCCCAGGCTGTGGAGCAGTCCATGCTCTGCCCCTGTACGCAGGATGAGCTGGTGGATCTGAGCATCCAGTTTCGGCAGAAGCCATCGAACTTCTGTTTACATGGCTATTATATCTTTGGGATATCAGGGTGGAAAACATTGCTATGTTGGGTTCTGAAATGGGTAGACTGGTTTCCCTGATGACTCCACCCCACCCCCCCAGTAGCAGTTGCAAGGTGCCCGTCACACCTCAGGGAATCATGCACTTCTGCATTGGCTGACAACTGCCATCAGGGCAATTTGGCCTAATCAGGGTGATTTACAATACTTACCTGCTAGTTGGAAAACGTATGCAGAGCTCCAGCAAGTGTTACAGGAGTTGGGCATGAAAAATATCATCTGTAATATGGACCCCCAGGGCCCTGATGAGGAGTTGTTCACTGTGGGAATGAGAAATCTCATGCTCTACACAGTTTCCCCATCTCTCTTTGGGTACCTAGTGACTATTCTTGCCTCCCACATAGAGCAACCCATAAGTGAGTCTACTCGTACTTCAGCAGATCTGGGGGAGGTTGAAACAGTAAGAGCACAGAAGGAAGTACAGCCTATGACTGAAAGGAGAGGTGCAAAGGGCCCTGTGAAGGTCTTGAGGACCCACATGTGGGTTGATTTGATAAAGGCTGGCGTAGTGAAAGAAAAACTTGATGCGCAGCCCAATAGGATCTTGTTAAAGCCAGAGCAGCAGTTCCAGCTGCTGAGGTCCAGGACATGGAAGCCAGGGGCAAAGCCCCATGTCTGGCCTGTGTCCCTGCAGGACTTCCTGGGGGACAGCACTCTGACTCTGCCTGGGTCCTCACCCTCACAGGATGATGATTGGGTGTTGCAATTTGACTGAGGGGGGTGCTCAAGGTCCCCCACCTTTGGGGACATGGTGGGAACCGGAGGTCACATGTAGAATTAGCAATTCATTGGTTCCCTGTGAATGTTCATGTCCTGGCACTGGTGGACACAGGACCTGAATGTTCTCTGACTTATGGCAAACCTGAGCATTTTTCTGCTATGATAGACAGCTATGGGGGTAAGACAATTAGAGTGAAGAAAGCCCAAATACCATTGGGGACAGGGTGTTTACCCCAAAAGGAGTATACTGTGTACATTTCTCCCATCCTTGAATGTATTTTGGGGGTGGATATCCTACAGGGCCTGTGGTTACAGACCACTGCAGGTGAGTTCAGACTGATGGTACATGTGGTAAAGGCAGTTCTGAGGGGACATACTCAGCACCCACCTGTAGCTCTTCTTGTACCTCAGCAGGTGACAAATACTAAGCAGTATAAATTGCCTGGGGGGCACAAGGGAATTGGAGAAGCTCTACAGGAGTTGGACAAGGTGGACATCATAAAACCTACTCATAGTCCTTTTAATTACCCAGTGTGGCCAGTGAAAAAGCCAGACAGCTTTGCATGCTGCTGTCCCCTCTATAGCAGCCCTTATGGACACCCTCAGTCATGAACTAGGGATGTATCATTATGTTGTGGACCTTTCTAATGCTTTCTTCTCTATTGACATAGCACAGGAAAGTCAGGAAGTTTGCCTTCACGTTGGAAGGCTGGCAGTGGACATTCCACAGGGATATCATTTGTCACAGACTTGTAGCCCAGGACTTGGATACATGGAAGAGACCACAAAGGGTGCAGCTGTATCACTACATTTATGATATTATGCTCACGTTTGATTCTCTTTCAGATTTAGAAGGGGCAGTTCCTAGACTGCTGCAACATTTACAGTAGAAAGGATGGGCTGTGAACGCCATCAAGGTTCAGGGACCTG
The DNA here is from genome assembly GCA_032199065.1 of Smutsia gigantea. Classification (NCBI taxonomy): domain Eukaryota; kingdom Metazoa; phylum Chordata; class Mammalia; order Pholidota; family Manidae; genus Smutsia; species Smutsia gigantea. The sequence goes on from JAVSCE010003067.1 coordinate 56,408, forward strand.
GTTTTTCAGTAAAGTTTTGGGGGGTTGTCTGATCGGATAAAACTAAAGTTATCCCAGAAGCAGTCATAGACAAGGTCCAGGCTTTCCCGACCCCTACCACTGTGGCAGTCTTACATGAGATTTTGGGCCTTTTGGGCTACTGGAGAGTGTTTATCCTGCACTTGGCACAAATTCTGAAGCCCTTATACTGGTTGGTATGAAAGGGCATTGGGTGGGAGTACGATGAAACATGTGCAGCTGCTTTTACTGCTGCTAAGTGAGCAGTCAAGGCTCTACAGGCCTTGAGTGTAATGGACTCATCAAGGCCCTGTGAGCTGGATGTTCATTAACCGAAGATGGTGTTCACGTAGCCGAAAATGGTTATGGATGGGGTCTCTGGCAGTGGCTTGAATGGACTCACCAACCTCTTGGATTCTGGTCACAGCTATGCAGAGGGGTAGAGGTCCGGTACACTTTGATAGAGAAGCAACTGGTTGCTGTGTACTACACCTTACAGGCTATGGAGCCCAGCACTAGAACAGCTCTAACCAAGGTAATAACCACCTATGCCATCGCAGGGTGGGTGCGAGACTGGACCCAAAGGCCACGGAATGGCATGGAAAAGATGCCTATATTGCCAAATGGGGAGAAGATTTACAGCAGTATAGTGTCCTCTCCACTAGCGCTTATGTGGAGAACTCCAATGCTTAACATAAACCAGTGGAAAGCAGGAAGAACTTGCTTTTGAGCCATTGATAGCTGAGAGTTCTTATCAGGGGGGAAAGCCCCTATACCTAAAGACAGCTCCAGTTGTCGGCAGCCCCTGAAGTGGAGGGATGTGGCTTTCCACCCTAAGACTGAGACAATAGGGATGGAGGATGGAGAGGGCAAGATAATTCAATGGGCCAAGTTGTGGGCAGTATGGCTTGTGATCACCCAGGAGCCCTCCCCGAGTTGTCTGCACTGACAATGGACTGTCTATCAGGGCCTGACCCTGTGGCTACCAACATGGTACCGTGCCAACTGGATGATTGGTCACCGGCCTCTTTGGGGCCAAAATTGTGGCAAGACCTATGGGCCTCTGGTCAGACTAAGACAGTTACCGTATATCATGTGACTGGCCTTTTGCCTTTGGCATTCCCTGGGAATGATGAAGCAGACACACTGGCCAGGTGCACTGGCTAGAAGGAAGGCCCGCCTCTGATGTAGCCCAATGGTTACACCAGCATTTGTTGCAGGTGGGGCAAAATACAATGTGGGCTGTAGTCTGTTGGTGGGGATTGCTGTAGACCTTTGAAAAAGTCAGCAGAGCCCAGAAGGAGTGAGTACTTTGTGTACTCTAAGGAGGACTTACATTGAGTCCCACGCAACATGGGACAATAGTAAAGAGGTTGCTACACCTCATCAGGTGGTAAATGGACTATACTGGGCCTTTGCCCATATCAGAAAGGTATCGGTATGCCATGACTTGTGTGGACACAGCTACTGGACTATTAGTTGCTTTTCATGCATGTCATGCAGATCATCAAATAACCAAAAGGGGCCTAGAGTATCTCTTTGCAGCCTATGGCAGGCCACAGGTGATTGAGAGCAATCAAGGCACCCACTTTACTGGACATGTTACAAGAATGGATGCAGCAATTAGGGGTAAAGTCAAAGTTTCAGGTACCATATAACCCTACTGAGGCAGGAATGATAGAGAGGTACGAGGGTTTGTCAAAATCTGGTCTGAAGTCAGACACCAATGGTCTATGGGGCTGGTCAGTTAGCTTATGGACAGTGCTACGGCATTTGAATGAGAAGCTCCCAAAAGGAGCCTTGAGCCCTGTGGATATGCTCATACACCTTGATGCCTCTCCTATACAACTGCATGTGCAAACCAAAGAGGAGTTATTGAAGCCAGGATATGCCCAGCAGAGCAACATCCTGCTGCCAGCTCCAACTGCATTAAACCCTGGGACTCTGTTGAGTGGACTTGGCCCTGGACATTTTGATATATGGACCAGTGATGGCTGGCTCTTCTGGAACGTTGGGGAAAAGGCCTGGAAGCTGGCTTTCTGTGTGCTCCTAGAGTAAGAGCAGAGTGACCCCAAAGATCACAGCAGTGTACCCAAAACGTCCAGGAGGTAAGAGTATCTTATGGGGAAATTTTGTTTTATCTTTATGGCCAGTGCATGTACCTCCCATAGCCCTATATGTTGACCCATCTGTAACTCCCATGGGGTGGGAGTCGGGGGTGACGTCTGGTATACTAGATCAGTATGAGATCCCATTCCTGCTACTGTCCTATCATAGGACCATTCTCTTTCATGCATCCTACCTGATGGACAAGATTTGCCTCTGCTGGTGTCATTTAAACATGTATCTTATCACCCTTAAGGTTATTTTCTTCTACAGTCCTTGTGGCCTTGATGTGCCTCCTGGCTGCAGCTGTGGCGTGATGACTACTGTGAACTCCCTACCTGCTCAGCTAGTGACTGCCTGTGGAATGGGTGAGCTCTGAACTTAATCTGCACAGGACTTTGAACCTAGCTGAATCTTCCAGCTTGAGGATAATCATTGATTTTACTGCTGTTATTATTGTATGTTATTAGTCTGGTTACAGTGCTTGTTTTCTCACACAGGGGCCATTGCGGAAGATGGGGAGTGAGTAGATTGTGAGGCGAGATTTCTGGAGGGGTGGGCTGTGGGTAAAATTGCAATATTTCCAGAATCTCTTGCCTGGCCTTAGTGCATCTCCATATCAATAGGTGTTTCCAAGGGGTTGAGAGAAATAGTCCATCTCTCTATCAATAGGTGATTACAAGGGGGTGGACTGTCAGCCCACACAGGACCAGAGAAGTTTTTTGGGAGCTTTTGTGGCCGGGTCATGAGAGACACAGGTGAACGGGAGTAGACAACTTCTTGTAAGCAGTATACCACTTTATTTTCCTCTTTGACTGATTTCAGCTTCAAAGGTTTATTTTCCCCTGGCTGGGAACACATTTTCCCCATGGAGTTATAGCTTATTAATACCAGGATTCTTTTTAACATATCCTATGTTATATATAATAATCCTAAGAAATTACTATTTTGTTCCATGAGATTCAGAAGTTACACAGGCAGTGAGAAAAGGCAGGAATTGAAATTCAACTGTGCCTTTCACAATCACAATCCTTCTGTGTTATCACACTGCATTCTCAATTGCACCAAAGCAGACTCTAAGTTAATTAATTAGCTAAAAGCTACAAGCATCATCCTTAAGACAGAAGAGTATCCAGAACAGTTTTCTTCCCTACAATTTCCCCTTCCTGCTTTCTCACCATCCCTTCGACTCTCCCTTATCCCTCAGGTGCCCTGCTCTCTTCCCTTACCATCAAATGGAGCTCTCTGAATTTTCAATCAATCATTCTAACACAAAAAGTTGAGGCGGGAGTGAGGGGATTTCCAACAGGGGTCCACGATGTTCATTATCCCCCACTGTCACTACCCTGAAGGGTTTAAGGAGATCTGAAATTTGTTCTTTTTATTTTACAGAGCCTAATAGAAATTATAGATTCTTTTTAGCCTACTCAGATTCCTTTGTTTTTGTCTGGGTCTCATCAACTCTATACAGTAGGCCTGCTTGTCTTATGGGAAATGGAATTAATAAATAAATGATATTTTTCTGGCAAGCTAAAATCTTTCGAAGAATTGAGATCCATCCCTGAGAGCTATGTAACAATGAAAAGGTTAAGGCTTTGCAATTGGATCTCCAGTAAGAGTTCATCAGAAAGGATCAACTTCTTCAAGAAACATTCAAGCAACAGTGCCACTGTGTTGGAGAACAAGGTATAGACTGAAGGGGTGATGATTCATATGCTGATCTTGATATCTAGGTCCATGAAGCAAAAGAACCAAGACTACAGTGGTTAAGATAATGGACTTTGACGGCAGAAAGACACCGTTCAAATCATGACTCTGTCCCTTGTTATAAGTTTTTTTTTTTAGGTTTTTTGAAGGGACATAAATCTGAATTTGACTCCCTGCTCTACATTATTTTTTATTTCGGTATCATTAATGTACAGTTACATGAGCAACATTATGGTTATTAGACTTCCCGCATTATCAAGTCCCCACCACATATCCCATTACAGACACTGTCCATCAGCATAGTAAAGATGCTATAGAATCACTACTTGTCTTTTCTGTGTTATACTGCCTTTCCTGTGTCCCCCCCACTGCTACATTATACGTGCTAATTGTGATGCCCCTTTTTCTCCCTTGTCCTTTCCTTCCCACCCATCCTCCCCAGTCCCTTTCCCTTTGGTAACTGTTAGTCCATTCTTGGGTTCTGTGAGTCTGCTGCTGCTTTGTTCCTTCAGTTTTTGCTTTGTCCTTATACACCAGAGATGAGTGAAATCATTTGATACTTGTCTTTCTCCACCTGGCTTATTACACTGAGCATAATACCCTCTAGCTCCATCCATGTTGTTGCAAATGGTAGGATTTGTTTTCTTCTTATGGCTGAATAATATTCCATTGTGTATATGTACCACTTCTTCTTTATCCATTCATCTACTGATGGACACTTAGGTTGCTTCCATTTCTTGGCTACTGTAAATAGTGCTGTGAAAAACATAGGGGTGCATATGTCTTTTTAAAACTTGACTGCTGCATTCTTAGGGTAAATTCCTAGGAGTGGAATTCCTGGGTCGAATGTTATTTCTATTTTGAGATTTTTGAGGAACCTCCATACTGCTTTCCACAGTGGTTGTACTAATTTACATTCCCACCAGCAGTGTAGGAGAGTTCCCCTTTCTCCATATCCTTGCCAGCATTTGTTGTTGTTTGTCTTTTGGATGGTGGCCATCCTAACTGGTGTGAGGTGATATCTCGTTGTGGTTTTAATTTGCATTTCTCTAATGATTAGCGATGTGGAGCATCTTTTCATGCTCCTGTTGGCCATCTGAATTTCTTCTTTGGAGAAGTGTCTGTTTGGATCATCTGCCCATTTTTTAATTGGATTATTTGCTTTTTGTTTGTTGAAGTGTGTGAGCTCTTTATATATTTTGGATGTCAACCCCTTATTGGATATGTCATTTATGAATATATTCTCCCATAATGTAGGATGTATTTTTGTTCTACTGATGGTGTCCTTTGCTGTACAGAAGCTTTTCAGCTTCATATAGTCCCACTTGTTCATTTTTGCTTTTGTTTCCCTTGCCCAGGGACATATGTTCATGAAGAAGTTGCTCATGTTTATGTCCAAGAGATTTTTGCCTATGTTTTTTCTAAGAGTTTTATGGTTTCAGGACTTACATTCAGGTCTTTGATCCATTTCGAGTTTACTTTTGTACATGGGGTTAGACATTGATCCAGTTTCATTCTCTTACATGTAGCTGCCCAGTTTGCCAACACCAGTTGTTGAAGAGGTTGTCATTTCCCCATTGTAAATCCATGGCTCCTTTATCATATATTAATTGACCATATATGTTTGGGTTAATATCTGGACTCTCTATTCTGTTCCACTGGTCTGTGGGTCTGTTCTTGTGCCAGTACCAAATTTGTCTTGATTACTGTGGCTTTGTAGTTGAGCTTGAAGTTGGGAAGCGAGGTCCCCCCTGCTTTATTCTTCCTTCTCAGGATTGCTTTGGTTATTCAGGGTCTTTGTGGTTCCATATGAATTTTAGAACTATTTGTTCCAGTTCGTTGAAGAATGCTGTTGGTATTTTGATAGGGATTGCATTGAATCTGTAGATTGCTTTAGGCAGGATGGCCATTTTGACAATATTAATTCTTCCTACCCAAGAGCATGGGATGAATTTCCATTTGTTAGTATCCTCTTTAATTTCTCTTAAGAGTGTCTTGTAGTTTTCAAGGTATAGGTCTTTCACTTCCTTGGTTAGGTTTATTCCTAGGTATTTTGTTCTTTTTGATGCAATTGTGAATAGAATTGTTTTCCTGATTTCTCTTTCTGCTAGTTCATCGTTAGTGTATAGGAAATGCAACAGATTTCTGTGTATTAATTTTGTATCCTGCAAATTTGCTGAATTCAGATATGAGTTCTAGTAGTTTTGGAGTGGAGTCTTTAGGGTTTTTTTTATGTACAATATCATGTCATCTGCAAATAGTGAGTTTGACTTCTTCCCTACCAATCTGGATGCCTTTTATTTCTTTGTCTGATTGCCATGGCTAGGACCTCCAGAACTATATTGAATAGAAGTTGGGGGAGTGAGCATCCCTGTCTTGTTCCTGATCTTAGGTGAAAAGCTTTCAGCTTCTCGCTGTTAAGTATGATGTTGGCTGTGGGTTTGTCATATATGGCCTTTATTATGTTGAGGTACTTGCCGTCTATACCCATTTTGTTGAGAGTTCTTATCATGAATGGATGTTGAATTTTGTCCAATGCTTTTTCAGCATCTATGGAGATGATCATGTGTTTTTTGTCCTTCTTTTTGTTGACGTGATGGATGATGTTGAATGATTTTCGAATGTTTTACTATCCTTGCAACCCTGAGATGAATCCCACTTGATCATGGTGTATGATCATCTTGATGTATTTTTTAATTTGTTTTGCTAATATTTTGTTGAGTATTTTTGCACCAATGTTCATCAGGGATGTTGTGTTATAGGTTACTGATCAAATCATTGAACTTCTCTTTGCATCAGTTTTCTCATCTGTAAAATAACAGTAACTATTTCATAGGATTATCAATTAGAGCCAATGAGATAATATGTTTGAAGAGCAAGATGCATCACATAGAGTAACCAGTCAACAAATGCTATCTTAAACTATTTTTTAAAGGGCTATGACCTAAACAAAGTTGGGTCTCTCACTATGATGTAAGCACATCTCCTCCTCCTCCATCTACCTACCAATTATTTCCTTTTTTCACCCTCTGAATTAATGGGATATTTTAGATGATGCTGAAAAATACCTGAATTAAAAGCAGAGGGACTGTGTAGGCTAGGTCCAAAGGGGTGTGTGCCAATCTTTTTACTCCGAGTGAGGGCTACAGCTAGCCATAGCATAGACAGCATTTGGCTTTCTGGAACAAAGAGGCAGAAGAGGAAAAGAAAAAATACAAGCCCTGTTTTCTGGAAACTCACCCTCTAATAGGGAGCCAGGAGTCATGGTTGGAAAACAAAGAGGCCCACCAAAACCAGGTTTGGGTGAGTATAAATACTGAATATATAAGTGCTAGGAGGGAAGTTCTTCATTTAACAGCATTTGACACATAAATTCATTGTGGATGACTGATCAAGGAAGATCCATTCTGTCACCCTCACTGAAGCACCTATTCCTTTTATCCCTCCAAATCTGTTCCCCTCCGCCACAGCTGCCATAGTAAATGCCCTAAAGAACTACTTTAATCACATCACTCCTCAGCTAAATATCTGTGGCACATACGGAGTTAAACACAGACTTAGCCTCTCCAGTGTCAATCCAACTTATCGCCTGTTGCTCCCTGACAAGGCCAGATTGCTGTACTCTTTGTTCCCTGAACTCATCTGAGCTTTACTGCTCTATACCTTTCTTTGTTCTTAATCTGGAATGTCCTCTTGTTCCCTCCCATGTCAAATGCTGCTTCTCCCTTGGACGCTTCCCCCAGTCCTCTCCTAATTCCCTTAGCACTCCCTCATCTGAAACTTGGGCTGTTCTAATTTGCTGCCTGGGGTTAGGGTTCTTTGTAAATTTAATTTTCTACTAGTTATCAGATTGGTAACTCTTTAAGGGTAGGTACAATATCTTACTTGGAGTGGTACCCTCTGCCAGAACTTAATATGTATTCAGTAAGTGATTCTTGAATAGAATTAGAGCTGAATAACCTTCCTTCCCTCTTAAGACTTTATTCACATTTATTCTCCTAACAATGCCTCTCCAACTGAAACAGAATTGATTCTTCCTATTTTACTGAGCAGAAAACTGAGGCCTGGAGAATACAAATAATTGATAAAGATTGGATCCTGGGTGGAATAGTGACAGAGATCCATATGGAAACTTCCAGACAAAGCAAATCTAGTGATGACTCTGCTTGTCCTTTTTCTGTCTGTGTAGTCTCTCTTGTCTCAAGGCTGTGGTGACAGCCTGGAATAGATTAAACCCTGAATAGCAACTGCAGGTCTCTAGGCCTGGAATGAAATAAGTCTCATTAACTCTTTCAGAGAATTTTAAATGAAAAGAAAGAGGAAAAGGAAATTTAGCTCCCAGAGAAATTTACTGCAATGTAAAATCATACACAGCTTTAAAATTCAATGCTTTTCTTTTCTGAGGATACCCAGGGCAGTCTGCTTCTGTTTTTCATCATATGAATTGCTCTGCTTGAAAGGCAAGGTGGGGGGGGGGGGCGGTAAATATAGCAGCAGTATCTCTGATGTAACATTCTCTGACCTGGCCCGCATATGTCCTTGACATTGTCCTTTAGAAAGGAAAGAATAGGAAAGAAATTGTGTCCTTGCTATGGTGTGTACAAGAAACGGCTATTCCCAGCCATTAATCAAGACCCAGGGGACTGATGAGTATAAAGAATAAAAATAAAGAAATGAAGGATGCTAGTGATTCGTCAGGTTTCCTGTGTCTGGCTGCCTCTGGCAGGCAAGCCAGAGCCAGGGCCACTCAATCAGCAGTATTTTCCAAGGGGAAGGTGGCCAGATGCCCGGCACTGGAAACCACATGCGGTTCAACTCCCAGTGCTGCTGACTGCACATTGGAAAGTGTCCTGCCTCAGATGTTTGGTAGGTTACTGAATCCCACTTTCTCCTTGCTCTTTCCAGTCTCTTTTTGCTTAAGGCAACAACTTAGGGTAGCAATAATGAGACTTTAATTTAAAAATGGCCTGGAGACAGTGACTGCAATGGGATATGGGGGTGGGGGGGGAGACTTTATAATAAGGGTGAATGTAATAACCACATTGTTTTTCTTGTGAAACCTTCATAAGAGTGTATATCAATACCTTAATTAAAAAAATGGCCTGGAATACACAGCAAAATGATAAATCATGGTTATCTCTGGTGAGACAACTGGGTGAGTAGAAGAGTAAGATGAGGGGGTGGAGGCAGGGAGGAGGGCAGAGTGGAGAATGTCCCAGAACTCTGTGATCTATATTGTTGGGCTTTTGCAATGTAGCAAATTACATATGTCATTTTTTGAAGTAGGGAAGGAAGGAAAGGAAGGAAGGAAATAATAAATTGAAAAACAACTCACCTGTTATTTATACATGAAACTTAATTTAGGCATATTATGAACTCTCAATTACCCCCAAGTGAAATATCTGTTTGGTGGGTTAACTGTGATTACCTTATTTCTAATGTCCAGGATAATGTGGTGAAAGGATAATGTGATTTTTTAATTTTACATACCTAATATAAAATTTAAATTATGTACCACACATAAAAATATAATTTATATACATATAAATTATTTATAGTAATTAAATACATATATATGTACACTTCTGTCTATCCATTTCTATTTATTACTTTCTTGTTTTCTGGATAAGATAGAAATAAGAGCATGTGTGCCCACCCCATGTTTGAAGACCCCTGATGAAATTAAGAGCAATGCTATACTAGGAGTTAACTACACATTAATGTGCATAAATCCTTCACACAATGCCTGGCATATGCTAATTGCTCTTTCAAACCTAGAACAGGTTCTCTACTCCCCCTTGTTCACAGAAGAGGACAGGGTTGACACTGAAGAAGTTCAGTTTATAAGGATCTGGCCTAGGAGTGTTAAGAGGTAGGAAGTGTTAGATAAGAGTTCACCAATTCTCCTCATCTTAACACACAGAAACTGAGGCCCAGAGAGTTGCTTGTTTACTAAAGGTCATAGATCCACTGAGTGGTAAAGCAGGTGTCTTAATGAATGAACTCTTCTAAACTTCCACTGTACCTCTGGTTCATGTCTAAACGAATCAAAATTACTAAATTAGTAATTTTTAGGTTGTCTTCTCTCTTCCCTCTCCTAGTATCTAGTTAATAACTTTTTACACTAAGATGTGCTTGTAAGAGTCAAACTTCAGAGGAGATAGAAATGCAGTGAAATCTTTGATAAACAAATTAATAACTGGGCTAAGTAAGCCAGGCAAAGAAAGACAAATACCACGATTTCACTTACATGTGGAATCTAAAAACAAAACAAAACAGCAGGAGACTCATAGACACTGAGAAGTGACTGGCGGTTACCATGGGGGAGGGGTTGGGATGGGTGGGTGAGATTGGTGAAGGGGATAAAGAGGCATAAAATCTCAGTCATAATATAAATTAGTCAAAGAGATAGTACAGCATAGACACTATAGTCAGTAATTCTGTAACATCTATGTTGACAGTAACTACACTAGTTGGGGTGAGGATTTTATAATGTATATAACTGTTGAATCACTATGCTGTATATTTGAAACCAATATAATATTGTTATCAACCACATTTCAATTAAAAAAAGTCAACAAAAAAACAAATTAAGTACTGGGCTGAAGGCATTCTGACTTCTCCCAGAGTATAGTATACACAGTGAACAGCAGGTATGGTTTCCACTCTTCTCCTCACCATCATAATCAGCTTCATTAATATCATCGCCCTCATCAGTCTGGCCTTTGTGTAAGTGTGATATATCTTTTAGTAATGCGTTTCAAGAGTCTGCGCAGCTTCTCTCACCCTGAGGGAGGGATCCAGCATCCAGTGTCCCCTAAGAATAATACCCACCCCTGGCTCCCCAGGTGGCTCCGTGGTGCTGAGCGTCTTGCACAGACGATGGGGAGGACTTCCAGAGGGAGCCTCCCAGGCCCCAGCATGCTGTCTGGGTGAGCTCCTGGGAAAAAAGTACCCAATTTCCACCTAGCAAAACAGAGCTCTCGTCTGGAATTCAAGTACAATTTAGAGAAGTCAGAGAAATTCACAGCCTAAGGCCCTGTGTCTTCCTGGTGCCAAAACAATCACATATTCTGCTTTCTGCTTTATATTTTATACAGCATTATGAGAGGCAGGGGATCTGAATAACAGGCAGGTTTTACAAAATTAAATGAAACAAAACAAATATGGGAAGAAGGTAAAGAGGAAGGAAAAGACATTAACATGGCTTGAGAGCCCATGTGTCCCAGACACCAAGCGTTTTTTATCCCACCTTCACAACCTCCCTGGAAGTAAGATTTATCCCCATTTTATAGAAAACAGAGGCTCAAAAGCCAAGCAGCTTGCCCATGGTCACACAGCAACAAAGTGGCAGAACCAAAAGTTGAACCTACACCCTTCCACCCCTGATCGAATGGGTGTGCCTTCCACAGTCCCACATGAGGAAACTGAATCCCAGAGGGTTTTTACATGTCCTGCAAAAGGTCACATAGCTAGTAAATAGCAGGGCTGGCATCTGACTAATTCTGATCTCAAACTTGAGGTGGATGGTCTGTGTTTAACAAGATATTTTGTGGGTTGATGGGAAACAAAAAGTGGAGTGGAAGAGATGGGCAGGGACTGCAATGGGGTATGGGGGGGGACATGATAATATGGGTGAATGTAGTAACCACATTGTTTTTTCATGTGAAACCTTCATAAGAGTGTATATCAATAATACCTTAATAAAAAGAAAAGTGGAGGGGAATAAAACAAGATGTCCCACATAAATTGACCTGTTTGGACTAGATGAGTTAATTTGGCTGTGGTTATGGTTTGCAGTGAGAGGTCCCTGAACAACAATGTCACACAATGAAACACGAATCAAATGAACAAGTAGGGTATGAAATGAAGTAAATCCAGGAGGCTATGCTGACCAGAGAATAAAATCTTTAATTTTTCTTCTTGGCCTCAATCAAGTTTTTAAAACAACTTTAAAAAAACAAAATGAAATTATACATGTTCATAATACAAAATTCAAAAGATGTAACTTGAAAAGTCACATCCTCCCTCTCTTGACATCCTGCCCCTGACCAGCCAGCCTGATCACACAGAGTATCCAGAGACCCTGGTTCAGCCTAAACAGAGAGGTTCCACATATTAGAAGAGAATGCTCTTTACATGGTACAATTTGAGAAGTGCAGAAAGAGCCATTGCTTTATCCAAAATATATCTTTACTGGCTTGAGACCCCCTTCCTTCTCAAACTAGCAGGAAATTCCCCTGAGGGGTAATCCTTATGCTTAGCAAAGAAGGGGACATTACTTCCAGAACTAAAAAAGGTAAAGGGTAATGGTCAAACTCAGTAATTTTGCCTAAAGGCATTTCTGTTCAGCAACCTGATCAGTATTTTCTGTTCATGTTGTTCTCTTCACACTCTTTCTCAAAACATACACCCATCTTAGGGCCCTCACTGAGGCAAATCTGATTTCAGGATTTCAAATGTGACACAGTTTTTCCAACAGCCCCACATTTTCCAGAAGAGCCGGCTTCACACAAACCAGATTTTGCTCACAGGTGAAATGTGAGGAATTTACCATCAAGTAGCTTCCTCCTCTTCCCAGCACTCTACCGCTGGCCTCTCAAGAGCATAATTTATGAGGACACAACAGCAGACAATTTATGTTGTTTACAAAGTAAAGCAACCCACAGAAAAAGGTAAAGAGGCTCTCTTAGGATGCTATCGACTTTCCATTGCTAAGTGGATCGTCAGGCTTACCATCAAGATAGCTAAAAGGTGAAGTTGACACGTTTTGTCTGGTCTTTCCGACTTGTAACATAGCCCTTGCCCAACTTGGCTGCTCTCTGATGATTCTGTCCTGTTTTCTACCCTTCTTTAACAAATAATCTGCACTCGCTGTTCTCTTCACCTCTTAACTTCCAGTAATTTGATTTTAAGTCTCTAATGAAATATAATGAGGGGTCATTATCTACTTCTAAATGGGTGGATTCAAATACCCTTCTCAGTTTTTAACTGCCTCTTGAAGTCCCCTCCTGAATTTATTAGTGCAAACCACACCCTAACGGATAGTTCTTTTACTTTTTTTATAAATTAAAACAAATTAATTACATGACAAGTATAGTAACACTACAGTTCTAAATAAAAGGCAGGAAAAAAGGTCACCACCATGTCACTACCCTAAAAAAGATAAACATTTTTTACAAGTTATGTTCATAGGGCACTAGTTCAATACATTATTGTTTATCTTGTGGAATGTTATGCAACATTTGAAAACAGTGAGACAAATCTGTATCTCATGATGAAAGAAAAAACTCCCATAGTAATTATAAGGTGAAAATAGCATGATATGTATAACAGTAGGCACAATGCAATACCATCTGTATATTTTTATAGATGGATCTCGAGATATGAATGTAAGTTTTCTGGAAGGCCACACAAGACACTCTCAACAGTGCTTATGTCTAGACTCTAGAAAATGGTAATGGCTGATGCGAAAAAGGACTTTACTCTTGCATATATGCTTTTCTGGATGCTGATTTACCATGTGAGTGTACAAATTTAAAAAATACTGACTTTTAAAACAAAAAGTATGTGCACAATTTTTTTGAAATGAATAACTCTTAATTACATGTCTATACATGTAATGTGAACTTCATTAATCATGTAATATTCAAAAGTTTACTACATTTGAAAAGTATTTGAAGGTTAGATTTTATTTCATTCTACATAAACTCACAAGATCATATAATTTTTGAGAAATGGTAACAAAACAAATTAAATAGTACTTGCTTATAATTTAAATAATTTCAAAAGAAAAAGTACACAAAAGTGTCAAAATTTTACAGTGAAATTTTATATGTGATTTGGGATGTGATTATATATTTTCATATGTATATATGATACCACAAAAGATCTCCAAAGATAACAATGCCTAGAGCACAAGAGGCTTTTAAGATGGATCTGGCTAGCATAAACTCCAAACTATATGAAGAGTAAATTTGTATCCAATTCTACCTATGACGCTTGATAAAAGACCATTCGATGTGAATAAGGAATGACAACCTTGTTATGAGAGGAAATTATTGAAAGAAATTCACTACGCCTTTTGGATTAGACAAAGTCTATGCCTCAAATTTTCCTGCTTCTATCTATCTGCTTCACTAATGCCATCCCTCCTTACCTTGGCTTTGAAAACCAGGCCATCCTCTAAGGAGGGCAGACACTATTGCTTCCAGAAGGAAGTAACATGTCTGCTGGTGAACTATGTGAGGCCTACTTTTCTGTCCATCTTCTTCACCAAGAAAGATTCTTTTTTTTAAAACATGAATTTCATGGTGTGTAAATTACACCTCATTAAAAAAACAAAAGATAATTTTCATGCTCCAAGGGGAAGAACAAATGTTAAGTATGAAATTCAAAACATGACTGAGGTGATATAATGAGATATTTTGCCACTTTTAACACATCAATATTTCTAGTCCCAAACACTGAAAGATAATACAAGAAATAGCCAATGTATTGCAAAGCACAAATGGAAATATAAAAATTATTGAGGGGGGAAAACAGTCAGAAGGTGAGATGTATTGATTTTCAAGTATGAAAAAGGACTTATTTTTAATTTTCTAAATTGGAGTGTCATGGATATACAATCTTATGGTGGTTGCAAATGTACAACACAGTGGCTAAACAGTTATCCATGTTATTAAATCCTCATCCCCTCTAGCATGGTCACTATCGATGTAGAAAGATGTTACAGATCATTAACTGTATTCTCCATGCTGGACTACTGTCCCCATAACCAACTTATATTGTGATTGTGAATTATTGTGCCCCTTTATCCCTCTCACCCTCCTCCCCCCTGCCCTTGACCACTAGTTACTTCTCAGTGTCTATGAGTCTACTGCTGTTTTGTTCTACTTTGCTTTGTTTTTATATTCCACTGACAAGTGAAATCACATGGTATTTCTCTTTCTCAGCTTGACTTATTTCACTGAGCATAATACCCTCTAGACTTACCCATGTTGTTGCAAATGGCCAGATCTCTTTTCTTTTTATGGCTGAATAATATTCCACTGTGTATATGAACCACCTATTCTTTATCCATTCATCTATTGATGGACACTTAGATTGCTTCCATATCTTGGCTATTGCAAACAGCGTGGCAATAAACATAGGGGTGCATATGTCTTTTCAAATCAGGGATTTTGCTTTCTTAGGGTAAATTCCTAGAAGTGGAATTACTGGATCAAATAGTATTTCTATTTTTAGTTTTTTGAGGAACCTCCATACTGCTTTCCACAGTGGTTGCACCAATTTACATTCCCACCAATAGTGTAGGAGGGGTCCCATTTCTCCACATCCTCACCAACATTTGCTATTTCTTGTCTTTTTGATAGTGGCCATTCTAACTGGTGTGAGCTGATATCTCATTGTGGTTTTGATTTGCATTTCCCTGATAGTTAACGATGTGGAGCATTTTTTCATGTGCCTGTTGGCCATCCATATTTCTTCTTTGGAGAAGTATCTGTTCAGATTCTCTGCTCATTTTTTAATTGGGTTATTTGTTTTTTGGGTGTTGAGGCATATAAGTTATTTTTATATTTTGGATGTTAACTCCTTATCAGATAAGTCATTTACAAATATATTTTCCCATTTTGTAGGATGCATAAAAAAGGACTTCTTTTTAAAGATAGAGGATTGACCAAACCTGTTTAGTTTAAAGTACTTGCCTATCTAGAGAGCAAGACTGGGGAGTAGAGCAGGATTTCTTTTTAAATTATAAATATTTTATATTACTTTAAGATTACACTCATATTGGTATTGGCACAGAAACAGACCCACAGACCAGTGGAACAAAATAGAAAATCCAAACATTAACCCAAACATATACAGTCAATTAATATTTGATAAAGGAGCCTTGGATATACAATGGGGAGATGACAGCCTCTTCAGCAGCTGGTGTTGGAAAAACTGGACAGCTACATGTAAGAGAATGAAACTGGACTACTGTCTAGCCCCATACACAAAGGTAAACTCAAGGTGGATCAAAGACCTGAATGTAAGTCATGAAACCATAAAACTCTTAGAAAAAAACATAGGCAAAAATCTCTTGGACATAAACATGAGCAACTTCTTCATGAACATATCTCCCCGGGCAAGGGAAACAAAAGCAAAAATGAACAAGTGGGACTATATCAAGCTGAAAAGCTTCTGTACAGCAAAGGACACCATCAGTAGAACAAAAAGACATCCTACAGTATGGGAGAATATATTCATAAATAACGTATCTGATAAAGGGTTGACATCCAAAATATATAAAGAACTCACGCACCTTAACAAACAAAAAGCAAATAATCCAATTAAGAAATGGGCAGAGGACATGAATAGACACTTCTCCAAAGAAGAAATTCAGATGGCCAACAGGCACATGAAAAGATGCTCCACATCGCTAATCATCAGAGAAATGCAGATTAAAACCACAATGAGATATCACCTCACACCAGTGAGGATGGCCAACATCCAAAACACAAACAACAACAAATGTTGGCGAGGATGTGGAGAAAAGGGAACCCTTCTACACTGCTGGTGGGACTGCAAATTAGTTCAACCATTGTGGAAAGCAGTATGGAGGTTCCTCAAAAAACTCAAAATAGATAATAATCCAATTAAGAAATGGGCAGAGGACATGAATAGACACTTCTCCAAAGAAGAAATTCAGATGGCCAACAGGCACATGAAAAGATGCTCCACATCGCTAAGCATCAGAGAAATGCAGATTAAAACCACAATGAGATATCACCTCACACCAGTGAGGATGGCCAACATCAAAACACAAACAACAACAAATGTTGGCGAGGATGTGGAGAAAAGGGAACCCTCCTACACTGCTGGTGGGACTGCAAATTAGTTCAACCATTGTGGAAAGCAGTATGGAGGTTCCTCAAAAAACTCAAAATAGAAATACCATTTGACCCAGGAATTCCACTCCTGGGAATTTACCCTAAGAATGCAGCAGCCCAGTTTGAAAAAGACAGATGCACCCCTATGTTTATCGCAGCACTATTTACAATAGCCAAGAAATGGAAGCAACCCTAAGTGTCCATCAGTAGATGAATGGATAAAGAAGAGGTGGTACATATACACAATGGAATATTATTCAGCCATAAGAAGAAAACAAATCCTACCATTTGCAACAACATGGATGGAGCTAGAGGGTATTATGCTCAGTGAAATAAGCCAAGCCGAAAAGACAAGTATCAAATGATTTCACTCATATGTGGAGTATAAGAACAAAGAAAAAATACTGAAGGAACAAAACAGCAGCAGACTCACAGAACCCAAGAACGGACTAATAGTTACCAAAGGGAAAGGGACTGGGAAAATGGGCGGGAAGGGAGGGATAAGAGGGAAAAAGGGGCATTACGATTAGCAGATGTAATGTGGGGGGGGCACGGGGAGGGCAGTACAACTTAGAGAAGACAAGTAGTGATTCTATAGCATCTCACTACGCTGATGGACAGTGACTGTAATGGGGTTGGTGGGGGGGGGGACCTGATGAAGGGGTAGTTTAATAATCGTAATATTGCACATGTAATTGTAAATTAATGATAATAAAATAAATTATATTTAAAAAAAAAAAACTCAAAATAGAAATACCATTTGACCCAGGAATTCCACTCCTTGGAATTTACCCTAAGAATGCAGCAGCCCAGTTTGAAAAGACAGATGCACCCCTATGTTTATCGCAGCACTATTTACAATAGCCAAGAAATGGAAGCAACCTAAGTGTCCATCAGTAGATGAATGGATAAAGAAGATGTGGTACATATACACAATGGAATATTATTCAGCCAGAAGAAGAAAACAAATCCTACCATTTGCAACAACATGGATGGAGCTAGAGGGTATTATGCTCAGTGAAATAAGCCAAGCTGAAAAAGACAAGTATCAAATGATTTCACTCATATGTGGAGTATAAGAACAAAGAAAAAATACTGAAGGAACAAAGCAGCAGCAGACTCACAGAACCCAAGAACGGACTAATAGTTACCAAAGGGAAAGGGACTGGGGAAAATGGGTAGGAAGGGAGGGATAAGGGGGGAAAAGGGGCATTACGATTAGCAGATGTAATGTTGAGGGGGCACGGGGAGGGCTGTACAACTCAGAGAAGACAAGTAGTGATTCTATAGCATCTTACTACACTGATGGACAGTGACTGTAATGGGGTTGGTGGGGGGGACCTGATGAAGGGGTAGTTTATAACCATAATATTGCACATGTAATTGTAGATTAATGATAATAAAATAAATTATTAAAAAAAACTAAAAAATAAAAAATAAAATAAAAAAGATTACATTCATAACCAAACTTTATCCCCACCCCCCAAATGTTTTTCATGTGGAAAAAATAAGATCTTAAAAACTAAAAACTTAAAAACAGTCTGAAATCTTCAATGATACTTGGAAAATTTTGGCATGGATTATTAAGATATGTTATATAAGCACTTAATGGAATTGACCCTAGGGGCCAACACGGATCCACTAAGGGCAAGTTCATTCATTCAACAATATTTATTGTGCACCTATTGGGTGCACAGTACAAAGCAGTGGGGATAAAGTAGAAAACAAAATAGGCATGTTCTTCCCCTTTGTGGAACTACAGTGAGGAAGACAAATACTAACAAAAATTACAGCATAAGCACAATCTAAGAAGTGCTATAAAAGAAAGAGGTTTATGTGAGCACATAATTAGAGGAACTAGCCTCATCAGAAGGGAGCAGTGCTAGAGAAATTCTCAGTGATGGAGCGCAAGTAATCTAAGCCTTGAAAGTGGAATCAAATTTAGGAAGGCAAAATGTGGGAAGTGCTACAAAGACAATCTGAAACCACATGTGAAAAAGGTATAAGGCAGCAATAAACTTGACATGCTAAAGGGGAACAGAGAATAGGCTGAGGTGGCTAGAACAGTAAATGGAGAATGCAAGAATGAGACTATCCAGGATCCAGGTGATTAGGGGCCTTGTCACACAGCCACTAACTAATGTTATTTCCTTTTTTGAAATGATTACTAGACATGTAGATTAAAGAAATACAAAGGCACACTAAAACTGATCAAAATGCTTGAGATGAACCATAGTTACAAGTTTCACAACCAAATTCTATCCAAAATTCACCGACTTTTCCCTATCTTCTGTATCCTCTGTAGATGAGGCCACCATCATCTCTCCCCTGGGTCACTGTTCTCACTTATTACCTCCTACAATCTATTCCCTATACAGCAGCTGGCATGATCTAAAAATTAAATCATACCATTTGAATTTTAAAAAATCCTTCAGTGGCTTCCCCTTTGTCACGAGTTGGGTTCTCCACAAATATGGAGGCTGAATTTGGGATTTCTTGGATTCTGACACCTATGAAAAGAAAAGGGAGGAAGCAGGATTGGGTAGAGGAAGAAATCCGTGATGCACATCCTTGGCCAGTCGACCTATCAGGGAGCTCTGAAATGAGTGCTGTTGGTCAGAATTGTCCAGTACCAGATCAGAATGGTGGACCCTTTATACCTCTGCTCACAGATGCCTGCCCTAGGAAGGGTGTGTCCTCAGGCAGTAAGGCTCTGCAATTGAGTTCAACCCTGAAAGAGCTGTCAGCTCTACGCTGTTTGCTGACAATACTCTTCATATCTGAGCATCAAGTCCTTCCTTAGGGGAGATCTGGGTGTTGCATCTCCTTATCCATTTCACTGTTGCATTTAGAATTTTAGGACTTCAAGACCCTAAATAATCTAGCTCCTGTACCTCTCTTCCACTTCCTTCTGTTCACAATTTGCTCTAGGTACACTAGCCTTTCTGTTTCTTGAAGTTTATTCCCTCCTCAGGGCCTTTGCACTTTGTTCCCCTTGCCTGGAAATGTCATTCTTCCAGTCTTCATGTGGCTAGCTCCTTCTAAAGGTGGCTGCCCCTCCTCATTACTCCCTATCATGTTATCCTGTTTCACTTTCCTCATGCGCTTAAATAAAGTTATTTAAATTATTTAGTTTTTGTTTAAATTTGTCTTATCAACTAGAATGTAAAATCTATCAGGGTGTGGATCGGATCTCTTTTTTTCACTGCTCTATCCACAGTCAGAACCTGGAAAACAGCAGACTGTCAATAAGTATTTCTTAAATTGAATTGTATGAGGTGAAGAAATTATGTTAAATGATACTACAGATAGCCATAGTTTTAGCTAGTTGAATAACTTGCCCAAATAATATTTATTTGTATCAAAGCTCACCTGAAGGGAAATCTCTAGTCAGCTGACACAAGTCAGTCTGGTCTTGTTAAACAGGTGAAAGTCAATGATTTGTGTAGACAAAATAGTGTAATAATCCAAATGTCTAATGACACAAAGCTGGAAGTACTGGTGGCTAATACACTGGATGACAGATTTCAGATTCAAAAGGACCTGAAAGTCCATAAAAAAATAGAATGGATAATTAATTATGGTATATTATTCATACAATGAACTGATGTGCAGCAGTGAAATGAGTGAACTACTACCATCTGCAACATGGAGAAAATCCATAAAGGTAGTGCTGAGGAAAGCAAGCCACATATTCTATTTCCATATATTTCAAAACTAGGCAAACTATTCTGTGGCTCTCTTGAGAAGGAGAAAGGGGGAAGTGGTTGGGAGGGGACATGAGGAAGTCTTTTGAGGTGCTGGTAAAGTCTATTTCTTGACCTGAGTGGTGGTTATATGGATGGATTTACTTTGCAATAATTTATTGATATGTGCACTTACAATTTGTGCACATCTTTTTACATGTATTATATATCAATTTTAAGGTTAAGGGTAAACAAGACCTGAGAGATGTATTTAATTAAAAGCTCAATGTATAGTTTCGATTTTTGAATGAAAGAGTTCTAATATTTTGCCAGTCAGGATTATAACTGCTGTTCATTTGCAGTAAATAATCTTTATTATATTTAAGTAGTTTCTTTTGATCTGTTTCACAGAGGTTTTATTAGAACGGCTGCTGTAATACCTATTGCTACAGGGATATGGGGCAAAGGGTATTTTCATGTGCCGATGAAATACAGAGTGTTACAGGCTTTTTGGAAGGCAATCAGGCAGCAGCTTGACCCAGCAATCGCAGTTCTGGGAACCTATCTTACTGAAAAAAAGCCATTATTTTCAATAAAACTATTGAAGTAAAAATAAATCATAGTACATATGCACAAGAACATTTGTTAGAGCAGTGTTTTAAGTGGCAACACACACACACACACACGCAAAAAACATATGCACATGCACAAAGTGCAAATACTATGCCTGCCCATTGATAGGGAAATGGTTGCAAAAATTATAGTCCAGTCACATTTTGAACATCCATTAAAAGGAATGAATTTGTACTCTACCAGTTGATTTAGAAGGATTTTACACAAGAAATTGTTTTAAGTAAGAGTAAGATGTAAAAATGCAGTCACTTTTTAATGGCAAAAAAAGCTATATTGAATGAGAGCATTTGTATTTGTCTATATATGGTTATATGAGCATGGAGAAAAATGTTAACAAGGTTGATATAATGATTATGGAAGAGTAAGAGCCGATGAGGTGGTAGAGGAGGAAGGGGGCAAGAGACAGTCAAGGGAAAAAGAAAAATAAATTAAGAGCCAAAGGGTTTTTTGAAAATTCTATGAGCCAATAATCTCATATTACAGCTGAAAAATCAAATGCAATCTTAGGGACATTAATAGATTGTACTGAGTCCAAATAAAAGGATGTAATATCACAGTGTACTTTATGCTTTTCAGATCAAACCTAGCATATTGTATCAATTTCTGGACACCACACTAAACACAAAACAAATATCCTCCTCCCCACAAAAAGAGATACATTGTTTTTCTTGTTTATAAGAGGAATAGTTAAGAATCGGGCAAACCTGGGTTCCAGTTTCTTTTCAGACACTTCTTTAGCTGTGTATTCGTGGCAAATGACTTAATCCCTTTATGCCTTAGTTTCTTTATCTGTGCAATGGGGATAATTATAATCCCTATATCTCAGCGTTATTGTAGGATCATTATATATGCATGCCAAGACTGACATCTAGAATAAACTCAATAAATAAAAATAATTGCTGTCACTGCTATAAAAGAAAATATTTTTTGTGAAAATTAGAATTTACATATAAGCAAGAAAATAAAAACACAGTCATAATCATACCTTCCAAAGTTAACTCCTGTTAACTTGTGAAAGTTTATGCATTACTCAGTGTGATCCGAAAAATCATTATGAGACCTGGTGACAGCTTGGTTGGCCAAATCAGCAGCCACCCAATGTGTGAAGAGTTGTCAAACAGAAGAGAGGTAGACATATTCTATGAGACTGCAAAGAACCATAGCAAGAAGCAAGAATTAGGATGACAGCTGTATGGCAACAGAATGGACTGCCCTATACCATGGGAAGCTCCTTGTTATAATAAATAACTGAGTCTTGGCTGGTAACAATTTGTCAGAAAAGTTATGGAAGAAATGCCTGTGTCGGAGGAGAGGTCAAGCTAAATGACTTCTAAAAATCTTCCTAACTCTAACATTGTATGATCAAGAAATGCTTGCTGGATGGATACATACACTACATTCACAGTCTTCACAATTCATATAGTTCTTATCAAATATTGGGTGGTTCCAGTTCCCAGTTCATCCCATGACATTTAGTAGGAAATTCCTAGCATAGGCAGTAGAGGACCTCTCCCTCAAACACTGAGGATATACAATTCCACCAATTAAATTCCATTCAGTATGGAGAAAGAAATCAGAGGGAGGGGTAGGCCTGGAAAAAGTTAAGATCTTATCTTCAGGTACTATTTGTCTGCTTTCTTAATACTCAGGGCCTCTTCCCGGGAAAAAATCCTGATCTGGCAAAAATTCATAGTTATTACCCAGGGAAAGGGACACAGGAAACAGACAAACAAAAAATACATTAATGTGGTTGGGAAAAAAGCCTAAGAACATGGTGTTGATGGGAGAGAAGACCAAAGGTCTACGTAAGACCCACCCAAGGGCTTTTGATGTTTGACCAATTATTATCTTATTACTCTTCCTGCTATAGATGCAGCTGCAATTTATGTAACAGGATGTTTAAAAAGATTAAAGAGAAACTGTAGTAGGGTTCTGAGGTGATAAGAGTCCCTAGAATATGTATTTATGGCCGTTTAAAATATAAGTTCCTGTATATTCTTAGAATAAACCATCTATTTGTTTTGTTTTTTTAAGAAACAAGTAAAAATTGTATTTCAATATGGCTGCTTCCTGTCCAAAAGTGATACAGAAATAATAGAGCAAAAAGAGAAAACAAATAATAGAGCGAAGAGAGGTTGGTAGTGGTTCACCTGTGATCCCTCCTATTTCTTAATCAGCTTTGACTTTTAGCCCCCAATAATTAATCCTTATATTAAGGTAAGTGTTGGGAATTTATTTGGATTAAATCTGTTCATCAGAAAATAGATTATTCTTTTGTTCCAGCAGGAGAGTTGTGTGGAATTTTTGACTGCAGTGACTCAATCTGAAGATGAAAGTTAAAGAAACAATTTTTGGTAGAAGGTTTATGGAATTGAAATTGAGATGGGCTGAATTGACTTTGGGTTGGAAGAGTATTCTGTAGGTGTCTCAAACACAGGAAATGACTCACTGGTATTCAAGATCTCTGCTGTGTGGGCTGCTACATTCTTACATCATAAATTGGCCCTGGGCACCCAAAAGGGCTTTGAGGCATATTCGCAGAATTTCTGACATCAGTCATGTACAAATCCCTTGTTAATTCCAATTCTTCTCCTAGCAACCTAGGCCAATACCTAGTGTGTGTGCTTGTGCACTCTCTCTTTATATAAAAGATTTATAGCCTTTTCTGAACTTTATTCTGTTTGAGAATAAGTTGTAAACATGATGGCCCTTTCCCTTAAGTGCTTCAGTGTGTAGTTCCTAAACACAAGGACATTGTATTTCATAACCACAGTACAATTATGCACATTAATTAATACGTATTCAATAATATTACAGAATCTACAGAACTCATAATAATTCCCATTATAGTAAGAGAAAATTCCAGATCATATATTGCATTCACTTGCCAAGTATCATTAGTCTCCTTTAATCTGGACTAGATCTTCTACACTTTGCTTTTCATGACCTTGACATATCTGAAGAATTATAGGCCAGTTGTTTTGTACAGTGTTCCTTAGGAGTAGATTCAAGTTATGCATTCTTAGCAGGAATACCACAAAAGTAATGTTGTGACTTTCTCAGTACATAATACTAGGAGTTGCTTTATTCCATTACTGTTGCAGTTACCATTAATGACTTGGTTAAGGTAGTATCTGCAAGATTTTCCCACCTTAAAATTACTATTTTTCCCTGTTAATACAAGTTATCTTGTGGGGACATACTTTGAGACTTAAATATTCTGTCCCTCATCAAATTTCACCCACTAATTTTAGCATCCACTGAAGATTGTTCCCTGAGTCATTATTATTGTGACGATTGCTAAATGGTGTTTTTATAATTCTACCATTCCTTCTATATTTTTTAGATGGCCTTCTACTGCCAGGAAAAGTTTTCTCTTCTCCCTGGTTTGTTTGGCTATGTATTTATACCAGTATAGACTCATAGATTCCTACTTATTAAATGAGTTGTGTTAACTTTATTATGATACTCAAACTGTCCCTGATTTGGGTAGCGCAAGTCCCTTCAAACTGTCCTATTGACATCCCCCAAATTCTTTGCACTTCCTAACTTTATGACACCACAATATCCCAGGTTTTTCTTGTATTTTCCTAGCACCAGCCCTAAAATCAGCCACTTCTCTAAGAAGCCCTGGTTCTTTTAGTGGAGAATAGTATTTAGAAAGATTTGGATTTTAGGTGTGCTAATTTGTACATCTGTGTAATTGTTTGTAGGTCTCACTCACCCTTTCACACACACACACACACAGAAAACAATGTGCTCATGTCGATATTTCCCATTCCAGTCTAGCTTTGGTAAGCCTTTCTCTTTCCATATTTATTACTCCCTTGTCTGACAATGAGAAATCTATGGAAACACAGTCTACTACATGTAACCACTCCTACATGCACTCTTTCCTCTGAGTCACTTCAGTGCGATCTGTTATCCTTAAGCCAGCCTGTATGCAATGATACCAGGGCTAACGGTGGCCCCTCAAACCAATGATGTCTGTGCTACATCACCAGTGCCCGCTGAGGCGGTGCTTCTTTCAGCGTTCTTTGGCCATTTCAGCCTGTTACACCTGCAAGAGAAATTCCAACCAGCAAAAGAACTCTTCACCCAAGTTTTGATCTACACAGAGGCACAGCGAGTCTGGAAGGGCTGCTGTAAGGTCCTGGTGGCCCACAGAGTTTAAGGGAAGTACTCTATGGGGTTTTACATGCTCCCTTTCCCTAGGATTCAAAATGAATCTGGTCTGTGCCTGGAATCACTTCTCTTTCAACCCTGTCTTGTGGTCCTGTCTGCCATTAGAATGAGTTCTTTCTTAATCCTTCACATATATGGAACCTTGGCAGACAGGTCTTCCAGACATGTCTGAACACCAGAATGTGTCAGCTTAGGTTCTCAAAAACACATCACATCTGTTCATCTCTTAAATTATCTGTATTGATAGTTTAATTCAAGAACTCTCTTGATGACACAGACATGAAAGGACTGCAATCCCATCCCAGGGATCTCATCCAAGGTAAAGAACTCTCTCATGACCCTCCTGGCTGGTGGAGACAGAGGAAGCCTGAAGAGCTTTCAGTTTGAAGACTGCTGTCACCACATTTGATCACGATGACGTTATTGTCCGGCATGCATCTTAGAATACCGTCAACAGGATGTGGATGTTAAGTTGTTTTTCTAACAGTGCTAATAGACACCTAATCTATCATTCCCTGATTTCTCGTTTCCAACTGCATGCTTGTGGAGGACTGGCTAGGTTGGCAAAGAAATCTATCATTCCCTGATTTCTCATTTCCAACTGCATGCCTGTGGAGGACTGTGGCTGAGACTAAAGGATAGTAACTAATTTGTGCATAGAATAAGCCTGAATTAATGACTTTGACATCATTATATCTTTTCCCATCTATTAAGCTAACTAGTCACAGACTGGTTACATTTGAATATTTTATTACTAAACTCATGTTTAATAACATGCAGTTATTTTACTTGTGTTGAGATAAAATCTCCTGATTATATGAAAGATGTACATGCAAGACAAATAATTCTGAATTAAAGCCAGAGTATATTAAATCTTCAGAATCACAGACATTAACAATAAGATCTCTATTGTGGTTACTGAACTTGTTTTCTTTACTATAATGTAAGCTTCAAGAGGGCAGGGAGTTTGGTTTTGTTCATTGCTCTATTCCCAGTATGCCTGACTCATATTAGGGGTGTAGTAAATATTTGTTGAACAAATGGAAATGTTTGGTGACATAATAGGAGGAAATGAAAAATTATCAAACTAAATCTGGAAGGGATTACTACTCAATTATCAGTATTCCAAACAGTATCAGTAAGAATGCTAAGGAAGAACTTCGAACATGGCTACTACTTACGTGGTCTGAGTAATCAATCTGCCCCTCCATCTCCAGCTGTTCAAAGGCTGGGTGAGAGAACAAGTCTTGTCAAGAACTTACCTAAATCCTTAAAGGAACATTTAAAAACTTCACGTGGTATGGGAGTTGATAGGGGAGTAGCCTATTATGATTTGAAGATACAAGGGGCAAAGTTTAAAAAGAAAGGACACGTTTATGTATCATAGGGTAATTAGGAAAATTTATTTCTTCCTCCTTATGGGTTTACTGGGAACTCAAATTTAAATGCTTTCCAAGGACAGGCCAGTATATGAATGGGTGATGCAGTTGGATGTGTAACGGGGAGGAGTAGAGACCAGGAGAACATGGGAATCGCAAGCCCCTCCTAAAGACACTAAAAATCAGTGGAAGACAGAGGCAATGATACCTGGCTGATCAGACTTGTCTGTGGGGTGAATTCACTTTATAGAAAGTTTGAGAGCTTTAGTTTAGGTTTTAAATTGCCTCTGCACTTAACATTTGCCCTTAAAAAGAATGTATGTGTGTGCACATTTGTGTTTTAACAGTTACTGGCTACATAATTTTAAGAACAAAGGAATATTTGCTACTCACAGGGGTGAAAAGGCAAACAGGGATCATACCTGTAGGGTCCATGTGCCCATGTGGACAGTTCTGTGGGGCTGAAGCACCAAAGGCCACCATGACTGGTTTGTAGGAGTTGTCTGAAGCATTTGGGCCTTTTTGCCTGATAACACTTGGAGAATGAACTACTAGGAGCAGCAAGAGACAGTTCTTTAGATGAGACCAACTCCATGGGTAGTGACAGGAACTTCCCAGAGATAGGTGGGCAGCCACACAGCGGAGGTTAGCAAATGCAGGGCTCTCAGATTTGGCGGTAGGGTAGAAAGATTGTAGATTGGGTTATTCACAAGGCAATCTCCTGGGAAAGGTATAATGTCTTGTTAGATTTCCAGGGACTATTGGAAAGGTTATTGAGCTGGGCTACCATTGAGTCACTAAAACTAGGGTGTACAAAAAAATACATAACTTGATCAATTAGTGTCGCTAATCTCATTTTGTTCTCCAACCCCTGACTTTCTTTTGTAGTGAGTGGTGGGGAGTAAGGACACTTTATTTTGCTGGCCTCCCTTCTGTAGTCTTTTGCAGGTTCACTAGGCTGAAATTACAGTGACATGAGAGATTAAAGAGAAGAATATGGATTTCACTCTTGAAGCAGCACATCTATATGGGCATGGGTCAGTCTAACTTTCTAATTAATGAGATTAAGTGGAAGTCTTGATAGAATTCCCAGGAAGGCAACTTATCAAATGCACTGAGTTGTGTGATAATAGCAGATTTTGAGTTCAGTTTAAACTTTTTTTCCCTTGCTACACTGTGATTTCCTTAAGTTACTCCAACCATTCACTAAGGCTAATAGAACTACACTACCTTGTGTGTTGGAGGTATGGAAAATAAAGGGATGAAATTGTAAAGAGAAGTGTGCCCTGCCTCACATTTACTCTTACGCTGCACCCATCAAGGGAAACAACATAACACAAGAGAACTATGTCCAGGAGTTTGGGGCAAGTGATCTGCAATTGAGTGGTGACCCACAATGGAGCAAATAGTTGGTGAAGAGCCTGCCATTTAGTGGGAACCTGGGAAGAGCATCTAATTTCCAACAGTAAAAGGACACTCAGAAGGGACATAAACCAATACCCCTCTGTTCTCTCCACTTACACTACATTTAGGAGGTCAGGATAATTCCAGCAGTAATTGTGATATGCACTGTTCTTTTGGTGTACCTTAAAATCATACAGGACATACGATTTATTACCTTGGTAAGCAGCAATAAGGGGGTGGATGAATGTATGTTCTTCAACAGCCTTCCCTCAGTCTAAAACAGCACATTATTGAAATAAACAAAATAGATAAACCTCTAGCCAGACTTACCTAGAAAAAAAGAGAGTCTACTCATATAAACAGAATCAGAAACGAGAAAGGAAAAATCACTACAGACACCACAGAAATACAAAGAATTATTAGAGAATACTATGAAAAATTATATGCTAACAAACTGGATAACCTAGAAGAAATGGACAACTTTCTAGAAAAATAAAACCTTCCAAGGCTGACTCAGAAAGAAACAGAAAATCCGAACAGACCAACTACCAGCAATGAAATTGAACTGGTAATCAAAAACCTACCTAAGAACAAAACGCCTGGACCAGATGGCTTCACCGCTGAATTTTATCAAACATTTAGTGAAGATACTCCTTAAAATACTCCTTAAAATTTTCCATAGAGAAGAAGAAGAGGGAATATTTCCAAACTCATTCTATGAAGCCAGCATCACTCTAATACCAAAACCAGGTAAAGACACCACAAAAAAAGAAAATTACAGACCAATATCCCTGATGAACGTAGATGCAAAAATACTCAACAAAACATTAGCAAACCAAATTCAAAAATACATCAAAAGGATCATCCATCATGATCAAATGGATGCAAGGATGGTACAACATTTGAAAATCCATCAACATCATCCACCACATCAACAAAAAGAAGAACAAAAACCACATGATCATCTCCATAGATGCTGAAAAAGCATTGGACAAAATTCAACATCCACTCATGATAAAAACTCTCAACAAAATGGGTATAGAGGGCAAGCACCTCAACATAATAAACACCATAGATGACAAACTGACAGCCAACATTATACTTAACAGTGAGAAGCTGAAAGCTTTTCCTTTAAGATTGGGAACAAGACAAGGATGCCTACTCTCCCCACTTCTATTCAACATGGTACTGGAGGTCCTAGCCATGGCAATCAGACAACACAAAGAAATAAAAGGCATCCAGATTGGCAAGGAAAAGTTAAACTGTCCCTGTTTGCAGATGACATGATATTGAACATAAAAAACCCTAAAGAATCCACTCCAAAACTACTAGATCCAATATCTGAATTCAGCAAAGTTGCGGGATACAAAATTAATACACAGAAATCTGTGGCATTCCTATACACTAACAATGAACTAGCAGAGAGAGAAATCAGGAAAACAATTCCATTCACAGCTGCATCAAAAAGAATAAAATACCTAGGAGTAAACCTAACCAAGGAAGTGAAAGACACAGCTGTACTCTGAAAACTACAAGACACTAATGAGAGAAATGAAAGAAGATACCAATAAATGGAAACACATCCTATGCTCATGGATAGGAAGAATTAACATTGTCAAAATGGCCATCCTGCCTAAAGCAATCTACAGATTCAATGCAATTCCTATCAAAATACTAACAGCATTCTTCAACGAACTAGAGAAAATCATTCTAAAATTCATATGGAACCACAAAAGACCCTGAATATCCAAAGCAATCCTGAGAAGGAAGAATAAAGCTGGGGGGATTATGCTCCCCAACTTCAAGCTCTACTACAAAGCCACAGTACTCAAGACAGTTTGGTACTGGCACAAGAACAGACCCACAGACCAATGGAACAGAATAGAGAGCCCTGATATAAACCCAACCATATATGGTCAATTAATATATGATAAAGGAGCCATGGACATACAATGGGGAAATAGCCTCTTCAACAGCTGGTGTTGGCAAAACTGGACAGCTACATGCAAGAGAATGAAACTGGATTATTGTTTAACCTCATACACAAAAGTAAACTTGAAATGGATCAAGGACCTGAATGTTAGTCATGAAATCATAAAACTCTTAGAAGACAGCATAGGCAAAAATCTCCTGAATATAAGCAGGAGCAACTTCTTCCTGAACGCACCTCCTTGAGCAAGGTAAACAAAAGCAAAAATGAACTCATGGGACTACATCAAACTAAAAAGTTTCTGTATGGCAAAGGACACCATCAACAGAACAAAAAGGCATCCTACAGTAGGGAGAATATATTTGTAAATGACATATCCGACAAGGGGTTAACATCCAAAATATATAAAGAATTTACATGCCTCAACACCCAAAAAGCAAATAACCCGATTAAAATATAGGCAGAGGATATGAAGAGACAGTTCTCCAAAGAAGAAATTCAGATGGCCAACAGATACATGAAAAGATGCTCCATATCACTAATCATCAGGGAAATGCAAATTAAAACCACAATGAGATATCACCTCACACCAGTAAGGATGGCCAGCATCAAAAAGACTAAGAACAACAAATGCTGGCAAGGATGCAGAGAAAGGGGAACCCTCCTACACTGCTGGTGGAAAGGTAAACTAGTTCAACCATTGTGGAAAGCAGTATGGAGGTTCCTCAAAAAACTAAAAATAGAAATACCATTTGACCCGGGAATCCCACTCCTTGGAATTTACCCAAAGAGTACACTTCTCAGATTCAAAAAGACATATGCACTCCTATGTTTATCGCAGCACTTTTTACAATAGCCAAGATATGGAAGCAACCTAAGTGTCCATCAGTAGATGAATGAATAAAGAAGAGGTGGTACATATACACAATGGAATACTATTCAGCCATAAGAAAGAAACAAATCATACCATTTGCAACAACATGGATGGAGCTGGAGGAGCTTATGCTCAGTGAAATAAGCCAGGCAGAGAAAGACAAGTGACAAATGATTTCCCTCATTTGTGGAGTGTAACGACGAAGCAAAACTGAAGGAACAAAATAGCAGCAGACTCAGAGACTCCAAGAAAGAACTAGTGGTTACCAAAGGGGAGAGGTGTGAGAGGGCGGGTGGGGAGGGAGGGAGAAGGCGATTGAGGGGTATTATGTTTAGTACATATGGTGTGGGGGGTCACGGAGAAACCAGTGTAGCACAGAGAAGGCAAATAGTGAATCTGTGGCATCTTACTATACTGAAGGACAGTGACTGCATTGGGGCATGGGTGGGGATTTGATAATATGGGTAAATGTACTAACCACATTGTTTTTTCATGTGAAACCTTCATAAGAGTGTGTATCAATAATACCTTAATTTTAAAAATAGTAAAAAACAACAGCACATTTTTGTTAACAGAGCTTATGAAGCCATAGCAATAATAATCATATCTTACAAACTGAAATTTTTCTTCATGATCTAAGGAGTAAAAGACTTCTGAGATAAAATATGTAAAACTTGGGACTTTCCTAGATAACTTAGGACACATGACTGCTACAACTGAACACATAGGCAAACTCATGGATATGTAATTACCTTCACACTCTTGAAATAGTAATTAACTTCGGCCTCTTCTAACGCAGAGGCTTTTTAATGAAGGATTAAGTTTGTTTTTATCTTAGAGGTTAAAAAGTAAGGTTTAAATTAGGGCATGGCTCAGACTGGCTATCTTCTCTTTTTCAGTTCTGGATGGTTTTTATCTGCAGTTTAAGAAACTACAGTGAGATTGATACAGAGCCATGGGAATGGGAAAGTTCTTGCTACTTTGTTCCTTTTGCTTTTTAATCATTAAAGATGATTCAGGAGGTTGTTTGCCAAGTGAAGACCAAGCTGGCTGAAATTTGTTCCCAGCTTCTCCTATACCTAGATAAATGTCCAAGTGAACATAGCATCTTGTAGGTGACTCTCCTAATATCAGAGACCAAGTTGCAAAATATTCTGAGAGGTGAAGGAGGCTAGCAAAGGTGAAACTAAGCCCCTTTGCTTTAAGAGTGCAGGCCATATTCCACTCTCAAATGTTTCTATTGTTTCAGCCTAGTGAACTTTTACCCACAAAAGGCTTTCTTTCAACAGTCCCATCAAAAACAAGGTCTTTAAATTTTTTTTTTAGATTGTTTACTTACAGCTAAACCTTTAGACAGGAGGCCAACTCCCAGTGGTCAGTTTCAAATAGGTTAACTTTGTACTGGACTGAAGAGATTCTTTAAAAATCCGCAATTTTCAAACAGACATGTGAACGACGCTTGTGTGTTTGACTTTATTTGCTCTTCTGAAGTATTTCCTCTCTCCCAGGGAATACCTCAGGGGAGTACTATTTAAGACAACAATTTTAATGGGTAATCTTTGTCTAGTCCTTGCATGAGGAATGCAGCTGATTAAGCCGTGACCCACAGATTTGGGTTAGGTCTACAGGTAGGAGGAGAAAGAGAAGGATAGGGAAAGTCAGTACTGCCATGGTAAGTGTGCATTCCTGTTCCTTTACTGATATACAGCCTTCTTCTTATGGATCTTGAATGCATGTTTCATTTATATAGGATCAAGGGTTAACTAATAAGGGAAAAACAATTACTGACTTAAAAGTCTCATTCTCGTGCTTTAGGAATGTTCCTTTCCTGGGCTTCTCTGAGAAAACTAATAAAGCTCAGATGTACTTTTTGTCCAAGTAGTTCTTCAGTATCTGAGGAACCATAAGAGAAGAAAAAGGATTTTTTTTTTAGACAAAATGGGTGGTAGAACAAAAAGAAGAGCCTTTGTAAAATTACTTTTGAAAATAATCATTTTAATTTCAAAATGCTGGTAAAATTGACAGATTAATTGATTCTTATATTTTTATAATGCCACACTTACAGGTAGGTAATGTTTCCCAAACTCCTAAGTATTTGGAACAAAGTCCAGAGACTAGATATAAATGAGTAAATAACCATCAAAAAGCACATGCACTTTGCTCCATAGGAGGTTCAAGTGCCCTCACACAGTCATTCAATTGTGCATAAAATAAAGGAATCAAGTATACAGACCAGAGATACTGACAGCTGACAGCAGTCTGTTCAGATGTTCTAGAAGGCTGCAACTGGCTGGATCTATTTAGACTAGACAAAAACCCTGGGGATTATTAACAACGATAAAATACCTACCATTTATTGAGTGCTTATTATGGTCTACTGGGTACTATTATATGTAGTAGGCACACACATTATCCCCACTTACAGCTGAAAAAATGATGACACAGATTAAGTAACTTGATGTGTTGTAATGGACTGAAGCAAGTTCAAACTCACCTCTGTCAGACTTCAAAACTGATGTCTTACCTATTTTTTTTATTGCTCTATATTCCAATCCTAATTGTTTCCTGATACACTTTTTAAAAGACATCTATATTCCATATTGTCTGATAAAAAGCACAGGGAACTACATAGTAGGTTTTAGGACATTTAAAATCTAATATGTATAAATTTGTTGGTATTTAAAGAGTAAGGTTCTATTTCTAGAAATCTCATTTATATAGAAGAGAAAAAAAGCCTTCATTTATTCATTAACTGGTTCAATGAAGGCTTAAGTGCATATCTTTTGTATCTATCCCATGCCCCAAAGGACCCATTTTATTTAAAACTCCCAGGGGGATCAACTCCTTGTGGTTTGCATGGGACTCTTCACAGTTTTAGCACTCTAAATCCTGGACCCCAAGAAACTCCTCAGTCTTGGCAAAATCAGGATGGTTGGTCACTCTTGTTTCAGAACATTTACGGGTACTTTAAGGTTGCTCTTGGATGATAGTGATGATTTTAAGTAAGCTCTGATAGGTGTGAATCCTCTTACAGAGGAGAGAAGTTGTTTGGTATCCATTTCAGCAGGAACACCTCAAGTGATGGGGAAACTTCTTCCTGAAACCTCATTTCATTTTTTGATTTGTCATATTTATACATTTTCTTATCCTATTCCTGAGTACCATATGGAATGAACTAAATCCTTTCCCCATGTTATTGTACATTAAATATTTAAGGAAATCAATCATGCCCCACAATGTTATCACCTTCAAACAACAAACCTAACCATTCATTTCTCAAATTATTTTACCATCATTTACCTTTTCTGAATATGGTTCTATTTAACCATATCCCTCTTAAATTGTGGGTTCTAGAAATCTACTCAGCAGAGTGAACATGTCACTTCTTTTGTCTATGATCTATGCTTTCCTTTAATTCAGCTTAATATCTTAAAATTTTTCTTGACAGTCATTAACTTAGATTAAGTTCCTATCTACTAAAACTTCCAGGCATTTTTCTCATGTGTTTCTGCTAGGCCATATTGTTTATCCTGTTCATAGAGTTATTTTTCTCTAGCTTAAAGTACAGGATCTTATATTTAACTCTGTTAAACTTAATTTTTAATTCCCTTTCATGTTTTTTTAAATCACCAATTCTCAACTTTGTTTGATGAGCATACTTTCACATCAAGGATAGAATTGTTAAAAGGACAAGGCCTTCACTGACAATCTTTCTTTATGTTTACATTCACCCACAAATTAGTTTTCAATTAAAATTATTCAACCCATTTGTAGTTAACCCAGTTTACTTGTAACAATATATATTTCCTTTCTTTGTCCCATACAAGACCAATATGATAGCAAAGTGACATCAGCAGCAATGCTGACTTTGTGATGATGAAGTATCTGCTACTTCTGTCAAAACTGTGGAACTGCTTTCTAGGCCACATGGTTTTTTTTTTACTGGGCTTGGCACTAAGTAAGTTTTGCTTACTGGAAGATCAAACCTTCTCTTAAAGAACAAATATTTGCCCTTGTTGAGGTTCAAAAAAAATATCACAGATTTCTAAGGTAAATCCAAAAGAAAAATTCTGAGTAGGCTTAGGAACGAAAAAGTATTCAGTTTTCCAAATTCATTCCTTTAAAGGAGATGATATTTTTGGAAGTGTATGTTTGGCTGTGTTTGTTAACACATCAGGGACAGTCTAACGTAGTAGTCAAATACATTAGCTTTGGCTGGTCCAACTCCCAGGTCTGCTACTTGCCAGCTGTTTGACTTTGGGCAACTACATCAATGCTCAGCACAGTTCCTGGCATCTAGGGAGAGCTCTAAAAATATGAATAACTACTCTTTATCAAGCATTTTGTTAGGTACAACATGAAGTTCTTAACATGCTGTCTCAATTTTTCCTAACAAGTCTTCAAAGTAGATCATTTTGTTATCCCCAAATCACAGATAAGATAATTGAGGCACAGAAAGATTATACAATTTGCTTAAGTTAAAAATAGAAGAAAGGATATTTATACCAAGTCCATGGATCCCAAACACAATTCTGTCCTGCCAGTTCCTGAATACAGACAAAACCCCTGCTAGGCCTGATAGCTTGAGAAGTCTGAGTATGAAGGATATTGGCCACCAGACAGCCAGGGAGATTTCAGAGATCCCAAAACGCCCTCCATGGCAAGGTTCTTACCCTAGTGATTCACCAGGGTGAGGTTCTGGTCCTCAGCCCTATAGGCTTAGAAATCCAATCTGTTAACACATAACTTATGGATTCATCTCCTAAAGGAGTCTCAAGCTCCTGTACTCAAAACCAATATATCAGCTTATTCATAATGAAAATTATGAGTAGAAATAGGAAGAAATACAATAGCCAAGGGCCAAAACATTCCTGTTCTGTGACCAGGACTTGGGAATCAGGTGGTAGTAGATTGCTTGCAGAGCCTAGAATCAGAAACAAGGAAGTCTGTTTTATGTACCAATGTTTGATAGACCCAAATTCATCCAATTCTGAAGCAACAATTTACCTGCCTCCAGAACTGAACAGCCCAGTGTAACCTCTCACCTAAAAGCATTTGGATAAACACTACCAGCATTTACCTCTTAGATCCTCTTTCTTCCTAAGTTTTCAGGGCTGACCAGCCCTAACTCTGGTATGTTCTTTCTTTTTTTTTTTTTAATTGGTATGTTCTTTCTTGAATTTAGGTTAAAAATTTTTTTCAGGTTGCAGCATAATTCTTCTCTTTTATTAAGATTTTGAACAACTCTACTTTGACCCACTATGCATTGATTTGAAGGTTTAAATCTAAAAGGGCAGTATTAGTTTCAGGTTCTTTGTGGGGAGTCTTCTCACTAAGGCTGGAAAGTACTAACAGTGGCAATAGGAGACAAGACCCCTCTGGTTGAAGCTGCCTTCACCTTTCTGGAGGTTTTGCTGGTTGACTCGCTACCCTCAGAAAGAGAGACTGTTGCCATCAATTTTAGCTCATCTACTGAAACCTAAAAGGTAGCAAACTCTGTTTCTGTAGCTACTGAAGAGACAGGCTGCTTGTAGGATACACCTGGCTCTGCAGACTCTCTGGCTGTGCCAGCTCTGGGGGTGTTAGTGCCCATGATGTGAAGCGATATTTTTCTTGGCTTTTTGCTGTAGATCTAGGCAGCACAACAGCAGCAGTTTCTACTCTCCTGCAGAGCTTCCAGAATGCCTGGGAGTCTCCTGCTGATAACAACACGGAATGCCTGGAACTAGGCAAAGAGAAGGCTGGAAGCCTTACCAAGCTAGACTTAAAGGGAGTTTAAACTTAAAGCCTACAGCCAAGACTTAAAGGGAGGGCTGTCACCCCCTGAACCTTCACGCACAGACTAACTACAGAACTTAAAGTGAAGGAACACGTGCCTCACTGCCTACATGTGATACATGACAGCCTCACACAGATCGTAAGGAAAGAACAGTGTAGACAAACTCCTCTCCTTCTGCAGGTGAGGGTTTTACACACCTTCAGATACAAAGAAAAGGAGGTGGGTCCTGGGGAAGCAGACTTTTTCTGGCATTATCAGGCTGCCGCACTGGGAAGGCACAGAATGAAGCTCCTGCCTTTCAAGGCCTACCATTCCTGCTTCCTTTCTGCAGGATGGAAAGAATCTCAGGTGGACCCAGAGCTCGTAGTGCCTAGACACAGAACACTGTGTAGACTCACTTATACCCAGTCTCTCCCTGGAGAGATCTCTACCTGAAACTAGGAGAGAGGGGTGGGGCCGATCGGGGCAGCCAAGTGGCAGTTACCGATTCTCTTCATTTAAGGCCAACCAGGGAATGAGACTATCAAGACCAGTCGCTCAAGATATTGTGATTCTTACCATATTCCACTGCTCTTCAACATTCAGACAAAAAAAAAATGCTCTCACCAGCATTCAAAGGGTAACTGAGTAGGAAAACTTGGCCCCTTGATGATTACAAATTCTTGCAAGAAGTTTGTTTTCTGAACACAGCCCTCTGTGCGCTCCTCTCTTGTCTTAATTGGCTCCACCCACTGAGGTAGGT
Organism: Smutsia gigantea; assembly: GCA_032199065.1. Lineage (NCBI taxonomy): Eukaryota > Metazoa > Chordata > Mammalia > Pholidota > Manidae > Smutsia > Smutsia gigantea. The sequence continues at coordinate 93,708 of JAVSCE010003067.1, forward strand.
TCCACATCTTCCCCCTGTATCTTTAGATTGGCGCAAGCCTCTGACCCCTCCACTGTGGAGTCTAAAAGCAGGGAGATGGCCAAAATAGGCAGTCAGGGAAGAGCACAGGCATTCCTATTGCATCTGCTCAGCCTCTCAGCAATCCTCCTTTAAGGGAACCTCTCAGGTTTATAGGCTGGAGCCAGACAGTCTCCCCTTCCTCACTCACCATGAGAGACATGGTGTAAGGTCTCTGAGGCTGTCTGCCGAGTGCTGAAAGCCAGAAATACTGCTGTTGAACACAGGTGTTCTCCAGCAGCCCTGTTGTGGATGTTATTCCTCAGAGCTGTTCGATGGGTCTGTTTGAGCTAGGGTCCAGATGACTACGCTCCCGGCATGACCCTTTGCCTCTTCTCTTATTGTCATTGGCTCTCATGAAAGTTGATGTTCAAGATTACTAGAGTTAACTCCTATTACTATTGTTCTTGTTATTTTTAACACTTAAGCGAGCTGGCACACAGACAGCTGAAAGACTTCCACAAAGCCAGGCAATAGCGACAGGCTACCACTTTAGTATGGCTTGTTTTACTGATTGACTGAGAAACATTTGCTGAGTATTGGCATATGCAGTGTACTACTTGATGATGTGGAGGGGAACAAAGATGAAAAAGAAAATGGATTCTCTTGGCAAAGAGACTATATTCTAATGAAAACACACAAATCACTATAATAAAAGGTAAGCATAGAAGGACAGGTCACAGTTACACTCTCCACACCTGGGTAAGTTGAAGGACAGCATTTTCACCTGCCAGGCCACCAGGCAGACAGGTAAGTGTTAACTTCCTATGGTAGTTTGATTCTGTTTTGCCTAAGAAGCCAACACCAAGGTTAATAGTAACACCTTAAGCACCATCAAGTAAATATTCTGTAACACTTTTATGTGTGTATAACAGGGGCTCAGTATGTTATCACTTTCTTTTAGACAGAACTCTTTTAAATTAATGAAGTGGAATCACCGCCATTCATTTCCCTTTAAGCAAGAGAAATAGAAGCTGCACTTCTCTTCCCTGTTCCTCAGGGCAACTAACAAGAGAACAAACAGGGTTCAGTACCAGGAATAAAGTTGACTCATACTCTTAGGCTCTCTCTCCTTTTAGAACACATTGATTGAAGAGTTGGAATGGGATAACATTCATTCTCAAAGGGAAGCACATGAAGTCGCCCAGGGAGAAAGGGTAGGAAGGGACTAGGGAAAATGAGGTGAAGGAATAGGAGACAGTGGCTTTACATGGCTTTTGACAAAGTCTCTTCATCTCCGAAGAAAAGGCTGTTCCAGGAAGACTATATTCCAGACAGAATGATGAGGATGAGTAGAAATAATATATACTCTGGCCCAACATCCTAGTGGAAGAGAGTATGTCTGTGACAATATGAATAAACCTGTATTTGTAGCGTGGTACTAGTGTAAGGTCCTCAGGTCTAGTGAACTTAAAAATAAAGCCAACAAGAGTATAGGCTCTAACATACAATTAATAGTAAAGGAGGTGAACCTTTCCAATGGCAGGAATCTCAGTGGGTACCAGTGAGTAACAGCAGATCAAGAGGTGAGAACCTAAAACCCAGGAGGTGGCTCAAGCTACACAAAAAATTTGTATGGGACAAGGACAGCCTATCTTTTCTGTAAGTGCACTTCAAAATAGTGACATAAAGGAGAACAGGACATGGGGAACTCCTAACCTGAGTTCTTGGCTTTTTAGATACAAAGGGGTAGAAATGATGTCTCATCCTCCAGTGAATTCTTACAGTCATTCTATTATCATTGTCTTTGCTATCTGTTCTACTGTTCATAACTGTCACTTAAGTCTTTACCTGATACTTAAATATCCATGTGTTTGTTTTTACAGAAACTATTTGAGAACATATCTTTACACTTTCAATGGCAACCAGCTCAGTGCCTATTCTTATTAGGTCATTAACAAATGTTGCTGAATTTGATGTTATAAGAGAACTGAACTTCCAGGGTCAACAGAGGCAAGGGCTGGCAATCCATAGGTCTGGCCAAGAATTTCCATGAGGCAAGGAAACATTTGGCAACTACAAAGGCATTCCAGTGAAGTGGAGTGTCAGATTTTGCAATAGTACTGCAAATAAGAGATTTTCTGGAATGGCTGGGTTCACAGGAAAACCTGTGCTGAAAGGCAAAAAGTAATCTGGGTTCTTACATTTATAGAGATCATGCAAGATATCATTTCTGCCAGATTCAAATAGGAAGGAGTGACATTAGTAAGTTTTCTTAGCACTACAGAGCAATTATGCTAGATATTGTATATGTAGAATGTTTCTTTAAAGATGTCATTACTACCCTCAAGCTTAAATTCTTAATGGGGAAGTCAATGTGTATATACATAAACTAATCAGGAACAGTACAAACATTGAGTTGCAAATTAAACATTACAACTGCTGTTGGAGGTGGCCTTTTACGATGGGTCTTGGGAGTTCATTTTTTTGTAGGTCTTTGCTTCTCCGCAGTTTCACAAAGTCCTCTATCCTGTGGACATTTGAAATATAATAGTTTATTGTTTTAACCATCTCCTCCCTTACTCCACCTCAATCCCACCTATTAGTATTTCAATATAGCATTTCATATAACTATGTAATAATAAACTGTAGCTCCAGGCAGCGGGGGTTCCTAGCTCCATCAAAGTTCACTATGGATTTGGTGAGACCGAATAACGACAACAGAACATTGCGGGCAAAGAGGGACTCATACCAAGCTTTATACTCATGGGAGTAGGTCGAACGTTGGAATCCATCCACTTTGTCTCTCTGCCCCAGCTCAGCCTCTGCTTTCCCTCTCTCCTGCATCCCTCTGCCCCTAGCACTGGGCGGAACTCTTCTTATATCAATACCAGCAGTAAGGGCTTATTGCCAGTGGGTATACAAGTATGCACCGGTGCAGTAGGCTAAGTATTACCTCATCATATTTATACAATGGGCAAGATTAGAATCAGGTGAGAATCGTGGCCATGGAATTTCCATTTTCCCTACACATGCTTAGTTCTTAACTTCATATCCCTCTAGGCTTTGCGCTTGAATCTATAACCCTAACTTGTAGATTAGGCTTCACTCCAATTCAAGGACTGTAATTCTTCCTGCTAGAGAATATGAGGAGACTAGGTCATTAGTTCAAAGAGTCAATCTCAAAAGAATCAGGCTTTGGGGGGGTTCCTGCCTTACATTTCTATTTCCCTGTACTGGATTTCTTGCTCGTAACTTCCTCCCATGAATAGAGCTACAGCCTGCAACTATCTCCTTGTCACTGAGGCCTCTGGTTTCTATGGCCAGATTTTTTAGATGCCAACTTTTTGCACACCTGAATCTATATAAATTGTCTAATGCGTGTTTAGAACGCTGAATCTTGGGTTCACTTCAGCCTTTTTAACCGTAAACAACAACTTTCTAGTTTTGGCACTGGAGTCACAGAGAAGGCAACTGGTAGCCTAAGGGTCTCGTATTTCAAATGTCTGCAAGGCAAGAACAAATGATAGGCTGTGGCTCTGCAGTGGGCTCATGGTCATCAACGTGTTTGTCATCCAAACAATAGCCATAGAAGATTTCTGCTTCAAGGTGTGAGGCAACAAAAGAGGTATTTCACACACAAAAAATTAATACACTATAAAGTGAAATAAATGGAAAGGTAACCATCAGGATACTATATGCCTTAGTATTTACATCAGATCAAATGAGATAATACCTGCAAAGTACCCTGCAGAGTTCCTGGCACTCAACAAATGTTAGTTCTCTTCCCTCTGCATACAGATTTTATAGTTTACAAAGTGCTTTTACATGAATTAAATATTTCCCCCTGGTGAATTAAATATTTCCCCCAGAACAATGACTTGACCCCAAAAGTAGCACATCTGAGAAACTGTAGGGCTGAAGGTCAGATTCAGGTCTGACACCTATACTCCAGATTCTTTTCCCTACATCCTAGACTCTTCTTATTGCACTGTCCCAGACACATAAGACTGTGAAGGCTTGGATTAGAGTGCTAACAACGTGATGGACAACAAAGAATGATTTGTGAGTTCCTGGGTAGCTGAGCTTCTTGGGGCCTTCATATATATTCCTACCTGTAAAATACAAATATTTCATTTTATCTATTTTAAGACATATATTTTCACATTTTAACATCTCTGAAATAGAGAAAATTGATGGCATTTTTCAGTTGTTTACAACTGCTCAGCATTTTCGATGTAGTTGCTATTGTCTGCTCATCCACAAATGTGGTTGTTATTCTGGTAGCATGACTGGACCACTTAAACCTAGACATTTCGTCAACAAGCCATTTAAGCAATATTTGCATAAAAAATATGAAACCTAGTTTTTCCTGAAAATCTTCCATTACCTTTTGGTAAGATCAAGAAAGCTCCAGCATAAAAATTTGCAGAACAGATGTCAAAATCTTGGAAGAAAAATCTCAGGAAAAAATGGTGGAGCCATGCCTAAGGAATGCTGTATCACTTGATAGCCCAGAGGGTAATACTGTATTGAAAAATACAGACATCAATGATTCAGAGTTGAAAAGTGATTCAGAAGACACTCAAATATGAAGATAGTTTGGACTACCTTAGCTGATTTATTTCCCAAGTGTGATATATGATAAAAATCAATTTAAAGAGACCTAAATGAGACCTTTAATAAGCGCTGAGGGGTAAGAAACCATTGTGCCATACGTTAACTTGCAGCATTATTTTCTTTCTTAGTGGTGTATAAAATAATGGTGTGCCCTATAATCAGTGATGTCTCAGATTCAATGAGAATAGTCACAGTTTATATATTAACTCATTTTGGTCATCATAATAACCTTGTGATATTAGGAGCAAATACCAGCCCCAATTTTATCTATGGGAAAGATAAGGCAGATTAAATAACTTACTGAAATAGCCATAGAATCAGGATAAGGAATCATCCTAGTTTAGACCTCTAGAATAAGCCTAAAATCCCCTTTCCCTCTAAAGTTTAAAGGCTTGTATTAATCTTAGCACTGTTGCTTAAAAAAAAAATCTGGTGAGAATGAATATTGTACTTCAGGAAAAATATTGAACACACCTCCCTTTTGACAAGGAAAATGAATTGTAAGGGTTTTAACAACAATACATTATTACAAATAACTAGTACTGTGCCTACCACATAAAAGGTGTTCAATAAATAATAGATGTTTTATTACTCAGAGTAGTTAATGCTGGCTGTCCCATAGTCAAACTCTGATTTCTTAGTGGCTTAACTAACCAAAATTTCCTTCACAGGTCATACATCTAGCATGGATTGGCAGGCCATGAAGGTTGCATGTTGCTCTACTCCACACCTTCACCCAGTAGCCAAGATGACTCAGGTTCTACTATCTTACAGCTGTACCATGTGGAACATGTAACGTCTGAGGTTGCTGTGACAGGGGGGAAATGGGTTAGTGAAGGCTCATCAGCTCATAAATTCCTCAGCTTGAGAGTGATATAAGTCACTTCTTTCACAATCCATTAACCAGAAGTAAATTATATGATCCCAACCTAACTGAAGGGAGGCTAGGAAAAGCAGAGGAACAATGGAGTATTTGTTAAGTACTGTCTATACCACAGTAGTCCTATAATTATATCCTTGAGGGCCAGAATCTATTTACTGATATTTCAATTATCTAGAATAGTGTCTGGCTTATAGTGCTCACTAATAATTATCAAATGAATAAATTGATGAATTAATAAATGGCATCTGCGTTTTCCTCACTTTAACTATGAGTTTACTCTAAAAAGTCTCCAGATAGAATTAGATACTCAAGCCTAGGTTAATATTTCAGAAACATCTAGTATTAACAAGAAGGTATTTTGGGAAATATTTATTTGAAGTTAGCAAACTCATTTTCAAATGTAATTACAGATTATATGAAATCTTTTCTATGAGAGTTTAATGATTCTTTAAATTGACTAAAATGTGAGGAAACACAACACTCAATTCTAAAAGCCAGTCTGAATTCTTGGTTTCATTTAGAAGTGAATACAGACTCAATCTTCTGATTTCTTAGGGAATTGGGAACAATTTGCCTTGATGTTAAGAATTTAGATCGTGGAGATATGAAAAGGCAAGTAGTAGTCAGGCGTGGGGAACTGTACACTAAGGAGCAGTACTTTTGGCTCTAATTCAATACCTGCATGATTAGAAAAGCACAGAGAGTTCAATATTGGATTTTCACAAAGGAATCTCAAAGTAATTATAAGATATGATCCATCATTCATTCAACAAATGTTTCTTAAGCACCAAACTGTGCACAGCCTGATGCCTGGTGCTGGAGATTCAGATGGAGGGAATAGCTTGTCCTCACAACCTCACTATGAAGCCACACAGGATTATATGGTTAATCTTACAGCTGGGAAAGTAAAAGAAAATGACTTGTTCAAAGGACATGGTTTAACAAGTAGCTTAATTAGGACCATAGGCCATATTTCTTCCCTGACAGTGCAGGGCACACAACTGTCTCTTTAGCAAGTCTCTTGCTAGAAAGTGACAAAACACAGGCTACCATGGAGATTCAAAGAGATTCTTTTCTGACCCAAACAGTAGCTGAGCTAGTCACTCCTATAGCCCATCAGGCACATCAATCAGCCATGACCTGGACTAATGTTAACAGATACACATTTACAACCTGTTTCACAGTGCGCAGGATGAGAACTGAAGAGCCCTAAGTGGCTTTCATTCAGGAAGAGGGTGGGGTGTAGCAGCAGAGGAGGAAGCTTGATCTGTGAGAGCCAAGTGCTAAAAGCAGCTGCGTGTGACATTTCCGTCAACAGTCCTCCCTCCCGTATTGTGTAGGAGCTACACATCAGATGTTCTGGTTTATGATTTCAGCTTCAGAGTACATACCTGTGAGATTCAAGTTTATGCATCTATTCTTGGTATGGTGTCTGCTCACTAACTGGACTCCAAAGCCCATCTGAGAGTGATAACCAAAGGCTGAGAATATTTGGACCCCTTCTATCCTCAAGAAGATGTGGAATCTTGTGAATTGGTTGAGTTATAGGCCCAGGTACCCAGTTACTATACTTGCTAGAACGTGACAAAGCACAGGCTAGCAAAAAGATTCTGTCCAGATGCCAGAACACAAGGTCACCTACAGCTGCTGTCTTCTCCTGTTTACATGAGCCCAGAAGACAATTTATTCTTTTTCCTTTGGAACATACAGTAGAGGCTAACTCTTGGAGGTCCGAGGTAAGCACTTTATCTGTTAGTTACATCAGACCAAGAGAGGACGAAGTCTTTGCCTTTTCATATTGTGTTTACCTCCCCAGGTAAATTAAATAGAAAAACCTATTATTTACAGGAGATAACAGGAAAGCCCTTACATTTATAGGCTTTGCTTCTTTAATTCAGAGCACAGATCCTGATTTCACTGAGATGT
>JAVSCE010003068.1:0-14235 GCA_032199065.1 Smutsia gigantea
AATATGGTCTCTCTCTCTTTCTCAAAATTGTACTCACCCTTCTTCTCATGAGGATGTGAGATGATAAAATGCCTATGTGATGAGATGAAGTGAGGTGAATGACACGCATTGTGACATAGCATTAAGCTATTAACCTTCTGATGATACGTCAGGAGGATCATCTGTTTCCAAATCGAGGTTCACCGCTGAAACCTTGGAAAGCGAAACTTCAGATGGGAGGGACTGCTGTACCACATATTATCTGTTCAATGGCCATTTGGGTTATTTCCACCTTTTGACTATTGTGAAGAATGTGGCTATGAACATGGACGTACACATATCTGTTCAAGTCCCGGCTTTCAGTTATTTTGGGCACATACCAAGGAGTGGAATTGCATACAGAAAAATTTTAAAGAGACAAAAGCAAAGAAAGGAGAAAAGATGTCAATGTGCTTCTATTGTTGTTCATAATGTTGTATGAACAACAGACACTAAAAAATTGAGCTATGATAAGGCTTAGGTCAGAGGGCTAAGGAAGCATGGAAGGGGGAGCCAGTAGGCTCCTGGAAGCAATCAGGAAAGGAGATGGAAATTGAGCTGACTCTGACAGATGACTAGGAATTTACTTGGTAGAAGAGCAGGAAAAGAAACAACCTTTTTTTAAAAAAGAAGAATAAAATGTTGACTGAACATATCCCTTGACCCTGTAACTGCACTGGTGGGAATTTCCCTGCAGATGTACTCACAGATGAATACCCAAGGTATACGCCCAGAGATGCTCACTGCAGCAATGTTTGTTAGATCATAAACTGGAAGCAGCCCCCATGCCCATCACTAGGACACTGGTTAAATGAACTATGACACAGGCATACTATGAGCTAATATGCAACCAGGAAAGAGGATAAAGGGGATGTGCTGATATGGCCAGAATTCCACATATATTCTTAATTTTAAAAGAAGATGTGTGTATACACTCATATTCTTCCCCTTAAGGATACACAAGAAACTATTAATAATTATTACCTTTGGGAGGAGCAACTGTGGTTTGAGAGGAGAAAAACTTAAGTTTCACGTTATACCTTCCTATACTTTTTTTTTAGCCATGTGCATGTATTGTATTAAAAGAAATGTTAACAGGACTCTCAGGATGATAGGATTATGGGCCATTTTTATATTCTTTATGCTTTCCTTATTTAAAATACTTTAAAGAGGAAAGTGGCTATTTTTCTAGAATGAGGCCCAAAGACTTCTACAGGCAAAAGAATGGAGAAGATGCTTAAAGGGCCAGCCTTCTTAGGAGTTTCTCTTAGAAGTTTGCAAATAATTCAAGACAGAATAATGTCCTCATAATCTGGGCAGAGGGGCAGCATAAGAGAAACAAACCAAAAGTCTAGGGTGGTGTGGGGCCCAGGGAGCTCCCATTTGCCCACCAAGCCATCCAGGGGACTTGGGGCTCCCCTCTTCTGCACCCCTCGTGGGTGCCCAGGTCTGCAGGAAAGAGACCCAGCCACACAGGGTTAACCCTGGTGCTTTGCTTCACTGAGCATGGTGGAAAAGGAGAGCTGGGAGCCCAGCTGAGCCCAACTCCAGGCAGCCTTAATAAAATGCAGGTGTTTTTACAGTTGCATTACAGAGCAAGGAAGAAAGAATCTCAACTGCAGCAAGCATATAGAAATTGAGAAACAAGAGCTGAATGTGGTGGGGGAAAATGTGCCTGCAAATAATGAGAAAGCATTTTGGAAAGAGGGCTGGTTTTGGGGTTAAGAGGAATGCAGCAGTTTCTAGCATAGGCTAACCCTACAGCTTCCCGTGTGTGTGTGTGTGTGTGTGTGTGTGTGTGTGTGTGTGTGTGTGTGTGTGTGTGTGTGTGTGTGTGTCACACAGGTTCCTGTTCTCATGCACACACAAAGGCAGGCTCATACACCGCCATGGATCTTTTCTCAGCAGCGACTCAAGACAACACAAATTTGGCCTTTGACCAGGGATTGGTTCTGACATTCCGCAGCCACTGTGATCTGCCTTTTCTCTCCTGCCTTCCTCTCTCAGGACCCATGGACATCTTTTTCTGTCATCGTTCCCTTTCTCTCTAGGGCCTTTGGTGGACTATATTTCCACTTGGCCTGCCCCCCCGCCCCCTTTTTAATCCTCCTGGCTCCACTTTCAAGCAGGCATTCTGTGAGCCTGACTTCTCACCCACTTTTTTCCAAAAAAACAAAACAGCACCTCTGACTTGGACTTCTAGAAGGCCATGGAGCTGAACTGGTGTCACCCAGCTCCTTCTGCCTTAGCTCTGGTGAAATGCTCCAGAGTTGTTTAATCCAGAGACGAAAGGTGAGAGAGGTGTGATAAAGCAGGCACAGGGTAGCCTCCCTCCTCTCACCACCCCAAGGGCCATTTGAGTCACATGCTAACCTTTTGGATAAGACACACTTATATACATATAAGTGTATATATTTATATTTATTTCTTTAACACATATATCCTGAATGCATTGATTACAGGTTTGTTTGGTTTGTTTTCCATATACAGTCCTAGCCAGACCAGGTGCATCTTGACAAAATCCTTTCATAGATAAGTATCTTCTGCTAGTACGTATCATTAATGTGTTTGCCAGCAGTTATGTCATTATCAAGATTACAGGGAATAGCCACCTTACATCCTGTCCCAGTCATGACTTAATAAAAAGAAAGTGCATTGAGAGCATGCTGCTAATTCTTCCATTCTCAAAATATATGTTATAAATCTACAATGGAGCCACTGTGAACAACTACTATAGTTAGAGGTATCAAATACGACTCCTAATAATCCACATATATGAATATGAACCACAGACTCTGCAGAAATAATTATTTTTTTACCACTTTTCAATGTGTTACTTTCAAATCTAGAACCATTAAAATAAAGTTGTTAAATATTATATTTCACATCATGGAAATGAACTTTTTATTTCTCCCACACAAAATTGATATTCTGCCAAATGAGTAGTTTACAAAACTAGCATCGTGTTGTAGTGTTTGTTTTTGACATTTAAAATAAAATGTTTTCTAGACACATATGGGCATATTATACTCATCAGTGCTCCCTGATCACAAAATACTATATAAAACCATGAGAAATTGGTGGTGTTCTAGTATTTTGGCACCATAAATTTTTTTTGAGGATACATAGTCAATATTGTAGTACCCTGGTAAGAAAATATATAATAGTTAATTTGGCATTATCGACCAATTAACAATCATCCACATTAAAGACATTGTATTTGCCTAGAGTACCATCGAAACGTCTGTAAAATTAATACAATTCAAATTCCATATTCAACCAGGCTTGTGTTTTTCTAGAAGAGTGACTTATATCTTGACCTCAGTTTCCCTCCTGTAGAATAGAGAAAATGTATCTGTTATTTAGGGTTGTTGGAAGAATATATTCTATCATGATTAACTGTGTCTATGTGTATATATACATATGTATAATTAGCTCATCATATAGTGATTATCTAAATTAAAATTTCCATTTGTATATTCACATTTTCTTACATTTAATAAAAAATGATTGCATATCTGCCAATTTGGGAGTGATGGGATATGATTTAAAGTATGTGCTCTATGTTACAAAATGAATTCATTTAGGGTTGGGAACTGTAGGGAGGATGAAAAAGGCATAAGCAGTTTTTCTTCAGCTCAACTGAAACTGAGAAGAAATTGTCAACACACTTGCAGATATATTTGGTATCTAGCATAAAGTATAGGAAATCTAATCATGAGGAGGATATCTGTGAAACAGTCATCTTCCAGAGCAGATGAAGTTGAGATAAAGGGAATTCTAGATATCTGCCCACTTGGGACATGCCATGTGGGATAATAGGATAATATGTTGCACACACCAGAAACAAAAAGTGATTTAATGTATCAACCTCCTAGCAGAAGACCCAAAGGCAAGTCCTTCCAGTAACAGACCTTGATTTGTAATTGGGCTTTTCCTTTCAAGGAAAATTCTTTCTTTAACAGGGGGCAGGTTAGAGGGGAGGTATATTTCAGGAGCTCAGTGTGTATCTGTTGTACACGAATGAATGAATAAAAAAGAATTCCATGAACCATGCAGGGATTTATGTATTCAGATTTTGATAATACTCTTCTGTATTATTGTAGTTAGACAACTAACAATAAGAACACATATCTGAGTATGTTCAGCCCCCCCCAAAAAATGGCTCAGACTGGATTGAAGTGGAAAATTACAAATTTGATTATTAAATTAAATGAATTAAATCAGTAGTGTCAGTCTTCAAACTTTGCTTTTTAAAAAATCATTTTAGCTATTCTAGGTAATTTGTGTTTCCATAAAATTTTAGAATCACTTCTCAAAATCTAAAAAAAGATCTATTGTGGTTTTTGTTTTGTTTGCAGTACATCTACAGATAAATTTGAGGGAATAAACATCACAGGGAACATGGTATATCAGTCTGTTTATATAGGGTTTTCTTTAATTTTTCAGCAATATTTGTGTAGATTTCACTGTACAGGTCTTGCACATTTCTGTTAAATTTATTCCCATATATATATATTTTTTGGTGCCTTTGTAAACAATCATTTTTTAATTTTCACTAGTATAAACAACAGATTTTTAATTATTAGCCTTAGTAACACTGACTTTACTAAATTTGCTAACAATTTAAATTGGTTTACAGATTCCTGAGGATTTTCTATGTAAATAATAATATCATCTGAAAATAAAGGCAATTTATCTCTTCCTTTTTCATGAGAGTTTTTCCTTTCCTCATTTCAATGGCTAGAATTTCTAATATAATGATGAACAGAAATTGTGAAAGTAGATATCCATGCCTTGTTTGTGATTTTAGGAAGATAATATTAAGTAATCATTAATTACGATTTTAGCTATAAAGGTAATTTTGTTTTAAAGCCATTGAACATATTAATTGCATTCTCTCTGGAGTACTAGCAAGGAGGAATGTCATTTCCTTCTTTTCAGTGTGACTGGTCTTTGACTAACCTTCCAAACTGACACTTCATAAAATATGGCCTTGACCTTAAAATCACGAATAAGCCCTTACCTTAAGGGTGTTTTCCCCATATAAGATGTGATCTCAAAAATGAAGATTTATTTTCTAGGCTGACCTTGTTCTTTTCCTGAGATTTGAAGATTCTTGTGACACACTTTCATCATTTTAGAATGAGAGGGAATTACCTACTGATGTGTGTGCTGGACTCTCAAAACTGGTTTTCCCTTCTGGCTTTTTATAGCAACCATTTCTTACTACACTGTCTTGGCCAGTTTAGTTGGGTAACTTACACAGCAAATATTTATTTCTCACAGTTCTGAAGGTTGGAAACCAAGGTCAAGGTAGGGGCAGGTCTGGAGTTTGGCAGCCTCTTCCTGGTTTGTAGATGGTGGTCTTATTGTATCTCAGATGGTGGAGAGCAGTGACAGATCCTGTATCTCTTCCTCTTTTTATAAGGACATTAATCCCATCATGAGGCCCCACCCTCACAACCCAATTTAACCCTAATTGCCTTCAAAAGGCCCTACATCCAAATATCATCACACTGGGGGTCAAGACTGTCAACATATGAATGTGGCGGGGGTGGCATAACATTCACCCCACAACATAGTCCCCTCCTATATCTCTATTCTGGGCAACTATCATATCTCACCTAGGTGATCATAACCTCTTAACTGGTCTAACTGTTTTCTGTTGTTGTACTACTGCCTCTGTTATCTATTTTCAACAAAGGAACCAGAGTGATTTTGTTAAAAGAAAATCAGACCATGTCATTCTTCTGCTCAATACCCTCTCATGACTAGTTTCTTCCTTTATATGCTCTCCATTGTCTGAATTATTTTTTCCAAGGACATATTCCTGATACATAATGGAAAAGGGAAAAAATGGTAATAAATGAGTGGGAAAAATCCTGGTGCATAGTAATTATTCAAGAAATATCTGCTGAATAAGTGAGTTTTAAATGAGTGGAGAACTGAATGTTCAAATGAGCAAATGAATCCATGTGTTTCTGGTCTGTTTGCTGTTTTGCATGGAAGCAGGAGTGGTTTGTGAAACTCTAGGGCTAACAGCATGTCCTAAGAAGGATTATATATGTCTTGCAATCTAAGCCACTAAGGTTATATTTTTCATGATTATCAGTTCTCATAAACTTAGTATTGGAAAACCTGTTAAAAAGACAATTATTTGCAATAAAAGTACTTTAGCTAATGCATTATTCTTTGATTTGCATCAGGTTTTGGTACAAGTACAACAGAGAAGAGCTTAAAATAATATTAAGTTACATCCACATTTTGTTCCAGGCTTACGGGGACACTGGACCATGAATATTTATTCATATCAAACCCACTTGTATAGGTATAAGCTATTTTGCTAGGCTTAATATATTAAACGTTTTGTAGAATGTGTATTTTAAACCTTCTTAGAGTTTTGCGAAAAATCATTGTTCAATGGCCCCTTTGCAAAGAAGCAAAACAAAACATGCAATCTGTGTCCTTGTAGAGAAATGAGATTTTCTTTACTTTTGCTTCAAAATGCTATTTGTATAATAATAATGAAAATTTGAGATTAGTGCCCAAATTGCTAATAATTGTTTCCAACATCCCTTTATAACATTTTAGTACCTATCCCAGGTGGCTTCACAAAATAACGTATTTATCATCATCAATATAAATCTCATTAAACGTACACATTAGGCTCCCATCTGTCCTGTTCTGGTACTGTTTCCAAAGGATTTTGGAAAAAAGAAAACCAACAATGTAAGTCTGGGAAGACCTTTAAAAGTCACTATCAAAATTCATTTTAATTCCTGCAAGATTTTAGTCTCTTAAATATTAGAGCCCACCCACCCCCATCTGCAGCTTTATTGAGATATAACTGACACATAACGCTGTGTAAATTTGGTGTCCAGTGCAATGATCTGAAATAAAGTATCTAGACCTTCCCCCCACATTTATAGAAAGTTTTCACTTTCTAATCTGTTGATTTACTATTTTATTTTCAAAAAAGTATTTGATTGTATTCCACATTTCACTCTTTTAGGCTAGAGTCACCAATGTCACGTGAGAGTTTCCTTTGGCTTTAATGGAAGTCGTTAAATTTACTGAACTGAATGCCATTTAAAATAAACACTGGAATATAGTATTAACTACCAAAGAGGAAATATCCTACTAAAATATGTGAACCCCTCAATATTTTCTTATCATACTAGAAAATGTGAATTAAATTATAATATAATGAAAAGCCAGCAGTTTTTTGCAATTCCAAACGTGGCAAATCTTCAGTGCATAAAAATTTTCAGTGACTCTGAAAAACAGCACAATGTTTTGAGCCTTGAAGCTTCTTTCCAACAACCAAAGAGGACCCAAAATAAGCAAGCATAGCTAAACACTTCATCCTGGAAGCTGCTTATTGAATTAATAAGACAAGTCAATTAATGGAATGCTCTGTTGCTTTAGGATAAAGCATGCAAATGGAAAGTATGGAGCTGTTTACCGTATTGGGATCAGGCAACCAGGACGACTCTGAACAGAACAGTCTCCTTTCTCTAAGTCTTAGAGAAGAGCATGACACAGCTTCTGCCAGGGATTGAAAGGTGTTCTCAGTGTGACTGCACTTGGAGACAGGGCCTGTAAGGACTAATTAAGTTTATATGAGGTCATAAGAATGGGGCTCTGATCCGATAGGATCAGTATCCTTATAAGACCAGAGAACTCTCTTCGCCATGGAGGACACAGTGAGACGGTGGCTGTCTACAACCTAGGAGATGGGCTCTCACCAGCAACCCAATCAGCAGCACCTTGGCCTTGGACTTCCAGTCTCCTGGACTGTGAGAAAATAAACTCACTTTATTTGAGGCCCTTGGTCTGTGCTGTTTTGTTCTGGCAGCAGCTTCCCAAGTCATTCTGTAGCACTCTGGAAGCTGTGGAGGAGACCAGCTGGGGGTTCCCCTCATGGCACACAGCTGGAGTGCATTTCCCAGCCTTCCTTGCTGTTGAGTGGGTCCATCACCCAGAGTTCTGCTTAACAGATGTGGACTGTTGTATTTTACATCATTTCAGTAACTGTCCCTTAACACTCCAGAACTGGTCCTCTGTGCCTGCTCTCTCTTCCCTACCTGCTAGCAGGAACCAGCTCAAATGGAAGTTTCTATGAGCCCAGAAATGGCAGAACCTCTCAGGTATTTTTAGCCCCTAGTCAATGGATCCCTGGTTTAGGGATAAAATTCAAGGAGTCTATGAGCCTGGTTATAAAAATATTATATCTATGTTCGTGAAACTCTAACATAAATGTGGCATTTCCTTCTATTTTGAAAGTAAGGCAAATAACCACAATGATCTAAAACTACCTATGGCTTTGTCACCTAGAGAAATCACAAATTTTAATCACAAATCACAACTGCATTAGAGTTGTTGCAGATACTTCAAAAACTTTACACTTAATGCTGCCTCAAAATTATGACACTTATTAAACCTGCTGCGAGATTGTGTTATTTAATGCTTTAACAAAGAGGAACATATATTACTACATCACATTTGAAAATATTTTGATTTATGAATGTTAATATAATTTTCTTTCAATCCTAGGTATTTTATTTTATACATTTTGAAACTATTCTGAAAAAGAGTTGACAGACTTCACCAGACTGTCTAAGGCACAGAGGGTCTAAGGCACAAAATAGTTAAAAATCTCAAGAAGCCTGTGACATGAGGGGGAAATAAACATTTGTTGGGTTTGGCCACTGAGACTTTGAAGTTGTTTGCTGTATTTGTTAGTGTTTGCAAATAAACTGGTCTACACCCGCCAAGACATAGATTGGCAAAGGTTTTCTGCAAAGGGTCAGATAGTGAATATTTTGGGCTGTACAGTCCTCGCTGCAATTATTTAGCTCTGTCACTGCAGTGTCAAAGCAACCATAGACTATATATAAATTCACAATCATGGGTGGGTTCCAATAAAACTGTTTTTATAGACACAGCAATCTGAATCTCTTATAATTTTTATACGTCATGAGTATTATCCTTCAAAACTTTTTTCAACCATTTAAGCAAGCAAAAACCATGCCTAGCTCATAGCCATACAAAATCAGGCAGTGGCCTTTAGTTTGCTAACTCCTGATCTAAGACATGGGGCGGGTGGTACTTTTGGGGAGGGTTAGGGAGTGTGACTGTGTTAACGCTGAACTTGACAGCTGACTCAATTCAACAACGTACACCTTACTGGAGACATCACTGACAGGCAAACTGAAGCATTCCTGTACTGTCTACTCTTTGTAAATCTAAATATCACCTTAATACCACATATGCCCTTAATGTTTAGATAAGTGGTTCTCTACTCTGGCTGTGCTTTAGAATAATATAGAGTGCACTAAAAAAAAAATGATACGAGGCCTGGGCCTCACACTGGATCTATGAAATCCAAATCTCTGGGTGCCCTGGGACTACACACTGGCCTTTTCACAAAGCTCCTGGATGATCTCGGGGACAGCGAGGGAGAGAAGCTGAAAATGAACAGCGCTGTGCATCCCACAAAGCCTGGCATGAGCTACAATCAAGATTTCTCCTTTTGGTCTTGGTCTTCACTTTATTTCATATCTATTTGGTTGAAAATAGCACACATTATTTTGGTTAAATACATATAGAATGTCTTTTCCTAACATACACCAGCAGGCCAGTTCTGGTGCCAAATATGAGTGACTGGAATGTAGCCTCTTGTCCAGAGTTTGAAAACTGGTGGTTTAGGAGTGGTTTTGGCTGTTTGTCTCTCTTTCATTTTTTTCTGGCTTTTCCTCTCTTTTTTTTTTTCCTGTTAGCCTCTCTGCCTCCATCCCTCTCTCCTTCCCTCATTTCTTTTCTGCTTCTCTTCTGACATACATTTATTGAGCATCTGCTGTTACCTACTAGATGCTTTTCTGGATGCCCTGAGATTTGGTTTGGTTTGCCTAAGCACTGTCCTCAAATGTTTCGACTATTTCCCAACATTTAAAAATAGGGAGATTTCACTGATGCATTAGAGGAGATGGAGACACTGGACATCTCCGAATGGTGACAGTGGGTCACAGCTGAATAACTAGGTCTCTTTATATTGAGAGGGCAGGTTCTTTCTGCTTAACTACTTTCTCACCACTTCCAAGATTCTCACACACACGTATGTCTCTCGTGCAACTTCAAGTTTTCACCTTGCAGAGATGTGAGCTGTAGCCTCCTGCTTGAGCCACTTTTTAAGAAAAATACTCTGTAATCTGTACCTTTCCTCTCTTGCCTGCAACTAAGTGCCAAATTCTTGCATGAAACCAAGATATTCTGGTATTGTCTATGTCAGAGGCCTGTGAACTATGGCTCACACACCAAATCCGGACTGTTGCTTATTTTTGTAAATAATTTTGTAAATAAATTATATTGGAATACAGCTCTGTCCAACTGTTTCTGTATTGTCTCTACCTTCTTTCATGCCATGATGGCAGAGTTCAGTAGTTGCCTGCAAAGTCTAAAGTAATTTCTGGCCCTTTTTCACATAGATGTTTGCTAACCCATGATCTAGCTATTTGATGTAAGCAACTTGTATATTCAGATCTTTATTAAACTCTGGCTGATTTCATTTTTAGCTGTTAATTTAGATGTTTTATACTGTGGCAGCCACTTACTTCCACATACCCCATTAAGCAACCCAGAGGTCCTTGTCTATGTATTAGGAGAGAGCAGCTTCAGTAATAGGGGGCAAATGTGAGAGATGTGACTAGCATCTGTTGTTTTTCTTCTACTGAAGTACCCTTGCCTTCATATTAATTTGAGTCAGTCATTTTTTTAGCCAATTGTTTCTTTAAAAAGTCATTAAGAGAATCATTTTAATTCATCTTATTATGCAAACGTAACTTTGCTAGGAGAACAACGCACTTGTGATTTTTCAGCAAATTCTTTCTTGCTTCCAACCCCATGCATCATACCATGTAACAGGCATGATGAAGGAGGCACACAGCTAATGGTTGAAGAGCATGAAAACCGTTTTCAACACTATGATTGCAGCCAATCTACTTGAAACATGCTTAACATATTATGCTTATTTTACGTCTCCAGTCAGCAGGAAAAGATCCAGTTTACGGGGTTAGGGCAAAATGCTGGACTGTGTGGTAAGATACCTATCACGGGGCTTACTCCTCTCCCAGGAAAAACTAGTCTGATCGGAACTTTTTTTTTCTTTAAAGTCTCTTCTTTTATCTCCACCTTCTCCCTACCTCTGCTCAACCAAGAAGGATTTGTTGAAATAAGATTTGTTCTTTGTAAAGTGCTCATGATGCAACAGCTCTCAGTTTTCCTCCCTCTTGGAGAATGGCCTTTTTGATAAACTTCATGGACTGTGATTCTAATCAAAAGAAAACAAAACATGCTGTAATCTACCATGTGGGACCACACCATGAGACTGTTCTGTGGGAAGGGCTAACAGTATTGATTCACTCCCACATTTGTGTTTTCAAGTATCTAGAAGATGCCAGAGATTATTTTCAAGATTGTGATGGGAATAATAATAAGAATAACATGGCATAGCTTCATTAAGACACAATAATAAGAGCCCTTGAAATCAGAAGGCCTGATACCTCATCACAGCTCAACCACCAAGAAGCCCTGTGACCCTGGCAGAGTTGCTTTATTTATCTGGGGTGTGTCTTCTACTGTTCCACATGGACGCCACCATGTTCTGTCGGAGAGCTCACCTCCAACCTCACTGTGACTGTGGGCGAGATGAGAGAGATGCTAACACTCTATAAATGAAACAGTCTACAGAGGAAAGGAGTTTTTGGTCTGCCACTCAGGAAGGAAGCCTTTGGCATTGCTGGTGAAATTCCTTTCTGTGCACCTGGAAAAGTCCCTGGCAAGATGAGTTTCAGTTGATTGAAGATGGGTCAAGGTGAACTTCAATAAAGATAATACAGTACATGCAAAGCATTAAAACACCTCAAATGTGTTCACTTCCATTAAGTCATAATGATACTAAAAAATCACTAGTTAGTTTCAAGGATGCTGGTGAAACACCTTAATATTCTGAAAGCCGATAAACCAAGAGAATCTAGCATTTGTCATGCCTTCTTATAAACTCTGTGCCTCTGGGTAACATGGAGGTATCTCTCTAAAGAAGGTACCTCTTTAGAGATGTACTCAGTTGATAAACAAATAAAGGATGATAAGGTTAGAAATATAACTATTTGTAACTGCTAAGAAATTAATGGAGCTGAATGGTCATCATTAATAACTGATAACGAATCAGTGATGATCAATGACTTCACAAGAAAGAGTGTGAATCTGATTTAACCTCTTGATCTAACTAATTTATAGGAAATTCAAGAGACAAAGGGCATGTTAAACAAAACCATGGGGATATAATACCTAAACAAAAACACTGGGAAAATTCTACAGGACAGAGACAATACACTTCCTCAAAAATTTTTTTTGTGAAGGAAAAGACCAAGGCAGAAGGAAAACCTACCAATTAAAAGAGACCTAGGAAACTTATCAATCAATTGACATGTGTGGAACTTATTTGGATCTTGACTCAAACAAATGACTGAAAATTATAAGACAGAAGAGCACAAATATCACTGATGTGATATTTGATGATACTACAGACTCACTGTTAATTATTTGTTTTGCTAATCACATGTGATTATGATTTTTAAAAGATGCTTTGTCTTTCACGGCCTGATATCTCTGCTAATGTGATGATTCCTTCCAAAATAGTCTGGGATTGGAGGAGCTGGTGAGGCTGGGATGTAACAAGATGGACTGTGTACTAACATCTGGCAAAGCTGGGTGATGGGCACACAAGGCTTCAGACTATTCAGTCTACTTTTGTTTGTACATGAGATTTTCTCTAATGAAAAGTTAAACAAGAAAAAGAGCTCCAGCATGCAACAAGTCATGGACCTAGGAGTCTGTTTGCAGGGGTTCCGGGTTCTGGCCTTAGAGCTGGCAGTTCTAAGGGCAGACGGGGTAGGGGAGCTCCTAACAGGGTCACATTTCTATCAGATGCTAAAATTCAATTTTGAGTTGCCAACTCCAAAACCTATAGAGCTTCAAAGTCCCCTTGCGAAGATGCATGTGTCTCGCATACACATACATCTCAAATGCCACGGAAATCTGTTAACTATCTCAGAAAACCGATAGAATGATCACCATTTTTCTTGCAGACTGAACAACTTTCCCCAATAGATTTTTAGTCTATTTTGAGTTTCTTGAATAGTTAAGTGTGTTTTATCTGACCCATATCTTCTATTTTTGGGAGATATAATCTTGAACAAATGTGAAATGCTGAGTGGCCAATTTGAAAGGTATATTTCACTTTATTCAAAGAGATAGTTAATTGCATGTTCAGATTAAGGCAGTTGACAGAAAGAGTATTTATTTCCTGTTATAGAATTTGTGGTGCTTACATTGTGAGGCCAAATGGAATCATCATCAAAAAATATAAGACCTGTCTCTAAGCCTAGGATGGGATTTGAAATTCTTCTATGGTGCTTAGAAAGAGAATGGCATTTTGAATAAAATGACTCATTTTCTCCTTTCTTTGGGACTGTATTCAATGTTTAAGATGAATAATTGTTTTATCAAAATCCCATCCCCAAGTGGGAATGGTTCACAGGAGGCTATGCAAAGCAGTCTCACAATGATAATGGCCAGTGACCAGCAGGCTGGCATATTACTTTTGAGAAAGCCTGGGGTTGCATTGCCCACCTCTTTTGAGTTGCTCCAGGGCATATTTTATTTTGAAAACGATTGCAGACAAAAATGAAGTACTTTGAGGATTTTACCCTCTCCTTGAAACCTTCAGGGACACTGACTTAGATCCTGTTTTAAGCCTTCAGCACTTGGAAAGGGCCAATTCATGACAAGAAAAACCGAGCAGGTTCTTTGCTGTTTTTTTGATGATGCCAGCAGCCCACGGCACTTCTTCAACTCTGCAAGCAGTTAGCTACTCAGTTTCACATCTGAAGCTCTTCCCATGCCTCATGGCCTTCTTAACTGCTGTTTTAAATGAAAAAACAGGTAAGAAGGGCAATTTTTTGAGAAACAGAAAAACATCCTAAATAGCTTGGAAGCTGTTTATTTTTTCCCACACCCCCTTTCAAAGCACTATTGAACTATAAAGTTGTTGAACTTCTTGAAAAACAAATTATTATTGAACCCTAAGAGGTGCTGCAAATTCTGAGGAATATCATGCATCCTAATAATACTTACTTAGAAAAAAAACCCTAT
>JAVSCE010003069.1:0-39125 GCA_032199065.1 Smutsia gigantea
AGAAAATGATGAATATGTGAGTGATATTTATGTGTGTATAAATTTACATATTTGTCTTTGTATATTTTACATATGTATGTTTATATATAGTTGCAGTATAGTATATTTTACACAAAACACAAAGCCATAAGTCACTAAGAAAAACCTCATATATCAGTATTAAAAATATCTGTCTGACAAGTCACAACAAAGTCATAAGGCAGATACCATATAGAGAGAAGATATTTATAAACATAGATGAGACACAATAGAATAGTGGTATTCAGAATATATAAAGAACTCCTACAAATAAGTATGATAAAAATACAAACATCTCAAAAGAAAATTGGGTAAAATACATGAAAAGACAATTGACAAAAAAGGAAACCCAAATAGCCAATAACTATGAAAAGTTCTTCTAGCTTGGTAATCATCAAGGAAATTTAAAGTAGGGATATTGTATCTTATACCCATCAGATTGGCAAATGGTCTGACAATATAAATGTTAGGTGTTGGTGAGCATGTGCAGAAAGAAGAACTATAAAACATTGCTAGTGGGAATGTAAATTCATGTAATCCCTTTAGAGAACTTATTGGTTCTAAGAAGTAAAGATAAAAGTATTCATATCCTACAACCCAGCAATTCCACTTGGAAGTGTCGGCATCCATAGAGATGTACAGAGTTATGTATAAAGATATTCATACAGAATTGTGTATAATAGTGAAAAATTGGAAATATGTAATAGGAAAGAGGAAATAAATTATGGAATGGTCAGTTATATAATGAAATGCTAAACACTTCAAGTGAACAAACTAGTTACATATGTACTTTTATGGACAACCTAAAACATAATGTTGAATGATTAAAAAGGAGGTTGAAGAATATGTACAGCATAAGTTCATTTGTGAATAATTAAAAGAACATATAGCATCATATATTATTTATACATTACAAATATAATAAATAAAAATATATATACATATAATGACCTAGAAGCATACAAATAAAATAACGATAGTCTGTGGAGACTGAGGGAGGAAGAAGGGTATGGAATGGGAAGGAGTAACAAAAACTATTTCAAATTTTTCTGAAATGCTCTATTTTCTACAAAAATCTGAAACAAAGTGACAAACTATGAACTTTAAGCATTTGTTAGTTCCAGAAATTGACATGAATGATGATGGTGTGTGTGTGTGTTTTCATTTTTACTGTACTTAAAAATGTTTCCTTCAAAATATTTAATGGGAAGCCAGAGTTTCCAGAAAGTCACTGCCATGGGTAGTATTGTTGACTGAACAATGTGGATTTCATAAGAAGAGTGGTTGCCTCTAACATGCTCCCCACAGCACTGCTGCTCTGTCAGATTACGTTCTCTCTCTAGATTCTTTCACAACCAAATGCAAGTACTAATTTGGGAGATTAACCCCTTGACTCAGTGGCATAGTAACATGGATTAATTTTCCAGATTAGCAGAAAGCATTCCAAGCCTTCAAAGAAAGAGACAGGGCAAGATGAGTAATTGTAATCAGTAATACTCAGATTGCGATGATTCTCATCAATTTCTATGAGGACACAGCTCCACAAAATTTGTGAACTATAAGACTTTAACTTACTCTGAAGAAGCCTAAAGTTTAGGATGTCAGGGTTGGGTGGGGCAGGGCAAGGCATAGTGCTGTGGATGGAGTGGCCCTGGTGGAGGGATGACCTTGTGTGGCTGGGACAGAGTTGGAGAGCACTGCAGCTTGAACTGGTACAGTCCTAGGATTTGAACTAGAACCAGCCCTGCTTCCCAGCATTTGACCTCCCCCAGGGTTCCTGGAACTTGTTGACTCCCTTTAGTTTTGGTACTTGTCTTGCAAATGAGTTTCAGCCCCAGGCAAGTTCGCTATAGATTCACTGTGACCAAAGAAATTTACAGCAAAGGGTTCTTGGGGTGAAAAGGTTATACCCAGTTTTATTTCCAGGTGGCAGGTCAGTCACTAAAATCCCACCAGCCCTGCCACCCAGTCTCCGGCAGAGCACTGGGAGGAACTCTTTACATTAACACAATAATGGCTTATTGCCTAAAGGTGTGGAAGCGGTAGCATAGCAACAGGCCAGTTACATTTAAGTTCAGTGAGGATCCTGGCCATAGGAACCCCAACTTCCCACACTCCACCCCTCCAGGATTCTTGCCTTACAATCTACACGCTTTCCATCTTCTGCAGTGGTCCCTGTATGAGAAAGCTGGAGCACTATAACTAGATTCCACAATAGCAGCAGAGGATAACAACAACTTAGAGATAATAAAAATTAAGATACAGGTAACAAAAATTATAATAATCCTCAAGCCAAAGGAGGTTCCTAATAACAAAAATTATAATAATCCTCAAGCCAGAGGAGGTTCTTAATAACAAAGACTTTAGGGGTGATAAGACACATGTTTTAATGCCACCAACATAGGCAAATCTTGTCCATCAGGTATGATGCATGCAAGAGAGTGGTCCTGTGATAGGACTGTAGCAGGAAGGGGGTCCCTTCCAGGTCTAGTATACCATACTTTTACTCCTTTTCCCATGGGGGTTACCGAAGGGTCTATATATAGTGCTACTGGAGGTGCATGCACTGGCCATAATGATAAAACAAAACTCCCTGGTAAGATTCTCCTACCTTCTGGCCGTTCAGGATATACTACTGTGACCTTTGGTGGCCAATCTGCTGTTACTCCAGGAATACACAGGAGGCCAGCTTCCAGGCCTTGTCTCCAAGGTGCCAGGAGAGCCAGCCATCATTGGTCCATGTGTCGGAAGGTCCAAGGCCACATCCACTCAATGGAGTCTCTGGGATTCAGTGCAGTTGGTGCTGGCAGCAAGATGTTATGCTGGCGGCCGAACCTCAGCTTCAGTGATTCTTCCTTGGTTTGCAATTGCAGTTGTATAGGGGAGGCTGCCATATGTGTTAACATGTCTACGGGGCTCAGGGATCCCTTCTGGGGTCTCTCATTCAAACGTCATAGCATGGTCCATAAGCGGACTGACCATCCCCGCAGACTATTGGTATCTGACTTTATTCTGGATTTTAACAAGCCATTGTGCCTCTCTATCAAGCCTGCTGTGGTAGGATTGTATGGCACATGAAACTTTCACTTGATTCCCACGTGTCGCATCGATTCTTGCAGTGTACGTTCAGTAAAATGGGTGCCCTGATCACTCTCAATTACCTGTGGTCAGCCATAGACAGCAAAGAGATGCTCCAGGCCTCTTTTGGTCATCTGCTGGTCTGCACAACGGGTAGGAAAAGCAACCAGATGTCCAGTAGCTGTGTCCACACAGGTCATTGCATACTGATATCCTTCTGAGACAGGTAGAGGCCCGATATAGTCTATCTGCCACCTGACAAGGGGTATAGGCCTCTTAGCTATTGTCCCATGTTGCTATGGAACTCAGTGTAAGTCCCTTTTGGAGCACACGACACACTCCTGCCGGGCTCTACTAACTTCTTCGAGGGTCAAAGGCAAGGCCCGCTGACAGGCTACAGCCCACATTGTCTTTTGCCCTGCATGCAGCAAACACTGATGTAGCCATTGGGCTACATCAGAGGCAGGCTTGCCTTCTAACCAACATATGTGGGCCAATCTATCTGCTTCATCATTTCCTGGTGATGCCAGTGGCAAATGACCTATCACATGGTATACTGTAATCATTTTAGTCTGACCACAGGCCCATAACTCTTGCCACAGTTCTTGCCCCCAAAGGGGTCAGTGACCAACCAGTCAGTTGGCATGGTACCAGGTTGGTAGCCACAGGGTCAAGCCCCGATAGACAGCCCAGCTGTCAGTGCAGACAACTATAGAGGAGGGCTCCTGGCTGATCACAAGCCACCCGGCCCGCAACTCTGCCCATTGGCTGCTCTTCCCCTCACCATCTTCCATCCATATTGTCTCAGTCTTAGGATGGAAAGCTGTGACCCTCCATTTTGGGGGCTGCCCATGGCAAGAGCCATCTGTGTACCATGCATCTTCGGGTATAGAGTCTCTTCCCTCCCGATAGGGACTCTCTGCTACTAACGGTTCAAAAGCAAGTTCTTCCTACTTTTCACTAGTATATGTCACCAGCCCCAACACACGTTGGAGTTCTTCACTCAAGGGGCTACTAGAAAGGACACTATGCTGCTGTAGGTAAGCACCCCACTTGGCTAGTGTGGGTGTTTGTGCCACGCCACTTCTTGGCTTTTGGGTCCAGTCTCGTACCCACCCCAAAATGGGATAGGTGGTTATTACCTTTATTGGGGCCATTCCAGTGATGGGTTCTGTAGCCAGCAAGGCATGATATACGGCAGCCAGTTGTTTTTCTATCAAAGTGTATCGTACCTCTGCCCCTTTCCATAGTTGTGACCAGAATTCAACAGGTTGGTGAGTTCGTTCAAGCCGCTGCCAGAGACCCCAGCCATAACCATCTTCAGTGATATGAACGTCCAGCTCACAGGGCCTTGATGGGTCTATCACACTCAAGGCCTGCACGGCTGTGACTGCCCGTTTTGCTGTAGTAAAGGCAGATGCACATGTCTCATCCCAGTCCCACATGACGCCCTTACATACCAACCGGTATAAGGGCTTCAGAATTTGTGCCAAGTGCGGGATAAACACTCTCCAGTAGCCTAGAAGACCCAGAAACTCCTGTAGCAATGCTTCAGTTATGGGGGTAGGAAAGGCCTGGACTTTATCTCTAACTGCTTCTGGTATCACTTTGGTCTTTCTTACCTGACCAGACGACCCCCCAAGAATTTGACAGACACACGAGGCCCTGAACCTTGGTGCTGTTCACAGCCCATCCTTTCTCCTGTAAATGTTGCAGCAGTCTAGGTGCTGCACCTTCTAGATCTGAAAGAGAATCAGACGTGAGCATGACATCATCAATATAATGGTACAGCCGCACCGTTGGTGGTTTCTCCCATGTAGCCAGGTCCTGGGCTACAAGTCCATGACAGATGGTGGAGCTGTGGAGGTATCCCTGTGGGAGGATGGTGAAAGTCCATTGCCATCCTACCCACGTGAAGGCAAACTGTTCCTGGATTTCCTGCTCAATGTCAATGGAAAAGAAGGCATTAGCAAGATCTACCACACAATGATATGTTCCTAGTTCATGGCTGAAAGTACCCATCAAGCCTGCAATAGAGGGGACAGCAGCATGCATAGGGGGTATGACCTTATTCAGTTCTCTGTAATCCACAGTCATACGCCAGGGGCCATCTGGCTTTTTTACTGGCCACACTGGGGAATTGAACGGACTATGGGTGGGCTTTATAATACCCACCTTTTCCAGCTCCTGGAGAGTTTCTCCAATCTCTTTATGCCCCCCCCCCAGGCAGTTTATATTGTTTGGTATTAGTCACCCGCCAAGGCACAGGCAAAGCTATGGGCGGGTGCCTACCATGTCCCCTCAGAACTGCCTTCACCACACGTGCTTTCAATACAGGAGGCGCCAGTGCCTCTGGCATCACCCCTTCATCTTTGTCCAGTTCCTCCATTACTGTGGCTGATGGCACCTTTCTCTCTCCTCCCCCGAGTGCCTCCTCTGCTACAACCTTTACCTTTTCTAGTGTACCTCACAGCAATGCTACCTCAGTCTTCAGAAGGTCTCTTACCTTCAGCTCAATGCTTCCCAGCTGACGTTCTCGTCCCACCTCCGCCTGTGCTTCCCTCAGGAGTTCGTCTTTCTCCTTGATGGCCTCTTCCTCCTTCAGAACACCTGGCAGCGCTGCCGTCTTGTCTCCAATGGCTCCTTGCTGCCGGCACTCCCGTGCTGCCTCCTCTCGCATCAATGCCATTTCCCTCCTCAGGGAATCCACAGAAGTTTGCAGCTCGTGTTCTCGTGCTGCTATTTCTTGGGTCTCTTCTGTAGACCTTTTTAATATTGTGAGAAGCAGTCAACCCACAGTCCCTGCTGCCTCATGGGCACTCTGCTTCTCAAAGGATCTACTTACTATATGAAGGGCCACCTCTACAGCCTCAGGTGTCACCTCCACTTGCCTCCAGTCCTGGGGTGGGGCCCAGTCTTCTAGAAGGCAAGCCACCCCAGACCACATACCCATTGGGGGACAATCCACTGTCTCCCCATTCACAGGGGAAATCTGCTGAAGCACCCCTCCGGTAAGGGCAGCTTGTCCTTTTCCTTGGTCAACAATGAACCCTGCCGACTTCGCCAATTGTCTTGCAAATGAGTTTCAGCCCAGGCAAGTTCGCTATAGATTCACTGTGACCAAAGAAATTTACAGCAAAGGGTTCTTGGGGTGAAAAGGTTATACCCAACTTTATTTCCAGGTGGCAGGTCAGTCACTAAAATCCCACCAGCCCTGCCACCCAGTCTCCGGCAGAGCACTGGGGGGAACTCTTTACATTAACACAGTAATGGCTTATTGCCTAAAGGTGTGGAAGCGGTAGCATAGCAACAGGCCAGTTACATTTAAGTTCAGTGAGGATCCTGGCCATAGGAACCCTACTTTACCCACAGTACTGGTACTGGGTTGTTGCTTAGCTAATCAGACAACATTTGTTGACTTTCCCTCACTGTTCATGGAATAGGAGATACAAAGAAATAGAAATAGAACCTACTTAGAAGAGGAATGGAGTAACTATATTAAAAATCTCTTCAGTAATAGGATTAAGAAAAGATTTTTGATTAGTGATACATACTTTCTTCTGCCATCACAACTCAACTCAACAGATAAAATTCCTTCATAATAGGACTTCTCTGATGAGCTAATTTTAGGCTTAGATTTTGTGAGTAAAATTGTTTTCATTTTCTTTTCAATTAACCTGCCTCAACAAAGATCCCTCACTTCTGGTTTGTAGTGACTTCTGCCCAAATTTTCCTTGATTTTATAATTTCCCACAAAAGCTGACAATGGAATATTTCCAGTGTCTTAATTTCCTCCTTTTTGACTTTTATTTTTCCCTCAGAGGAATACATTTCCAGAGTGACATGTAAATGCTGCTCGGGCTCATTTGATGTATTGCTCAGGAAACCTCTCTAAGCCTTAATAACATTTTCACTTCTGTTTGCTATTGTGGTATATGGTGCTGACATGCTTAGAAAGTTTGTGGTCTTTCCCAGCACCTGCTTTTTTCCAATATGCAACTGAATTTTTCACAGTTGAACTCTAACATTTCTCTCCTAACTGAGTGAAGTTTCACAACACATTTGCAATATTTCTGAGGCTGGGCATATGTTCCTGTTTATCCAACACAAAGCTGAGGCCTCTTTGAACTTTCATCTCCTGATAATGTGCCTCATATTTTAACATCATAACACTGGTAGATTGGAACTGTTTGAAGGCTTTTGTGCTTTCCAGAGGATTTTCTCTGTTTCATCTTCTCAGTTTTTCTCCTCCTTCACTTTAAACAGCTGTCTAAGGGCTGCAATAGAAGAGTGTATTGGTGGTCAGTGCCAATAAGAGTTTGATATATACCCTCAGCTTTCTTAGTGATGCATTTTCTAAGAATCTTCATCTTACACATATTTAAAATCCTACAAGACAGTCTAATGAATTGCAATACACCCTTGTGGGTGTCAGAAGCCCAGTGTATGCCAAAGAGCTTTGCTCCCTGAGTTAGGCCCTTCATCTTTTTTTCTCAGATGCATTTCCAGCCACCCTCTCCATTCAATTCCTAATGTATTGCTTCCCATAGGCCAGCATAACACAGACTCATCTCCATTATGATATGTAGTAATGTGGGTACAGCTTGGATATACTAAAATACTGAAACTCATCTGTAATCTTTGTCAGGTTTGACTTTTTATCTTTTATGTTTTTTTTTTAATCTGGCTCAGAGAAACCTGAAAATGACTTTTCTTTGGCTCTTTAACACCTTCTTCACACCCCACAAGAATATTATCCAGGATGCATTTGGCCCCCTATCTGTCATGAAACCTTGGTGAGATATTTCTTTGGAGTTCCTCCAAAGCTGGAGGAGTCCACATGGCATCCTTTTACACCTCTAGGAAAGAAAGAAGGTATTCAAACTACATTTGCTGGCTGTTTTCTTGGTTGGCTCCAAAATACCAGCTTTACTTGAGCATTGGCACCTTATGCTAAGAAAATATTACCTTCTCAGTCCCTCTTTTAGATAGACTTCGACATATTTTTTACCCTTTTTTGTCTTCTCCTTCTACATTTTCTAATGAAAGAGCATAATAAATTTCTCACATGAGTTCTAAGGGAATAGATAAAGTGATAAAGCATTTTAAGAAATAGTAATTATTTGAGTTCCACAAAAGCAAAAACTTTAACATTATTGTCCAAAAGATTAGAACCTCCCATTTTAACAAAATTTACAATTACAGCATCTCATATGAGCTGATTATATTTTGATCTAGTGTTGTCTGCACTATTAATTATCTTTAAGTTCTTCATAAAAAGAACAATTTGTAAATCTAAGATGTCATCAAAATTATGGTTACATTTGCCTGGAAATCTATTCAAGTAATCGGATAAAAATGAACTTCTCAGCAATTCTGTTTCCTGATCTATATTTAAAGCTTAATTTTTCCATATGTCTTTTGCTCATGATTGTATTTGCAAAGAAGAAAGTAGCAATTAATTAATTTGTTTAGCATAGATATACTATCTATAATTGGGCCATCTGAATCTACTTCTAGAGCCTAAAATACCTGACTCAACTGTCTATACTGACAATGTTTCTTGGATTACTAAACAAGGCTTCCTGAAAATTTTAATTAGAAAGATGACACAGTCAATATTTACTTTCCAGGAGATCCATTAGACAAATCTAATCACAAAGAAGTTTGTCCCTTGTTTGGTTGTCTAAAATAATAAAATGTTCGTTATTAAGAGTCAGATTAATATACACATATAACTCAGAAAATCTACACAATTTTTCCAGATCGGTGGTCAATGGTCATGTGAGGCAGGAAATCTATTTACTCTCTTCAGTTTTCAGTATATTTTGGATTTTTCATAAGTTTTTGACAGAATGAATTACGTCTTAAAGATTTTAGAAAGACTAACCAAAAATGGATAAACGTCTACTTTTCCATTTTCTGCACAATCAGTTAGGGTCTATCACTAACTGATTCTCCTTCTAATCTTTCTTCTAATTCATTTGTGACACATTTGATATGCCCTTACTTATTCATTCAGCCATTAAGCGTCTCTCAACTGCCTAGAAATTCCAAGACAAAATAGCCTTTTAAATATCGGCAAGTTAATTGAGTATAAGAGTATTTACTTTTTCCTATAATTTACCTAACCTTTGTATCACTGGCACCTTCCAAGGGCTTTCTTTTCATTGTAGTGAAATACCTCTGTGCTATAAAATCGCTGACTGTGCACCATACTGTGGTGCACAAAATTAAGAAGTATAGCAGAAATATATTAATTAATTAAAGCCTATTAATTCAAATAGTCTTACTAAAAAAAATTACTTGAAAAGGAAATATATGCAAATTGAGAAAGGAATCAGAATTAAGAATTGAAGGATAAAGTAGTCATAGGGTACCAGCACTAGTGATGAGCATTGTTTTCAGTTAAACATTTCATTTCAGTTAAACAGTTGTCCAAAAAGTTACTTACTGTAATTGTAATTACAGTGTGCAATATGAATGTCAAAATGATTTTTAAGAGAAAGCACCAAATGCTTCAAATAATACTTTAGTATCAAGTAAGTGAAACTAAACATTCAGATTATATCAATAAAGATGATGATGGGCAATGGAGGAGGGTAGAAATAAGTAGAAGGCTGCTAAATTCCTTATCTTAAATAAAGAAGGATTCAAAAGATGAGTATTGTTTTCATTTTTATTGTTTTTTCAAGTTTTAAGTAGTTACTGTTTATTCTAGATCACTTAAAAAACAGCTTCTACTTACTGATTTAATTTTTTTCATCTTTATAACCTTTTGTTTTCCCAATATTGCTGAAATTAACCAGTTTCTACATGCTTATTTCAGATAGTACTTGAATACATTCTGCAAAACAAAACTTTAGTAGTGCTTTCTCTAAGTATATAAAACTTCGGAGTTTTATTCAGTCAGGATTCAATGATGAAGTCCAAAACCAAGATTTAATTTGTATTTTCTTTCCTCCAAGAATCTATCATTAAAGCTGCAAATTACAGGTAAAATGGCCAAATGTATTAACAAATCAAAAAGGAAAAGAACTAAGTCATGGATCAAAGTTGATTGTGTATGTTGTTTTATTTGTGTTATTATTGAATCTTACTTTAAGAACTTGAGGGAATGAATCTTGGGGTGCAAAATTATCATTAAACCAGAGGAAGGAGGAGGAGGCCTGACCAGGTCCCTGCTGATAGAGGAAGTCAGGGTATGTGTGGTAGGACAGGGGGAAGACTGGCAAGAGACAGTCACCAGCAAGCCCATATTCACATGTGAGGCCCAGTTTGTCTTCTAAGGATTGTCCTAATTCCCCTATGAAAGAATTTACTGTTCCAAACTCAGTAAGTGGACACGGAGACGAAGAGAACAGTGGAGCGAGGCTTTAATGATGGTCTTCCGAGATCAGGTGTCTGGTGAGCCTGAGGCCATTGGCACCAAGTAATTTATTCCCTAGTACGAGAGTCCCTCCCCTGGTTCCTCATTGGCTGAGTACTACAGGGTTCACATTCTTTCCCGGACATCGCTTAAGCCAATTATATCCACATTGGGCCTTCTGTACATTTGTCTTACTTTCATTGATACGTTTAAAAAAACTCAAACAGGTATATAGCCAGGCCCATAGCAATTCCTCCCCCTCCCCCACCCTCAGCCTGAGCAGCTTCCTGGCATATTTTCCACCACGTGGCCCTTTGTTAATACATTACTGTTAAAATGTTTAAACCTCTTGGTGGGAATAAATCACATTTAGGTTTTATGCTTTTTCTAACAGTTCCCCCTCTTCTGAGAATTTATTTTATTCCCAGTAATATATTTGAACACACTCTTTGTCCTTTTTCAAATTTCTCTAATAGATTTTTACTCTCTTCTTCATAATCAAATTTACCTTCTAATAACAGAAGATTATTTTGGGTGTATGTCATAGGTATTTGTTTATGGCTGCCTCTGTAAGTCTCTGAGTCAGGCCTCTCGCACAAGGCATTATGTAGCATCTTACAGCAGTTACAACTCCTGCAACTTATAATAAGGGATGTTAAAACAGACGCAACCATACCTTTCCATTTTCCAAACCACCCTTCTAACCAGTTTGTAAAAGGGTCATTGATGCCAGAGTTTGCAGCTAATTCATTAGTTAAAGTGGTGAGTCCTTATAGGGCTTTAGTAATAGTACCCATCAGGGGCAGTATTATTTGGGATAAAAGTACATTTTCCTCTCAACATAACACAGATTTCTTCTTTTTTTTCTGCTAACATCACATCTAACACTATCCTATTTTTCCAGGCCATCCTGCAGGTAGCGTCTAATTGGCTAGCTACTCCTTGAAGAGCATGCCTGGCATAGTTAATAACAAACCTTTGTTGATTATAGTAAATAGAACTGACCCAATTTACATTTTTGTTGATGGTAGACCGCCAAAATAGTGCTGATTTAAACCCTGCAGCTATTTGGTTTCTAGCTTTAAATTCATTAGGGACTCCCCTAGGGACGCCTATTGAGTCCATGTATACATTCAAATCAAAGGATCCTTGTAATGATCTGAGATTTCTATGAAAAATTTCTATTTCATTGGGTGCAGAGAGAAATGCCAGGGTAAATGGAATAGCCAGTTGGACTAAAGCACAAGTCCCAGTCCAGTTGGATGGCAACGAGTCGCACAGGTTTCTCTTCTCACAGTACCACCTAACATCAGCTTGGGGGATGTGTAATTTCGAGAAATTGCCCTCTTTAGAGACATTTAGGACGTGGGCACAAGTCAGTACGTTCCCCACAGGAGTTGTGAAACCTTCCCCTTGCTGAGAGAGGCATGAGCAGTGATTCATTTTCCCTATGGAAAAAGTGGGGATTGCCCTAAGGTCTGACTTCTTTAGTGCAGGAAAGAATAGAGGCAAGCTTTTTGCAAGTCTCATTTCCCCAAGTGTCATTGTCCTGACATAGGGCCAATGAGCAGTGCATCCCAGTGGGGTCTGTGTCCCAGCCGAGAGGGAACAGGACCACCTGTGCCTGTGGCCTTCCAAGAGCACATACATAACAATTACTTTCGTTCAAAGCTAGTACTGAAAATTTGACCCATTTTACCCAGGCATTGGTGCTCCATAACCTGTCTCGATTTCAAGAGTCTGTTACAGATCCTTTATTTCTGTTCCAGTAACTAGTTTAGGGTCATTATGGGGAATCTCTGGCTCATTATGTCCCTTAGGATTGGGGGTGGTCACTATGGGTGAAGTCTTGTATTTGATTAAATTAAGACCAAACCTTCCCACAGGATCTACTCTAGTAACACTGGCACCATGTCTGTAAACATGAATAGCAATTACAGGGTCTGACTCTAAGTCTTGAGGATTATGTATATAGTTAATAAGAGTGGGTTACACTGTCCTGGCAATTATCAGGAGGAATACCTTTAGCTAAGTGGAGCTTTCCTTTTAAAGGTTTTCTTACTACATGAGGGGCCATCCATCCTTGAAACTGGGTAGTCCACTAAACATTGGTCCGCCCTGAATATGGGGGCCCATTTGCCTTTTTTTTTTTGGTATCATTAATCTACAATTACATATGCAACATTATGGTTACTAAACTCCCCACTTCACAGGTCTCCCTCACCTACCCCATTACAGTCACTGTCCATCAGTGTAGTGAGATGCTATAGAATCACTACTTGTCTTCTCTGAGTTGTACAGTCCTCCCCGTGGCCCAACAACCTTATGTCTGCTAATCATAATGCCCCTTTTTCCCCCCTGTCCCTCCCTTCCCACCCATCCCCCAGTCCCTTTACCTTTGGCAACTGTTAGTCCATTCTTGGGTTCTGTGGATCTGCTGCTGTTCTGTTCTTTCAGTTTTTTTCTTTGCTCTTATGTTCCACATATGAGTGAAATCATTTGATACTTGTCTTTTTCTGCTTGGCTTATTTCACTGAGCATAAAACCCTCTAGTCCCATCCATGTTGTTGCAAATGGTAGGATTTGCTTTCTTCTTATGGCTGCATAATATTCCATTATGTATATGTACCACTTCTTCTTTATCCATTCATCTACTAATGGACACTTACGTTGCTTCCATTTCTTGGCTATTGTAAATAGTGCTGTGATAAACATAGGGGTGCATCTTGTCTTTTACAAATTGGGCTGCTGCTTTATTAGGGTAAATTCCTAGGAGTGGGATTCCTGGGTCAAATGGTATTTATATTTTGAGTTTTTGGAGGAACCTCTATACTGCTTTCCACAATGGTTGAACTAATTTACATTCCCACTAGCAGTGTAGGAGGGTTCCCCTTTCTCCACATCCTCGCCAACATTTGTTGTTGTTTGTGTTTTGGATGTTGGCCATCCTTACTGGTGTGAGGTGATATCTCACTGTGGTTTTAATTTGCATTTCTCTGATGATTAGCAATGTGGAACATCTTTTCATGTGCCTGTTGGCCACCTGAATTTCTTCTTTGGAGAAATGTCTATTCATATTCTCTGCCCATTTTTTAATTGGATTATTTGCTTTTTCTTTGTGGAGGTGCGTGAGTACTTTATATATTTTGGATGTCAACCCCTTATGGGATATATCATTTATGAATATATTCTCCCATACTGCAGGATGTCTTTTTGTTCTACTGACGGTGTCCTTTGCTGTACAGAAGCTTTTCAGCTTGATATAGTCCCACTTGT
Source organism: Smutsia gigantea (assembly GCA_032199065.1). Taxonomy (NCBI): domain Eukaryota; kingdom Metazoa; phylum Chordata; class Mammalia; order Pholidota; family Manidae; genus Smutsia; species Smutsia gigantea. The sequence continues at coordinate 13,742 of JAVSCE010003069.1, forward strand.
TCATTTTTGCTTTTGTTTCCCTGGTCCGGGGAGATATGTTCATGAAGAAGTCGCTCATGTTTATGTCCAAGAGATCTTTGCCTATGTTTTTTTCTAAGAGTTTTATGGGTTCATAACTTACATTCAGGTCTTTGATCCACCTTGAGTTTACCTTTGTGTATGGGGCTAGACCATAGTCCAGTTTCATTCTCTTACATGTAGCTGTCCAGTTTTTCCAACACCAGCTGCTGAAGAGGCTGTCATCTCCCCATTGTATATCCAAGGCTCCTTTATCATATATTAATTGACCTTACATGTTTGGGTTAATGTTTGGATTTTCTATTCTGTCCCACTGGTCTGTGGGTCTGTTCCTGTGCCAGTACCAAGTTGTCTTGATAACTGTAGCTTTGTAGTAGAGCTTGAAGTCTGGGAGCATAATTCCCCCTGTTTTATTCTTCCTTCTCATGATTGCTTTGGCTATTCAGGGTCCTTTGTGGTTCCATATGAATTTTAGAACTATTTGTTTGATATCATTGAAGAATGCTGTTGGATTTTGATAGGGATTGCATTGAATCTGTAGATTGCTTTAGGTAGTATAGCCATTTTGACAATATTTATTCTTCCTAGCCAAGAGCATGGGATGCATTTCCATTTGTTAGTGTCCTCTTTAATTTCTCTTAGGAGTGTCTTGTAGTTTTCAGAACACAGGTCTTTCACTTTCTCCATTAGGTTTATTCCTAGGTATTTTATTCTTTTTGATGCAATTGTGAATGGAATTGTTTTTCTGATTTCTCTTTCTGTCAGTTCATCATTAGTGTATAGGAAAGCAACAGATTTCTGTGTGTTAATTTTGTGTCCTGCAACTTTGCTGAATTCAGATATTAGTTCTAGTAGTTTTGGAATGGAGTCTTTAGGGTTTTTTTATGTACAATATCATGTCATCTGCAAATAGTGACAATTTGACTTCTTCTTTACCAATCTGGATGCCTTGTATGTCTTTGTTTTGTCTGATTGCTGTGGCTAGGACCTCCAGTACTATGTTGAATAACAGTGTGGAGACTGGGCATCCCTGTCTTGTTCCCGATCTTAGATGAAAAGCTTTCAGCTTCTCGCTCTTAAGTACGATGTTGGCTGTGGGTTTGTCATATATGGCGTTCATTATGTTGAGGTACTTGCCCTCTATACCCATTTTGTTGAAAGTTTTTATCATGAATGGATGTTGAATTTTGTCAAATGCTTTTTCAGCATCTATGGAGAGGATCATGTGGTTTTTGTTCTTCTTTTTGTTGATGTGGTGGATGATGTTGATGGATTTTCGAATGTTGTACCATCCTTGCATCCCTGCATCCTTACTTGATCATGGTGTATGATCGTCTTGATGTATTTTTGAATTCGGTTTGCTAATATTTTGTTGAGTATTTTTGCGTCCACGTTCATCAGGGATATTGGTCTGTAATTTTCTTTTTTGGTGAGGTCTTTGCCTGGTTTTGGTATTAGAGTGATGCTGGTTTTATAGAATGAGTTTGGAAGTATTCCCTCCTCTTCTATTATTTTGGAAAACTTTAAGGAGAATGGGTATTATTTCTCTTCTATATGTCTGGTAAAATTCAGAGGTGAACCCATCTGGCCCGGGGGCTTTGTTCTTGGGTAGTGTTTTGATTACTGATTCAATTTCGTAGCTGGTAATTGGTCTGTTTCGGTTTTCTGTTTCTTGTTTGGTCAGTCTCGGAAGGTTTTATTTTTCTAAGAAGTCCATTTCTTCTAGGTTTCCCAGCTTGTTAGCATGTAGATTTTCATAGTATTCTCTTATAATTCTTTGTATTTCTGTGGGGTCCGTCGTGATTTCTCCTTTCTCATTTCTGATTCTGTTTATGAGTGTAGATTCTCTTTTTCTCTTAATAATTCTGGCTAGGGTTTTATCTATTTTGGTTTTTTTTTTCAAAGAACCAGCTCTTGGTTTCATTGATATTTTCTATTGTTTTATTCTTCTCAATTTTATTTATTTCTTCTCTAATCGTTATTATGTCCCTCCTTCTACTGCCTTTGGGCCTCATTTGTTCTTCTTTTTCCAATTTCACTAATTGTGTCTTTAGACTATTCATTTTCTTTTATTACGCCTGGATTGCAATATACTTTTCTCTTAGAACTGCCTTTGCTGCATCCCACAGAAGTTGCAGCTTTGTGTTGTTGTCATTTGTCTCCATATATTGTTTGATCTCTGTTTTAATTTGGTCATTGATCCATTGATTATTCAGGAGCATGTTATTAAACCTCCATGTATTTGTGAGCCTTTTTGTTTTCTTTGTACAATTTATTTCTAGTTTTATACCTTTGTGATCTGAGAAGTTGGTTGGTAGAATTTCAATATTTTTGAATTTACTGAGGTTCTTTTTGTGGCCTAGTATGTGGTCTTTCTGGAAAATGTTAAATGTACACTTGAGAAAAATGTGTATCTTGCTGCTTTTGGGTGTAGAGTTGTGTAGATGCCTGTTAGGTCCACCTGTTCTAGTGTGTTGTTCAGTGCCTCTGTGTCTTTACTTATTTTCTGTCTGGTTGATCTGTCCTTCGGAGTCAGTGGTGTGTTGAAGCCTCCTAAAGAATGCATTGCTTTCTATTTCCTCCTTTAATTCTATTAGTATCTGTTTCACATATGTCCGCTCTCCTGTGTTGGATGCATATATATTTATAATGGTTATATCCTCTTGTTGGACTGACCGCTTTATCATTATGTAATGTCCTTCTTTATCTCTTGCTACTTTCTTTGTTTTGAAGTCTATGTTTTCTGATACAAGTACTGCAACACCTGCTTTTTTCTCTTTGTTGTTTGCATGGAAAATCTTTTTCCATCCCTTCACCTTTAGTCTGTGTATATCTCTGGGTTTGAAGTGAGTTTCTTGAATGCAGCATATAGATGGTCTTGCTTTTTTATCCATTCTGTTACTCTGTGTCTTTTGATTGGTGCATTCAGTCCTTTACATTTAGGGTGATTATCGATAGATATGTACTTATTGCCACTGCTGCCTTTAGTTTAGTGGTTACTGACAGTTCAAGGATAGATTCTTTACTATCTAATAGTTTAACTTAACTCTCTTGTTATGCTATTATAAACAGAGTCTCATGATTCTTTCTCTCCCTTCTTATTCTTCCTCCTCCATTCTTTATGTACTAGGTGTTTTATTCTGTACTCTTTTACGTTTCCTTTGACTGTTTTTGTGGGTATTTGATTTTACTTTTTGCATTTAGTTCATATTTGGATGGTCTGCGTTCTTTGCTATGATTTTATTTTCTCTGGTGACATCTTTTTAGCCTTAGGAGTTCTTCCATCTAGAGCAGTCCCTTTAAGATATCCTGTAGAGGCGGTTTGTGTGAGGCAAATTCCCTCAGCTTTCACTTGTCTGGGAATTGTTTAATCCATCCCTCAAATTTAAATGATAGTCGTGCTGGATACAGTATTCTTGGTTTAAGGCTCTTCTGTTTCACTGTGTTAAATATATCATGCCATTCTCTTCTGGCCTGTAAGGTTTCTGTTGAGAAGTCTGATGATAGTCTGATGGGTTTTCCTTTGTAGGTGATCTTCTTTCTCTCTCTAGCTGCCTTTATTACTCTGTCCTTATCTTTGATCTTTGCCATTTTAATTATTATGTGTCTTGGTGTTGTCTTCCTTTGTCCCTGTATTGGGAGATCTGTGGGCTTCCATGGTCTGAGAAACTATTTCCTTCCCTAGCTTGGGGAAGTTTTCAGCAATTATTTCTTCAAAGACACTTTCTCTTTTTCTCCGTCTTCTTCTTGTACTCCTGTAATGCGAATATTGTTCCGTTTGGATTAGTCACAGAGTTCTCTTAATATTCTTTCATTCATAGAGATCCTTTTATCTCTCCATGCCTCACCTTCTGTGTATTCCTGTTCTCTGATTTCTATTCTATTAACAGTCTCTTGCATCTCATCCAGTCTGCTGTTAAGCCCATCAATCGTTTGTCTGATTTCTGCATTGTCTTTCCTCACTTCCCTCACTTCCTCCCTCAGCTCTTGCACATTTCTCTGTAGGTCCATCAGCATGGTTATGACTTTTATTCTGAATTCTTTTTCAGGAAGATTGTTTAAATCTATCCCACCAGGCCCTCTCTCTGGGGTTGTCTGTGTGATCTTTGTCTGGGCCATATTCCTCTGTCTTTTCATGGCTATAAAATTGGTTGCTGGTAGGTGCCACATGTGTCAGCTGGGAGAACAAAGTCCCTTCCTGCTTATTGTTCTCCTTGCCCTTCTCTAGGGGCTGAGCTGGTTTACCACACACCAGGAGGCAGTCTCTGGGATAATCCCCTGAGCTGCTTGTGTGCTGGGCTGCCTCAGCGTAGCCTATACCTTGTTATGGTTCTGGGGCCCTTCCCGGTTAGCTGTGAGCCAGCCGAGAGTAGATTCTGTGAGGCTGCTGTGGGCCGGGTCACTCCTCTGCTGTTCTGCAGCAGTGGTGGCTCTGCTGGACCCTTTGCGGTGCCGGCCGGGGAGAATGAATGGCAAGCTGTTGATCTCTGTGGGAAACCTTGGCGCGGCTTTGCCCGGCCGTCCGCCAGGGTGTCTGAAATTCCCCAAGACTCCCAGCCTGCTGGGCTGAGTGTGCTGGGACGATTTTGTTCCACTGTTGGGCCCTTATCTCTTTAAGGCTTTTAAAAAAGCACCCACTTTTCCTTTGTCCTGGGGAGCTGGCTGAGGAGACCTGCTTGCAGTCTTCATCTCAGATCCTGCCCTTCTGTTTCTCTAATCTCCAGTACATCATGTGATGTGTGTCTGTGCTCCTGGTGCAGATCACCAGGGCTGGTTATTTAGCAGGCCTGTGCTTCCCCTCCCTCCCCACTCTGAATCTTTTCCTCCCACTAGTGCCCTAGGGTGGGGGAGTGCTCGAATCCCGCCAGGTCACGGCTTTGTATCTTACCCACTTCACGAGGCGCTGAGTTCTCACAGATGTAGGTGTAGCCTGGCTGTTGTACTATATCTTCTGGTCTCTCTTTTAGGAATAGTTGTATTTGTTGTATTTTCATAAATATATATGGTTTTGGGAGATTTCCACCACCCTGCTCATGCCGCCATCTTCCCAGAAGTCCCCCATTGGCTTTTTTATTCCATTAACACTCATCCATTCAGGACAGAGATAAATTATCTCCAGAAAGCTGTGTTTGGTCATTTAGGTCACCACAAGAGAGAACCTAACACGCATCAAATGTAATGGTTTGGGGTCTTGATGTTTTAGTAATATTGATTACCAGTTTGACAGGATAACCAGGAGTTCCTTCCCATTCTAGGGTTCCCTGTAGTTTGTCTCTGAAATACAGAGTTAGGAGGATAAAAATTGACATTTTTAGGTCCTCTTCAGTTTTAGCCTTAAGGGTCGGTTAGCCACCTGGGACACCTGCCAATTCTGTTTTGTTCCCAGGCCCCTCAGTCAGTCTTCACTCTGGTGTAATGAGTCCAGCCCTTTTCAGCCGTCCTCACAGCAGTTGTCTCTGGTCAGGAGCACTTGGGAGGGACCTTCCCAGCTGGGCTGGAGTCGATCTTCTTTCCAGGATTTAACTAACACCAGTTCCCCAGGTTGGAAGCAGTGAGCAATGAACTCAGGTGGGGGACTCGGGGTGAGGAGTCCTTTCAGCCTGAGAAGGAGATAAGGTAGAAGCCATGGCCAGCACATATTCCCTTAGAAATTGATTTTTTGTTTCCATAGTAGGCAAGTCTGTTGCCCTTCCCAGATATGGTAGCCCGTATAATAATTCATAAGGAGAAAGTCCTAAATCCTTTCAGTGAGCAGTTATAATCCTTAGGAGTGCAATAGGAAGACATTTAGTCCAAGGAAACTTGGTTTCTAGTACTAAATTTTGTTAAATGCTTCTTAAGAGTCTGGTTCATTCTTTCTACCTTTCCAGAGGATGGTGGATGACAAGGAGTATGGAAATCCCACTGTAGCTGGAGTGCCATCATTATTCTCTGTAGTACTTTTGAAGTAAAATGACTCCCGTTATCTGAATCAACATTTTCTATTAACCCAAACCTAGGAATTACTTGCTCTAAAAGTACTTTTATCACTGATCCTGCCATTGCAGTTGCTAATGGGTGGGCCTCTACCCATCCAGTGAGATGGCCAACAATCACTAATAAATATTTAAGCTTTCCCACTTTTGGCATCTCAGTGAAGTCAATTTGGATACTTTAGAACGGTCTTATTCCTGGGAGTTCTCCCTCCAGGTACTGCCTTTTTCATAAACTTAATTCTTTGGCATGTTATGCAACTCCTACAAACCTGTTTAGCAATGGTGTAAATACTAGTACACTCATAAATCTTTAGCAAAGCATCACACATTGCCTGGGGACCCCAGTGGCTCCCTCTGTGTAACATGTTCATGAGCCCTCTCACAATAGGTCGGCTGATCATTTCTCTCCCATCTGGTAAATGGTAAAGTCCACCACCCTTTCTCATTTTGATATGCCCCCACCTCCTGTAGCTTCTTAATTTCCTTTTTTTTTTTTTTAGAAAACTTTGGGATGAAGGAAATTTTAGGGATATTAGGAGTGAGATTTAAAAGTCTAATTTCATCTTCAGATGCATCCTCTTTAGTGGCTGCATCAGCAATTCTATTAGCTGTTGCTTCATAAGAATTCCCTTCTGGTAACCTTTCAGATGCATTATAGATATTTCAGCTGGAAGTAAAAGATTTTCCAGAACCTCCTTGATTAATAACCCATGAATTAATTCCTTTCCTTTGCTGTTTATGAGACCTCTTTCTGTCCAAATTTTTCCAACGTCATGGACTACTCTGAGCCTGATATTATATGAGGTCTGTGTAACTATGGCTCAGTGCTGACTGGCCTTCAGCCTCCCCTGCACATAGGAAGCTGGTCGAATTGAGACAGGTGTTTGTGGTTAAGATCAGGTCATCTTTTTCAAGTAAAATTGCTTCATATTTTAAAATTTGAGAATCTATTAACCAGCGCCCAGCACCCTGATTAAGTATGACCCAAATCTGGTGAGAAGTACTGACCATGAGGATTCCTCAAAAAGTTAGTTTCCTGCTCTCTTCTACCGGTAAGGCCATGGCTGCGATGGCCTGAATGCATTCAGTCCATCCTCAAGAGACAGCGTCCAATAGTTTAGACATAAAGGTCACTGATTGTTTCTTTCCTCCCCAGGCTTGGGTCAAAACTCCTACAGCAGAACCTTGTTCAACAGTAACAAACTAGTGAAATGGCTTCTCTAAAGATGGGAGTGCCAGGACTGGGGCGGTGACTAAGGATGGCTTTCAATTCCTCTAGAATGTGCAGTTCCCCTGGGGTCCATTGGAAAGGGTCTGGCTCTCCCTCAACAATTTGAAATACAAGCTTCTAGCCTCTCTTTTAACAAACACCTTTTGAGCTTCTCTCAGTAATTCCCCTATAGGTTTCTCATTCCATCCATCTAAATTCTGTAATTTCTTAGCAATATCTGGTCAACTTTTGGTTACAAAATTGACTTTTAAAAGACCTGTCTTACCTGAGTTTCTAGGTCAAGTCCTGAATACTTTCTCATCTGGTCCCTGAGTCTCTGTGAAAATGCAGTTGGAGTCTCTTCCTTTTCCTGTTGGACTTCAAATGCCTTAGTAACATTTTGAGATCTTGGGGCCAATTCCCTAGTTCTATTTATAATTAGCCCTTGAAGATCCTGCCTTTTAGTTCTATCCCCTAGATTACTATCCTGTCTAGGATCTACATTTGGGAACTTTTGTTCCACTGGCTGGACACCCTGGCCCGGTGGGTGTTCCTGTTCCCCAATGAACATAGCAGCTCTCCTGATCATCCCCGTCTCCTCCCCAGGGAATAGGATATTCATGATGGACATCAGCTCAATCTAAGTATATATATATATTAGGTCCCAGGAATTGATCTAGTTGGTCCACTAGACCAAGGGGATCTTCTAGCAGTGCTTAAAATTTCTCACGTCAGTACCAGTGAGGGGAGCATTAACAAACCCAATTTCCCCTTGTCCTAGTGGGACCTCTCTCAATGGAAACATCTTGGGGTTTCTGATGGACTCCCCAGAAGGAAGGGGGAAACTCTCTAAGTCCTTCTTACATTGTTCTAATTCCTTTCTAAGGTTAGAATAAGGGGCTGTAGGAGGCTTTGTTCCCCTGGAGTCCTAGCCTGAGGATCATAAGGGGGAGGGAGACAAGAAAGCAGGTCCCAATGTTAAATAGATATGAGCGGGGTGGAAAGAGAAGAAGGCCAGGAAAGTCCAACAAAAAGATCCAGAGTTAATTAATTAAAGCTCAAAAAGGCAGGAGCAACTTGGCCTGGAATGTTTGAATATTCCCCAGATAAAGAAGGGTACCTCAGCATAGCCTATGTCTTTATTATGTTAATCATACAGGCCCAGCTTTTTTTTTTAACTTTATCTATATTCGTTTTTTTTTTTTTTCCTCCCTTTGGCCCCAATCCAGCAGTCTGCAACCCAGGCAATCAATTCAGCATGCAGGCCCAGCCTTAAACAACATAGCAAAAGGCAGGAAGGATTCCATGCCAAAGATTGCATTTTAATACCCAGGAAGTCAAGAAGCAAGACTCTCAACTTACTCATTAGCAAACAGACAGTAACTCTGCCCACCTTGGAGGAAGGGTCCACAGTCCTGATATGCTCCCAAACCAGGAAGCTGCTATCCTGGGAGGGGACTAAAGCTGTAAATTTCTTGTGTTAAGCTAATTTTGCAGAATTACCTAAAAGACTGATAAGAAATTTAATGTCTCATCAAAGACACTTGAGACCACCTAACAAGTCTACACCCCCAGCCCCCAGCGACACTCCTAAAGAATCCTTAAAAAGGGGAACCCCTGGGGCGCCCCTCTCTCCGAGGCCACCCACACCCTCAAAGTGCCCAACATTTTAACTTCAAACTTGCTCTCTCCAACCTCCCAGGGCGCCCCTCCCTGCCGAGGTGGTCTGCACTTTCTCTCTCCCCTAGTAACTCTAAACAAAACTTTCACTCTGCATCACCACCATGTCCCCGCCCCTCAACTCTCCGCTGCGGAGGGACGAGGACCTAGGAAGACACCCAACACTCCAACACCAAGACTTGTCCTGGGAATTCTCTTGTAGTTCCTTCTCCTTAGCTTTCCCTTCTCTGGTGTTGAGAGGAAATATGGGAAGCGCCCTTGATAACCAACAGAGTGCGTAGTCCCTTTCCTTAGGTGAAATGGAAGCTTTATTACTCTCAAAAATAACTTAAACCTGGCAAAGCCGGTTTTCATCTGATCCAACTTTAATCCAGACAAAACAGCAAAATTTGATTATCTTCTGTTTGTCCTTAACCCCGGTAGAGGAGGCGTCCCCCCAGTACTTAACCTTCACCCCAGCAGGCTGTCTGGGGGCATTTCATGGGAGCTCATCTGGTTCCCTTTCCCTGTTTCCCTAGGCCTAGAATTTGTATTTCCCATCTTTCAAGAGGTCCCTGTGTCTGAGGTCCCCGTGTACTCAACTCCCCAGTAATGGAGGTTTCTTGCACACATCCTGAGATTCAGTTTGTCTGTCTCGGGCTGTTTCCCTCATGGGAGAACGGAACCGCGGATAGGGACTCCACACTCGCTTTGTATCTAGGACACGTCTCAGTCACACACACTCGACCTCCGAAAAATGCCCACCACCAAGGCAGTACTTATAGCCCAATTTTCCTACCTTGGCTCATGCATGAGGTTGCCTGGTTGCCCCAGTGCCTGCGTTTTCTCCCCTGCCTCGGTCACTCTGTCTCCTCACAACAATCTTGCATCTTCTCTCAGCTTCCGTGCTAAGGTGAAACTCCCAGACAGGGCCGTTCATCCAAAGCCGGGCGGGGTGCATCTTCCCACCCCGCTTAGGCCCCCACCTCGCACAGGCAAGGGAATCCCGGAGGAGCCCCCAAATTGTGAAAAACACACTCATTGGTCCAAACTCAATAAGTAGACACAGAGACAGAGAACAGCAGAGCAAGGCTTTAATGATGATCTTGCAAGATCAGGTGTCTGGTGAGCAGGCACCCCTGAGGCCATTGGTGCCAAGTAATTTGTTCCCTAGTACTTAAGTCCCTTCCCTGGTTCCTCATTGGCTGAGTACTAAAGGGTTCACGTTCTTTCCCGGACATCGCCTAAGCCAATTATATCCACATTGGGCCTTCTGTTACGTTTGTCTTAATTTCATTGGTAGGTTTAAAAAAACTCTAACAGGTATATAGCCAGGCCCATACCAATTCCTCCCCCCCACCCCAACTCTCAGCCCGAGCAACTTCCTGACATATTTTCCACCACGTGGCCCTTTGTTAATACCTTACTGTTAAAATGTTTAAACCTCCTAGTGGGAATAAATCACATTTAGGTTTTATGCTTTTTCTAACACCCTAGATTCAGGGTTTTTTTTTTTAATTAGTCAGTTTTCTCTTGTCCGTATCATGGAAATTGTAAATGAGTACTGAGCTGGAGGTAAGGCTACTTGAGCTGCTTTCCAGTCATTCTTTTACTAATGACAGAAAGGAGATGAACGCTACCTAGGAAAGTACAAACTGAACATAATGGCAAGCACTGATTTGCCATTTGCTAAACCAATACTTCTTTGGGATTGGAGGGAATATAAGTAAATTCTTAAAGAAAAAAACAGATTTCATGAATCTGAAGTAAGCTAGCAATTCCACATGCACATTGCTACTTTATTCTTTAAAGAGTCCAAAAAAAAACAAGGAATTCACTTTTCTAATATGAGGGTTCTTATATACAATACCACTTTTAAAGACTTACCTTTATTTACATGCATTAGGAACAATAATGAATGCTTAAAGGTGAGGGCTTAAAAGTGAGTTGAGGAATATTCCTCAGATATTTCAGGCTGCCTAATCATATTTTTTAGTATAAGCAGCTTAAAAATGAAAATATTCATTATTTGTTGAAAAATTATATAAAAATGTTTTTAAAAGAACATCCCTGCCTATTTGAGACTTCTTGTATTTCACTACCAGACAAAAATACAGAAAAAACACAAGTCAACTCCAAATCACTGACTGGTTCATTAATTCATAGTGTTTTTTATCCTTTATGTCAGGTGCTGTGATTCATACTCTCTGCCCTTGTGAAGCTCGCACAACAACTACAACAAAACAACCCTCAAAGTTAAAAATCCACCTGAAAAGGAAAGCATCCTAAATAATGGCACTTTCGCTGGAATGATCAGGCTCGGGGTGATCCTCTCCCCTTTCCTCTGTTTTCTCAGTTTCCTATAGTGTGAATATTACACTTAAAGTACCACTGATTGAGATCACTGTGCTAAGTGCTTTGTAAACATTGCCTCATTAATCTTAGTGATTAATAACAATCCCTATTTTATAATTGTAGAAAGTATGGCTTAAAAGATTAAAAATCATAGAAACTTATAGAGTAATTTGAAACCTGATTGGTTTTACTTTGAATGCTCACAAACAATGTGAAACATTAGCAAATCACAGGACTTTAAAAACCATATTCATCCCCCTAAATATGATATAATATGTTAAAAAATAAAGTAAAAAAGAAAGTTTCCTGGACTTTAATTTTGTAAATTCTATTTTGTTACAATAAATAAAGAAATTCTTTATTTTCTTTAAGTCAGTTGAATTTCCAACTCTTCCCCTTCCCTTTGGACTGGTGGGCAACTTATCTGTCATTCCTGAAGCTCTTCCTTCCCAAAGTTACACCAATATTATAAACAAGTTTCAAGGTATTCTGGAGATCCTGTGGACATTATTTATCTGTCTACACTAGTTACTACTGAAATGTCCATTGTCCAAGCCACACACTTCATTCAGGTCAGGGAAACTACCACATTTTAGATCATGGTTTAGCTCCAGAGACAGGGATCTTTGGAGAGATTGGAAACGTGTAGCCATTCCTCTTGGGAGTCTTGCAATCTGTTGGGATCATATTGGAGAGTAGGAAGTAGGTCCCTTGACCCCTCAAAATAGCTGTAACCTCTGTTGGTGTTGTATGAGACTACTATTTCCCCATACCCTTGTTAACCCTCATGAAAGGTGAGATGAACTTGCCCAAGATGATCTCCTGTAGGCTGGCTTCCCAAAGAGAGGGAGCTGGACTCCTGCAAAGCTCCATGGAAACTGGTGGTGACCTATGTTTAAGGCACTAGTACTTGTCAGTCTGAAGGTTTCAATCCCTCTTCCTCAACTCATCATGCCAGGTGAGGGGCCAGTGCTTCCTCAACCATAAAGACAATGGAGTAAATACTTTGCTAACCTGCCACAACATGCAGCCACAGGGGTAAGGCTTAGATCCCACATACCTGACTCCCAAGAAAGGGATTGGCATTCTTCCCTCCATGACCATCAAACTAGCAGCTTAGAAATGTGGCAAAGGTTCTGCATGCTGTAGTGCTATTGAATCCTGACTTTTGATCTCCCCAGAGAAGTGGTTGCCCTTTTCCTAATCCTGCAGCATAAAAGCATCACAGCCCAAGGATCTGAGTAGCTTTCCCAGACCCTGGACTTGGACTCTACTATAGTGGCACGTGGTGCCCCAGAACACCTGCTACTGCTCCTCCCTCCTTGAATATTTCCCAGGAAATGCTACTCAAGCAAGCCTGGCATGTGAGATGTGCAGGCATTTGAAATTGTTTACACAATACTTTGACATTATGAAATTAATTTCTTTTTACTAACCCGAAAGGTGATACATATTATGCTTTTAATATCTACTCCCTTGGCTATTAATGGACTGAACATCTTTCCATATGTTTATCGGACACTTTTGTTTCCTCCTTTGTGAAGTTCTTATTCACAGTCTTTGCCTTTTTCTTATTAATTGGTAGCGTTTACTGGAAATCAGTCTTCTGTCTTACATGTGCTGCAAGCCTTTTTTCCATTGTTTCTTTTCTAACTTTATGGTATCTGTGATTGCAAATAAATTTACATTTCTATTTCTGACTTTTATCCAAGCTTCAGTCCCACATTTTTCTTTATTAAAAACGTCTGATCTTACTTATTTGCTACTTAGAAAATCTTACTTTTGACTGGACTCAGACTGAGGATAGAAGCTCCCAGAGAGGACAGCCTCTGTCTCTTGGAAATGTTCCTGGCATTTCTCTTTGGCCAAAAGCTTAGCATATTCTGAAACCTCTTCCTTCTTTTTCTTAGCTGTTTTTTCAGAGCATTATGCCAATGTTTTGTGTTGTAGAACACACGGAATAACAGAATACTAAATCTTGGTTACTGTGGTTCTCGGCGTCTTGCCTTCTTTGCACAGAGACTTTCTCGTGGCATATTGGTGGACATCCTCTGTTTAGGGAGGTTGGAAACCCTGCAGATTCTGCTAGGTCTTTGGGACCTAGGTGATGAAAGCAACACAGGGTCAGTCATTCCAGGAATATCCTTCTCTCCCTTTTTACAACAACCAACTCAAGAAACCCTAAATTACCATCCACAATGTAACCCTGAGCAGATTTACACCTTCCTGCTGCAGTTCCCTTTGGTCTCTCACAGGAGAGCCCCCCTACTCAGTAGCAGACAGATATGGCCATGCATCAAGGCACACTGGGTCTTAGGGAAACCTTGTTTGTCATTCCTGCCACTGATTCCAGCCACAGAACCCTTCCATTCTGCTCAGAGCATGAGCAGAAACTTCTGTGGCCATGTGCTTTCTAAAGGGTATGAAGGTTCTTTTCCTGGCCCATTTCGGTGAGTTTCTTGCAGCTCATGACTGGGAAAAAGATACTCATCTTAATTCTAATGTAGCTGCTTTTCCTCTTTTGCCACAAGAGAGAGTCAATCTTATACTTCTGAGTATATATTGGGCATCTTTACTTGCATATACAAAATGAACTCATCTTACCTTTCTCTTATGAGCCCTCCTTCCCAACTTTCCTGACTCACATGGTTCCAAACTACTACTGGGCTACTGGGCATATTGATGTGAATTACTTAGGGTCAATTTTAACTTATTTCTCTCTCTCTCTCTCTCTCTCTTTTTTTTTAATCTTTAGGCCCTTTCTAAAGACAGTAAATCAAAAGACATTTGAAGTCAAACACACACACCATATTATTCCTTTGGCTGTTTTCAGAGTTGATAGAGAAAATATTTCATTGCTATTTTTCTTGAAAAATAGTTTATACAAAAAGCTATCATTGTGCCAGTTTTTAGCCAATGAAACTATACTATAAAATGTTTCTATGATTATGTAATATGCAAATAAACTCCCTTTTTTTACTTTTCCCCCCAAAAAGGGGTTCTTGGGAAGCCCCTTTTCTTGATCTCTTAATATAACAGATGTTTTATGAGTATGTGAGAGCTTTGAAGAGGGCCCGCACTTGCTGGAGTTGTTTCTCCAGCTACCTGTAGTGGTTAGCTCCAGGCCTATCAATGGGAATTTCTGTACAAGCTTACTATATGTTGCCTTTTTACTTGAGCCATACAACCATTGAAATTTTATTTCTCACTAGCCAGCTAGGTAGAAAAAAAATCAGCTGTCATTGTAATTTTAATGAAACATAATTTACATTGTTTTCAGGCTGTCTGCCAATTTGCAATTTAAGAAAGTTAACCCAGATGCAGCCTAATCAGTTTGTCTTTTTTTTTTTAATCACCACAAATTCTCTTGTCAAGATCAGATGAAGGATAATAATATACCCTTAATGGTTTTGCACCCCAGGCTGGAGTCAATCCCCAACTTCAGCAGGCATTTCCCAGAGGCTCTAATCGTTCCATATCCACTCCTGCCTGTGGTCTGCTGCAGCCACAGCCCCTCCTTAGTCCTGCCCAATCTGTTTCTGTTGGCTTCAGCAAATCCATCAGTAGCTGAGGTGTGGCCTCTTGACCAAATAAGTTGGGAAGCAAATCTGATGTCATTGTAATAGGTCTTCCACTGAGCCATTAACTTTTCATTATATTAAAAGTGTCTTGATGAATAAATTTGAATTTTACACCTTTCATGGAACGCAAATTGCAACTTAAATTTCCCAATTCACAGAGCTGATTCCTTTAGCCATCATATTTTATATTTTATCATGTTTCTGTCTGTTAAAGTGCATGTGTGTGTGTGTGTGTGTGTACAAATCACTAGAACATTGTGTTATCACACAGACATATCAAAAGTTTATGGTGAAACAAGGTAAGATTGTGGCCCCTGTCCCAGGTGTCCACCTTAAAGACTACAGTGATAAGCCTAGTATGTAATGCAGAATCAAAAGGCAGGATAAGCTTATCTCAGTCCAAAAATGTTGATTATTTTCCTGTAAAAGAATAAATAAAACTTAAGAGTCCTTTTCATATTGTCTATACCAAAATGTAAATGGACAGACTCATTCCATGTTCCTTTCTTCACCATCAGCCCCTCCCCTACTCCATGCCCAGTTACCCATCTTAGGAAGCAATTATATGATATTTTCGCCTTGGACCTGTTTGCCCTCACATCCATTCCTTGACCTTCCGCTGCTCTGCTCTGTATCAAGAGGCACTAATTTCTGCAGCTGTGGTCCTCTTGATTGGCTGATTCATGAGTGGGTTGTGTGAGGGGATGGTGGAGAGGAATAAACCAGGATATCTCTCTTGCTTCTTCCCTGCCGGCAGCTTCATGCATCCAGTTCTTGGCAGGCAGGCCAGCTATGGTCCCAACATCCATTAGCTCTGAGAACACTGCCTTTGCCTTTTACCCCTTCATTTGTGGGTGAGGGTGGCTTCTTGCAGTTGTTAATCTTCGGATTGCCCCAACACCGCCTATTTGGCGTCACAGCTCTTTCATCACCCACGGAATCACTTTTCTGGGTTAAAGTCTCTTCAACTACTCAGGTGGTTTCTATTTCCTGGCTAGACTCTGATGATACATATAACTTCCTCAGTACATATGAAATAACCTTGCATACTGTTTTTTTTAATTTCTGTAAAGACTGGAAATTATTCCATCACCTACAGAGGGCCAAGCCAAAAATATAACTGCCAAGGGGGAAGCCCAGGAATGTACAACTTTGTAATTCACTCTGATATATCTGTTGACTTGCTCTATTTAGAATATATTCATTTAAAATAAATATTTCCCCATCAAAGATGGTTATAGTAAAGGAATCTCTGCTTTAATGAAACTCAAGAAGTTGAAATATTGCTTTTTACCTAATCATACCATTTCTCTGGTTAAACACTGATTGTTAGAATTTTTAAAAATAAACTTTAGCGAACTTCCGGGAAGATGGCAGTGTGAGCAGGGCGGCAGAAATCTCCTCCCAACAATATATTTATCTACGAAAACACAGAAAATACATCTATTCCTAAAAGAGAGACGAGAATACACAGGAAAGCGCACAGCATGCAGCTACACCCGAGAGGACTCGGCACCCCAAGAGGCGGGTAAGATACGGAGCCGCGACCCGGCGGGACCCGAGCCCTCCCCCACCCCAGCGCACTGGCGGGAGGAGAGGATTCAGAGCCGGGAGGGAGTGGAAGTGCACCCCGCGAAGTAGCCAGCCCTGGTGATCTGCGCGGGGAGCGCTGACCCACATTGCGCAGTGCAGCGGAGATTGGAGAGACAGAGGGGCAGGATCTGAGCGGGGAACGCGCCAGGGTGCTTGCAGCCGGCTCCCGGGAAGGAAAAAAAAAAAAAGCGCGCGCTTTCTTCAGCGGTCTTAAAGAGACAGGAGCCCAGCGGAGGAGCCGGATCGCCCCAGCACACTCAGCCCAGCAGGCTGGGAGTCCTGGGGAGTTTCAGACGCCTTAGCTGGCGACTGAGGAAGCGTAGCCATACTTAACACTTCTCACTGAGATCAACAGCCTCCTATTCGTTCCCACCCCTGCCAGAGCGATAAAGGGCCCTGCAGAGCAGCACAGTCACAGCTGTGGAATAGTGGGGCAATAGCGCCACCTAGAGCATTCCCACAGAATCTACGTCCGGTGGGCATTTTTTTTTTGTTTTTTTGTTTTGTTTTGTTTTTGTTTTTTCTTTTCTTTCTCTTTCTTTTTTTCTTTCTTTCTTCCTTTTTTTTTCCTTTTTTTCTTTTTTTCTCTTTTTTTTTCTTCTCTTTTTAAAGTCTTAAAGAGCCCAGCTGACATACGTGGCAACTATCAGTGACCAAATTATACAGCCATGAAAAGACAGAGGAATATGGTTCAGACCAAAATCAACCAGACAACCCCAGAGAGGGAGTCTGAAGGGATGGAAATGCACAGCCTCCCTGAAAAAGAATTCAGAATAAAAGTCATAACCATGCTGATGGACCTACAGAGAAATGTGCAAGAGCTGAGGGAGGAAGTGAGGGAACTGAGGAAAGACAATACAGAAATCAGACAAGCGATCGACGGGCTTAACAGCAGAATGGATGAGATGCGAGAGACTGTTAATGGAATAGAAAACAGAGAACAGGAGTACAGAGCAGCTGAGGCAGAGAGAGATAAAGGATTTCTAGGAATGAAAGAATATTAAGAGAACTGTGTGACCAATCCAAACGGAACAATATTCGCATTATAGGAGTACCAGAGGAAGAAGAGAGAGAAAAAGGGATAGAAAGTGTCTTTGAAGAAATAATTGCTGAAAACTTTCCCTCGCTGGGGAAGGAAGTAGTCTCGCAGTCCACCGAAGCTCATAGATCTCCCAACACAAGGGACCCAAGGAAGACAACACCAAGACACATAATTATTAAGATGGCAAAGATCAAAGATAAAGACAGGGTATTAAAGGCAGCTAGAGAGAGAAGAAAGATCACTTACAAAGGAAAACCCATCAGACTATCATCAGACTTCTCAACAGAAACCTTACAGGCCAGAAGAGAATGGCATGATATATTTAACGTAATGAAACAGAAGGGCCTCGAACCAAGAATATTGTATCCAGCACGATTATCATTTAAATATGATGGAGGGATTAAACAATTTCCAGATAAACAAAAGTTAAGAGAATTTGCCTCTCATAAACCACCACTACAGGATATCTTAAATGGACTGCTCTAGAGGGAAGCACACCTAAGGCTAGAAAGACGTCACCAGAGAAAAAAAAAATCATAGCAAAGAAAGCAGACCATCCAAATAGCAACTAAAGGCAAAGAATAAAACACCTATTATAGAAAGAATGGAGGAGGAGGAATAAGAAGGGAGAGAAAGAAAGAAACACCAGACTGTGTTTACAATAACTTAACAAGAAAGTTAAGTTAGATTGTTAGATAGTAAAGAGGCAACCCTTGAACGCTTGGTAACCACGAATCTAAAGCCAGCAATGGCAATAAGTACATACCTATCAATAATCACCCTAAATGTAAATGGACTGAATGCACCAATCAAAAGACACAGAGTAACAGAATGGATAAAAAAGCAAGACCCATCTATATGCTGCCTACAAGAAACTCACCTCAAATCCAAAGATATACACAGACTAAAAGTGAAGGGATGGAAAAAGATATTTCATGCAAACAACAAAGAGAAAAAAGCAGGTGTTGCAGTACTTGTATCAGACAAAATAGACTTCAAAACGAAGAAAGTAGCAAAAGATAAAGAAGGACATTACATAATGATAAAGGGGTCAGTCCAACAAGAAGATATAACCATTATAAATATATATGCACCCAACACAGGAGCGCCAGCATATGTGAGACAAATACTAACAGAATTAAAGGAGGAAATAGACAGCAATGCATTCATCTTAGGAGACTTCAACACACCACTCACTCCAGAGGACAGATCAACCAGACAGAAAATAAGTAAAGACACAGAGGCACTGAACAACACACTAGAACAGATGGACCTAACAGACATCTACAGAACTCTACACCTAAAGGCAACAGGATACACATTTTTCTTAAGTGCACATGGAACATTTTCCAGAATAGACCACATACTAGGCCACAAAAAGAACCTCAGAAATTCAAAAATATTGAAATCCTACCAACCAACTTCTCAGATCACAAAGGCATAAAACTAGAAATAAATTTTAGAAAGAAATCAAAAAGGCTCACTAATACATGGAGACTTAACAACACTCTCCTAATTAATCAATGGGTTAACGACCAAATCAAAACAGAAATCAAAGAATATATGGAGACTAATGACAACAACAACACAAAGCCACAACTTCTGTGGGACACAGCAAAGGCAGTTCTAAGAGGAAAGTATATTGCAATCCAGGCCTATTTAAAGAAGGAAGAACATTCCCAAATGAAGAGTCTAAAGACACAATTACTGAAATTGGAAAAAGAAGAACAAATGAGGCCCAAAGTCACCAGAAGGAGGGACATAATAAAGATTAGAGAAGAAATAAATAAAATTGAGAAGAATAAAACAATAGAAAAAATCAATGACACCAAGAGCTGGTTCTTTGAAAAAATAAACAAAATAGATAAACCCCTAGCCACACTTATTAAGAGAAAAAGAGAATCTACACACATAAACACAATCAGAAATGAGAAAGGAAAAATCACGACGGACCCCACAGAAATAAAAAGAATCATAAGAGAATATTATGAGAATCTATATGCTAACAAGCTGGAAAACATAGAAGAAATGGACAACTTCTTAGAAAACTACAACCTTCCAAGACTGACCAAGCAAGAAACAGAAAAGCTAAACAGACCAATCACAAGTGACGAAATCGAATTGGTAATCAAAAAACTACCCAAGAACAAAACCCCTGGGCCTGATGGATTCACCTCTGAATTCTACCAGACATATAGAGAAGAAATAACACAGATTCTCCTTAAAGTTTTCCAAAAAATAGAAGAGGAGGGAATACTTCCAAACTCATTCTATGAAGCCAGCATCACTCTAATACCAAAACCGGGCAAAGACCTCACCAAAAAAGAAAATTACAGACCAATATCCCTGATGAACGTAGATGCAAAAATACTCAACAAAATATTAGCAAATCGAATTCAAAAATACATCAAGAGGATCATACACCATGATCAAGTGGGATTCATCCCAGGGATGCAAGGATGGTACAACATTCGAAAATCCATCAACATCATCCACCACATCAACAAAAAGAAGAACAAAAACCACATGATCATCTCCATAGATGCTGAAAAAGCATTTGACAAAATTCAGCATCCATTCCTGATTAAAACTCTCAACAAAATGGGTATAGACGGCAAGTACCTCAACATCATAAAGGCTATATATGACAAACCCACAGCTAACATCATACTTAACAGCGAGATGCTGAAAGCTTTTCATCTAAGATCGGAACAAGACAGGGATGCCCACTCTCTCCACTGTTATTCAACATAGTACTGGAGGTCCTAGCCACAGCAATCAGACAAAACAAAGACATACAAGGCATCCAGATTGGTAAAGAAGAAGTCAAATTGTCACTATTTGCAGATGACATGATACTGTACATAAAAAACCCTAAAGACTCCATTCCAAAACTACTAGAACTAATATCTGAATTCAGCAAAGTTGCAGCATACAAAATTAACACACAGAAATCTGTTGCTTTCCTATACACTAACGATGAACTAACAGAAAGAGAAATCAGAAAAACAATTCCATTCACAATTGCATCAAAAGAATAAAATACCTAGGAATAAACCTAACGAAGGAAGTGAAAGACCTGTACTCTGAAAACTACAAGACACTCCTAAGAGAAATTAAAGAGGACACTAACAAATGGAAATGCATCCCATGCTCTTGGCTAGGAAGAATAAATATTGTCAAAATGGCTATACTACCTAAAGCAATCTACAGATTCAATGCAATCCCTATCAAACTACCAACAGCTTTCTTCAATGAACTGGAACAAATAATTCTAAAATTCATATGGAACCACAAAAGACCCCGAATAGCTAAAGCAATCCTGAGAAGGAGGAATAAAACAGGGGGAATTACACTCCCTGACTTCAAGCTCTAATACAAAGCCACAGTAATCAAGACAATTTGGTATTGGCACAAAAACAGACCCACAGACCAGTGGAACAGAATAGAAAATCCAAACATTAACCCAAACATATACAGTCAATTAATATTTGATAAAAGTGCCTTGGATATACAATGGGAGATGACAGCCTCTTCAGCAGCTGGTGTTGGAAAAACTGGACAGCTACATGTAAGAGAATGAAACTGGACTACTGTCTAGCCCCATACACAAAGGTAAACTCAAGGTGGATCAAAGACTGAATGTAAGTCATGAAACCATAAAACTCTTAGAAAAAAACATAGGCAAAAATCTCTTGGACATAAACATGAGTGACTTCTTCATGAACATATCTCCCTGGGCAAGGGAAACAAAGCAAAAATGAACAAGTGGGACTATATCAAGCTGAAAAGCTTCTGTACAGCAAAGGACACCATCAGTAGAACAAAAAGACATCCTACAGTATGGGAGAATATATTCATAAAAAACGTATCTGATGAAGGGTTGACATCCAAAATATATAAAGGACTCATGCACCTTAACAAACAGAAAGCAAATAATCCAATTAAGAAATGGGCAGAGGACATGAATAGACACTTCTCCAAAGAAGAAATTCAGATGGCCAACAGGCACATGAAAAGATGCTCCACATCGCTAATCATCAGAGAAATGCAGATTAAAACCACAATGAGATATCACCACACCAGTGAGGATGGCCAGCATCCAAAACACAAACAACAACAAATGTTGGCGAGGATGTGGAGAAAAGGGAACCCTCCTACACTGCTGGTGGGACTGCAATTAGTTCAACCATTGTGGAAAGCAGTATGGAGGTTCCTCAAAAAACTCAAAATAGAAATACCATTTGACCCAGGAATTCCACTCCTAGGAATTTACCCTAAGAATGCAGCAGCCCAATTTGAAAGACAGATGCACCCCTATATTTATTGCAGCACTATTTACCATAGCCAAGAAATGGAAGCAACCTAAGTGTCCATCAGTAGATGAATGGATAAAGAAGATGTGGTACATATACACAATGGAATATTATTCAGCCATAAGAATAAAACAAATCCTACCATTTGCAACAACATGGATGGAGCTAGAGGGTATTATGCTCAGTGAAATAAGCCAAGCCGAAAAAGACAAGCATCAAATGATTTCACTCATATGTGGAGTATAAGAACAAAGAAAAAATACTGAAGGAACAAAACAGCAGCAGACTCACAGAACCCAAGAACGGACTAATAGTTACCAAAGGAAAGGGACTGGGGAAAATGGGCGGGAAGGGAGGGATAAGAGGGAAAAAGGGGCATTAAGATTAGCAGATGTAATGTTGGGGGGGCACGGGGAGGGCAGTACAACTCAGAGAAGACAAGTAGTGATTCTATAGCATCTCACTACGCTGATGGACAGTGACTGTAATGTGGTTGGTGGGGGGGACCTGATGAAGGGGTAGTTTAATAATTGTAATATTGCACATGTAATTGTAAATTATTGATAATGAAATAAATTATATTAAAAAAAAGATATAAATAAATGAAGAACTATGGCTGGGATGGCAATTTTATGAAACTTGATTTTCATGTAATTAATCTATAAATGCAATACAACTCCCCCCCCCCAAAATAAATAAATAAATAAATTTTAGCAAAGAGAATTATTTCAGTTGTTTGTGGAAAGGGAAAAATTAAGCAACATATAACGTTTTATATTATTATTCTCTGATTAACTGATAGAAAATATAAAACTAATAACAATAAAAGTAGCTCCTAAAGTTTCCCACTTAGTTTCAAACTGAAGCAATGACTTAGAGCAGAGCCCTTTCAACTTTGCTGTCTTTGACGTTAAATATCCACGTGTGATATATTGCATCTTGATGTTATTAACCTGTTTTTTTCAGAGTAAAGTGCCAGAAATTTTATAAGTAAGCAGCAAGATTGGGAGGATGTTTGTGTGTCACATTTACTTTTGCTGCTGTATATTTCCCCAGAAATAAATGGTGAAATTTCCAAGAAGATGGCGTCGATGAGAAAGCCTTACATATGACATTGTAATAAAATAATTAAGATCTGAAATAACTTTTATAAGTATTTAAATTTCCATTCTCCTTTTTCCTTTTTTATGAAACAAAAGCTCTAAGTTTAGTTTTTAATTTCCACTTTGCTTTTATCAATAATGAAAAACTACATGCCATGTACCAAATGCCGGCCATGGGGTGTATGTATTTCTTGCCTATTTCTATCTTTATTCTATTCATCAAAATAGACATTTTTACTCTCATTTTATAGATGAAAAACCGAGACTCGGATGTAAATTAACCACTCAACATTGTACAGAATTACTTATATGTGAAAGAAGAAAAGCAAATGGAAAACAGTTTTTGAACCATTTCTTTATGCATGGGAGGACTCTGCTGGGATTTTTTGCAGGCCTAAAAGTTGAAAATATTGACCCTATTCAATGGAGCTTACAATTAGAGTGTTCCAGAGCATAAACAGTAATAGGATAAATATCAATCAAGACTATGATCATGGACATGGCAGAGTGGTGTTGATTAAATAATCTCTGGAGTAGTAGGATGAAATTAATTAAGGATGTTTTCTTTGAGGAATTAAATTATGTAAGAGCGAAAAGATAGCAGCAGACACAAAGTACTGAAAGAGAGAGTGGGGCAATTGGTTTGACTGAACTAGACTACTAAATAATGAGTAAAAGGTAACTAGGATATAAGATAGATAGGTTTTAAAAACTAAACTGAAGTAGCTCAGGCAATTAAGTAAGAAAGTGGTATAAAAGGCATCCAGATTTAGAGGATAAAATACTTAGGAATAAATTTAACAAAATAAGTACAAAAGATACACTCTGAAAACTATAAAGCATTGTTCAAAGAAATTTAAGAAGACCTAACAAGTACACATCCCATGTTCATGGGTCAAAAGACAATATTGTTAAAATGGTAATGCTCCTGAAATTGATCTACAAACTACAAAATCCAGCTGGGACCTTTGCAGAAATTGACAAGCAGGTCCTAGAATAAGCAAAATAATATTAGTAAAGGAGGACAAAGTTGGAAGATACACATTTACTGATTTCAAAACTTACTACAGAGCTACAGTAATCAAGACTGTGGTACTGGCATGAGGGTTGACATTTAGATCAATGCAATAGAATTGGCAGACTAGAAATAAGCCCTCATATTCACAGTAAATTGATCTTTGGCAAGGTATCTGTACAATTCAATAGGAAAGAATATTCTTTCAACAAATGGTGGTGGGACAACTGGCCACATGGACCATATGACTCTCTATTGTCTTTCTTTTGACCCAGTTAAATATTTCTGCCTTGAATCTGTAAGCATTTATTTTTCAACCTTGATCTAGTTCAACCATTCACCCAATGCTTGAATTCTGCCTACCATCTCTCTGCTAAGAGGTTTGAGCACATGCTCGAGTATATCTTCCATCAAAGACCTATCTCCTTTACATTAAGCTCCATTACTTAAACCAGTAGTCCTTTACAGGGAGAATTTTTAGATTATGTGATTATTTTTTTTTTTCACAGCAGTTGGAGAATGATGCTCTTACTTGAGGGAATGGTGTCCCACTAGGTATATTTCAGTTTTGTACAACAGAAAATTATGGGACATGACTTTCAAATCTGCCATTAAAATTCATGTAGGGGAGAATGGTTTACAATTATATGAGTCTAGAAAATAATGTTATATATCATAACAAAGTTTCCTTCCTCATAGTTATAATATAAATGAACATTTCCAGGAATGCAATACTGTTTAAATCAAGGGACTATTGCACCATGTTTTCTGAGTGTTGTTTACCATTTCAGAAAATCGTATCAACAGAACAATGCCACTCACTTGTAACTGCGTCACCAGTATAACACTAGTGTTAGTTGGCACACACAGCTGCCACATGCAGACTTAAAACAAAGGAAACCTGAAGCTCTTATTAATGAACTTAAAATTAAATATTAAATCAGCAAAGATAAACAAGATGCAAGGATCTCACTGAATTTTATCAATAAAATACTTTTATATTTCATATTATTGCCATCACACATATTTAAAATTTTTGTGACTAACAATGATAAGAAATCCACATTAGAGAAGTTACATAATGAAGTTTATTTATTTTGGAGGATGCTTCTTTTTGCCAGTGTACATAGCTCTGTGTCTGTCATAATTTTCCTGTGGTTTCTTGTATCACTGCTTCTTTTTGCAGTGCACCCTCTATCCCCTATAGCTCATCAAAGAATACGGTCTCCTGGGTCTTTTCAAGTGCCAGAGACTGATTGTAAGCCTCAACATGTGGAGGAATTCAAGGCAGGAGATATGTTTTCAGAGATACTTTGTCACTATCCCGTCATAACATTGGGAATTATTTTGACATTGCACTTACAAATAAGGCCCAGCTCATTTGTGCTAATATCATGCTTCATCATTTTCTCTGTTTCCAAAGTCTGTAATTTGTCTTGGCATGTTATCCTTATTTCAATTAAGATTATTTCCCTTTTTTTCTTATAGACAAATAAGCCTGGTCTGTTAGGACTTAT
>JAVSCE010003070.1:0-36520 GCA_032199065.1 Smutsia gigantea
AGTCATGAAACCACAAAACTCTTAGAAAAAAACATAGGCAAAAATCTCTTGGACATAAACATGAGCAACTTCTTCATGAACATATCTCCCCGGGCAAGGGAAACAAAAGCAAAAATGAACAAGTGGGACTATATCAAGCTGAAAAGCTTCTATACAGCAAGGGACACCATCAATAGGACAAAAAGGCATCCTACAGTATGGGAGAATATATTCATAAATGACATATCTGATAAGGGGTTGACATCCAAAATATATAAAGAGTTCATTCAGCTCAACAAATAAAAAGCAAATAATCCAATTAAAAAATGGGCAGAGGAGCTGAACAGACACTTCTCCAAAGAAGAAATTCAGATGGCCAACAGGCACATGAAAAGATGCTCCACATCACTAATCATCAGAGAAATGCAGATTAAAACCACAATGAGATATCACCTCACACCAGTGAGGATGGCCAACATCAAAAACACAAACAACAACAAATGTTGGCGAGGATGTGGAGAAAAGGGAACCCTCCTACACTGCTGGTGGGACTGCAAATTAGTTCAGCCATTGTGGAAAGCAGCATGGAGGTTCCTCAAAAAACTCAAAATAGAAATACCATTTGACCCAGGAATTCCACTCCTAGGAATTTACCCTAAGAATGCAGCAGCCCAGTTTGAAAAGACAGATGCACCCCTATGTTTATCACAGCACTATTTACAATAGCCAAGAAATGGAAGCAACCCTAAGTGTCCATCAGTAGATGAATGGATAAAGAAGAGGTGGTACATATACACAATGGAATATTATACAGCCATAAGAAGAAAACAAATCCTACCATTTGCAACAACATGGATGGAGCTAGAGGGTATTTTGCTCAGTGAAATAAGCCAAGCCGAAAAAGACAAGTATCAAATGATTTCACTCATATGTGGAGTATAAGAACAAAGAAAAAAACTGAAGGAACAAAATAGCAGCAGACTCACAGAACCCAAGAAAGGACTAATAGTTACCAAAGGAAAGGGACTGGGGAAGATGGGTGGGAAGGGAGGGATAAGAGGGAAAAAGGGGCATTACGATTAGCAGATGTAATGTTGGGGGGGCACGGGGAGGCTGTACAACTCAGAGAAGACAAGTAGTGATTCTATAGCATCTCACTACGCTGATGGACAGTGACTGTAATGGGGTTGGTGGGGGGGACCTGGTGAAGGGGGTAGTTTAATAACCATAATATTGCACATGTAATTGTAGATTAATGATACCAAAATAAATGAAGAAAAAAAAGAATGCAGCAGCACAGTTTGAAAAAGACATATACACCCCCATGGTTATCGCATCACTATTTACAATAGCCAAGAAATGGAAGCAACCTAAGTGTCCATCAGTACATGAATGGATAAAGAAGATGTGGTACATATGCACAATGGAATATTATTCAGCCATAAGAAGAAAACAAATCCTGACATTTGCAACAACATGGATGGAGCTAGAGGGTATTATGCTCAGTGAAATAAGCCAGGTGGAGAAAGACAAGTATCAAATGATTTCGCTCATCTGTGGATTATAAGAACAAAGAAAAAACTCAAGGAACAAGACAGCCGCAGACTCACAGAAGCCAAGAATGCACTAACAGTTACCAAAGGGAAAGGGACTGGGGAGGGTGGGTGGGAAGGGAGGGATAAGGGGGGAAAAGGGGCATTACGATTAGCACACATAATGTAGCGGGGGGGGAGGGGCCACGGGAAAGGCAGTATTTACAGAGAAGACAAGTAATGACTCTGTATGTAGCATCTTACTATGCTGATGGACAATGACTGTAATGGGGTATGTGGGGGGGACTTGATAATAGGGGGTCTAGTAACCATAATGTTCTTCAAGTGATTGTACATTAACAATACCAAAAAAAAAATCAGTAGAAAAAAAAAAAGAGACAAAAATCTTTTTAAGTGTGTCATGTGGAAAAGAGAGCTGACTGTTCTTTCTCACCTGGACAGAATAAAAAACAAAACTAAAATTGCCTTAGGATGTAAGGGACATACATTAGAGCACATTAGCAGGATTGGGATTTATCTGAAAATGGGTGAACAGGTTTGCACTCTCTCAGAACTGGTCTGTCATTGAGTCAAGAAAAACTTGATGCAGGGTTTCTGAAGTAAGATAGTCAAATCCTTTCACTCACTTAGAAAAAGAAAAAGATTTCCGTCCAGTATTTTTCTGCACATGGGCTGTTTCAGAAGTACTCCTCTGAAGTAGAATCAGTGTATGTATAGCTGTTTTACAATCAGTTCTTGAAGCTAAGCCCCGTGCAACTCATACATATTCAAACAGAAGTCTTATTCATTTCCTCCCACAGACTTTAGGTGAAGCCAGTGATAGATGTAAATATGTTGCTATTTCCACCGAGGTGGGATCCCTTTTTTCTCCCATGAAATTACTGCTTCAGTGTAGCAGACAAGGACCAGCCAGATCTAAGCAGATACATTTGTGTGAAAACCTGTATATGAAAAATAAATACTGTGCTTTATGCCCTTATAAATGTTTGCTGGATTGATAGCATGATCAATATTCTGCTAAAAGGATTTCCCTTTGCTAGGAGAACTGTGCCACAGACAGTTAAAATTGAATGACAGCAAAAAGGACCTCCATCGAGTGAGAATTCAGTGTGCGATATCACCCCATTGCCACACAAGGGTCTTTCTATATGTGTCTGTGAGTTTGGTCGTGTTTTTGCGTTAAAATGATGGGTCAAGTGTTTCCCCTATGTCCTCAGCAAAGTCTTACAGAAACAAGCAACACTCAGGGATTTGTTTTAAACTAGCCTCCTGTGTTATCCATTTGGGACTGTCCCTCATACACAGGGTTGACTTTTCAGGTTACCAGTGTAAAAAACAGTTCCTTGGTTTGGAATTATAAATATTTATGAAAAATGACTCAAATGATATTTCTTAAGCACTAGCCATTGCTTAAAGAAACAACAAGATGAAGTCTTTCACAAAGTAGACATTCAAGGTATAATTTCTTTGCTATATAAATCTGATTGTTCATATAGTTTCTATGACTTAATTGGCCACATCTCTGTATCAGGGCTTGATGTTTAAAATAATAATTTCTTACTTGTTCCCTTTTCTAAAAAAGGAAAAGTCTGCTGTACATCAGAAGAAGCACTCATAAGTTGAAATGGAAAATATAAGCCTTGATGGGCCCTTCAGACACACTAGGGATCCATTTGGTTCTCTGCCCACCATGTCTACACTCCTCTCAAGCCTTCCAAATGGTCTTTGGAGGGTACAGAGGCAACAGTGGATGTGAAGGTTCCTTACTAGCCACAGGCAAAACCAGGGGCCCCTGGGGGCGGGCAGTGTCAAGAGTCAGCCTAGACATACCCCTCGTGACAAACGTTTCCATTGATGAGGCTGAAGGTGGCCACAGAGGGGCTGGTGGTCTTGAAGGAGGTCATGCAGGTAGTACTTCTGCCGGTGCCGTGAGACCGGGTCATCAGGCCAGGCCGGCAGCAGAGCAGCTGGGTGTGGAACTGTTTCCTGAAAGTCTTGCTCAGCAGGTAGAGGGCAAAAGGGTTCACACAGGAGTTGGTGAAGGCCAGGAGGCGGGCACAGATGCTGGTGATGAAGTGGAGCATGGAAGTGTCCACCTCAGAGTAGTGGTAGGAGCGGTACAGGTAGATGACGTGGTTGGGGAGCCAGCAGAAGGCGAAGAGGCCCACGAACACCAGCACTGTCTTGGCAAGGCGCTTCCGGGATTCGATCTAAGGAGAGAGTCACAGACAGACAGAGGCACCAGGGACAGTGTGGGGGCAATGCAGAGACAAAGATTCAGACAGAGAAAAAGGGAAAAAAAAATTGGGGAAACAGACGAGCTCAGAAAGTCACAGAAAAGGTTCAGTAGGAGAGTGAGGACAAGAAAGGACCAGGTAAAATGGGAGAAAATCCATAGAAACAGACAGGAAAAGGGAAAAACAGCCAGAAACAGAGCAATGGAAAAGCCAGGAGGCAGACATCCCCGAAGCAGAACACAGGAAGGGCGGCCGAGAACAGATCTTTAAACAAAGTTGATTACATGCTTGAATGGCTCGCGCAATGAGATTCTAGTAAGTGCCCTCTTTTTCCTCAGGAGGGCATTGGTGCAGTTTATCAGCCGTACGACTTCATGTCTTTCCTCGCTCACGGTCAATAATTTCTTATTCCCTCTGATGCTCAGAAAAGCAGCCAACTCTGTTCTTCCTCACTGGCAAACCGAGAGAGCCATGATACTGTTCTTTCTAATCTCAGGTTATTTGTGTTCTATACTATACAGGAAGGTTCTCAGAGGAAGTGGCTGAGCATCTATTTCCTTTCGCTCCCAACTCCCTCTGCTACTGCAAGGGGAAACATGGTTCTCATTAAGAATTTGGGCTATGATGGATGTTCACTAGTGGGAGATCTCTCCAGTGGGGAGAGAGTTTCACTGAGAGCTGCCACTCTCCTCCCATAACTGAGGCCAAAAAAACCCCAAAACTTTAAAGGCTGAAGTCATTGACTATGTCAGCTATACATTTAAGTGGTTGGGGAGTCTGTCTGCCTTTCCATATGCTGTCTCCTCTAACCCTCCAACAGGCCTTGCAATATAGGGGTTATTACCCTGTATCATGGATAAGAGAACTGAGGCTCAGACAGGATAGGAGAGTAAGTCATGAAGACTTGATTTGAACCCAAATCAGTGTAAGCATATCTTAATCAAATACTTTATCTTCTTCAACCAGCTTCATTTTCCTGCTTTCTTTGCTTTGTCCCCTGAGGTAATCCTCTTCCTAGCCAAGCAATGTGACTGGAATTTAAAGAAGTCATATCACAACAAGCCTCAACATTTTATTTTTTAAACAACAGAACACTTTTCCAGTTATTTCTCAGATAAAGATCCCATCCTCTAAATCTTCCAGGTTCTCAACATCTCCCTAGCTTAGGTCTTTAATAAGAGAACAAGATGATAAAGAAAACCCAATTTCCTGGGTTCCGTGGCGAAGAGTTTCCATTGAGCATCTGGCCGCAGATCACCTAACTCCTCTAATAGCAGAATCAATAAATACTGTACTTCTCTGTAGAGTCCAAAAGACATGCAAAGATCAGATCCCCAAAGAGGAAATGAATCAATCCCGAGCACTCACCTGCTTCTTGACGTGTATATTTCCTTCCACAGGCAGATTGTAAGCACTCTGGATCAAATTTTTGGCAATGAAGTAGTAATAGACAGAGATGATCGACAGTGGGATGACGTAGAAGACCAGGAAGGAAGCCATGGAATGGATTTTGGGGTGCAGCTCATTCGAGTGGGGATACGGGGCACAGCTAATGAAGGTCTGGTTGGTACTTTCCTCATGGAAGGGATGCAGATCAGAAAACACAGCCTCTGGAATGGCCAGAAGCATGGAGATGACCCAGATCAATGCGGCTTTGAGGCAGATCTTCAACAGGCTGTGAGAAGCCTGGATATCCATCGGCCGGACAATGGCTTTGTACCTGCGGCAGGAAAGGGGGAACATTCTGTATAAGTTGCCACATATTATTATGGCTGCCAGGGTCCGGCCAAGGATGAAGCAAGCGAGGCACCTGGGGTGCAATATTTAAGGAGGTGCTCACTGTCATGTTCATGCAGGTGCGAACTCTGAATTCATACAACCCTAACAGGAAATATCTCCTTAAGTGTTGCACTCGAGCAACTGGCTCATCTTATCCTGATCCCGTCCCGAAGGCCCCTCCCCTTTCTCTAGCAGTACCATCCTGCCCACATTTTTCTTTATTTTCAGAATAGTTCAGGAAAGTTGAAGCTCCTTTCATTTTTTATCTTAAGTCATAGAAATTAATAATAAAGCATGTTTAAAGGACACAGGGACAAGCACTGTGGCTTTTTTGGCAAAACCTTCATTTTGAGTATTCAGATGCAGTTTAGAGAACCTTAAGCCACTGAGTATTTACATATGCCTCTTTTTTTTCCCCCAAGGATTAAGAAGGAATAGTCTGCTGAACAAGTTATAGACAAGATCACCCCTGTGATGATCCAGTTCATCTCTCCCCTGCCCTCCTACTCACTTTCAGCCCCATCTTCTCTTGCTGTATTTAGGTCCTTCCTGGTTTTTGTGCTGTGTGTTCCCTGTCTTGGGCCAAGAGCTCTGGGAAGCAGACACTAAGACGAAGTCAGGAGGACAAAAAGTTTATTGGGGAGCAATACCTTGGAAAGCAAAAGAGGAGGAAACAGGACTGCGTAGAGGGAATGTTAGACCCTGATGTCAACCCAACAAGGCCTATACCAGTGAAGGTGACCAACCATTCTAGTTGGCTTGGGAATTTCTCAGTTTTCACACTGACAGAAAACTGACTTCCTGGGAAATCTCTCAGCAAACCAGGACAGCTGGTCACTCAACACCAGCCCAATGGGAAGCTTGGAAGCAAAGACTGCCTAGTGGAGGAGTCCTATCTTTGGTGGAAATGGCCAGCCCCTTGCATCACCACATTGCTTAGTTAGTGACTGGGGCCACCCAAAAAGAGTGTGAACTCAGTTACTATCTGGTTCAGTGTGCAGGAACTGCTCAAGGAGAGCATGACTATAGCTTGAAAGCTGAAGTGGACTTGAAGGAGCTGACAGCTGTCCCTGCAGCTAACCACAGTCCCTGAAGCTGGACAGTGAGGCTTTTCTTCAAGGGAGGGCCGAATAGAGCATCTCCATGCCTGCCACAACTCTCCATCCAATGCCAGCACTGTGAGCCACACACCTGTTTTGTGTACACTTGACTAGAACCCACCAGAGAAGGAGCCCCTGGTGGGCAAAGTGCATCTTTTTCCATCTTGGTACCTGCCAGCACTGTGATGTGCCCACATTCCACAAACATTTGTTTAATTGAACATGAGCTGTGATAGTGTGGAAGTCGATTATGAGTTGGGACCAACTAAATATGAGGGTGTTCATTGCTAAAAATGCCATGTTAAAACTGAGTTCTACCTCTCATACTCTCTATCATGGACTTTAGTGATGGAGGGGGACACATCTCTGCTTGTTGATTAAACCTTACCACTCTTGGCTGTACCTTGACTCCTCACCCACTTTCTGCCTTCCTCCAAGAAGGGGGAGTGAGTTATTAAGTGATGAGTTTAGGAAAAAGAACGTGGCATGTGCATTGGACTCAGAAAGGCCTATGGCTGTCTAACTGTCCCTGACTAGGGGAAGGGCATATCTAATATAGCAGATCAGAGTGTCTGCAAGTTCATTACTGCTGTGGACCTAAGTCACATTCTCCAGACAGCTTTATCAGACATAGAAGCAATTATTTTTATCATCATCTGTCTGATTTCTTTATCTAGCTCCCTGTTCCCAGCTCAGCTAGGGAAGAGAGGGCTATTATTTATTGGACATTCCCAGCATGCCAGAGGAACACTATAGTCCTGCTTCAGTTTATCTGGGTTTGCTTTTCCACCCATAATTTTGTATTAGTTCATTTTAAACAATTGTAAAAAACATAAAAATTTCAAACGAAGATTTATTTTCTTCTGGCACTTTCTCTAGTCACTAGCCATTTCAAACCTTTTTATTCCTAGTTTAGAATGTAGGCAAGGAATTGATATCTTTAAGTGAATGTGAACATCTTCAGTCAAAGATGAACATGACTAAAGATATCTCAGTTAATTGATTCGAGATGAAGTGGTAATTCTGACTTCTATCTGCATGTTCTGGCAGAGGGCAATCATAAGTACCATTAACTCTCCCCGTGAAGGTGATTCATTCATGCATGAGGCAGAAATCAGAGTGAATGGATTTCCTTCTCTCCTGGGATTCTTGTATACCTAAGTACAAAATGCCATGGGAACTATTGAGCTGCTGTTTCAAATTTATTAATTTTAAAACATAGAAGAGTATAAAAATTTCTTTTATGGTTTTGCCAGAAAAAACAACAACTTTGAATCTAAATCTAAATAAGCCTCTAGATCTATGTACCAGTTTTCAGGAGATGTGGGGATAGAAGAACCTGCTGAATGATGCCATGAAGATACAATCAGTCAAATCCTGAACTGGAAAATTCTAAGGGAATAAAGGCCCCATTTTTTAAAACAAATCTATGGCATAAAAAAGCAGGCAGAATGGTTACAGACCATCTGAGATGTACAAGACATATCAATCAAGTGCAGCATGTAGACTCCTTTGGATTTTGTGTCAAACCAAACAACCATAAAAAGATATTTTTGGGATTGTTGAGGAAAATCAAACATAGATTTAGTACTGGTGATATCAAGGAATTATTTTTTAATGTATTGGGTATGATAATGGTATTGTAGTACTGTGTTTTTGAAAGGACTTTATTATAAAAACACCCTAAAATACTTACCATGAAGTAATAAAATATCTAGGATTTGCTTTAAAATACTCAGATATATTCATATATCATGTGAGCAATTAAAACATAAGTAAAAATGCATCGTAAATAATTTTCTGTTACGGAATATTCACAAAATAGCAAAGAAATTAAAGAAATCCCATTTACTAAGCTCTTGCCTTGTGCCAAGCAGAGAATAGCATCTACATTATCTCTATGTTCTAGACAACTCCAACAGGTAGACACTATTATCCCCATCTACAGGTGACGAAGCTCAGATAGTTTCAGAGGTGGTAGAGTCAGTATTCAATTTAGGACCAAGTCTTTTCAGGATTCCACAGCTCTTTTGGAAAAAAGCATTGGGGAAATCCTTTGTAGAGGCAGAGAAAGAGACCAGACATTTCCCAATTGTGTATGGAATATGCCAAATGTTCCCAGGAAGTCTAATGGTTCTACAGAGCATGGAACATATCCGTCTATTTCTTCTTCTCATTGGCTATTCTGCCTAGAGCTTCCAGTGCAGGGATTTGGATGGACTCAGTCTCAACCAGCCAGTGAACTTGACACAGGTGATGGTGGGATGCAGGCAGATAGAGTTCAGGGCCCCTGTAAGTTTCAAGGCCCTTGTAAGTTTCAAAATCCCCAACTCAACTCAGCCACTCAAAAGTACACTTAGACAGACCTCAGCTCTGATTGGTTAACCCTATGCAAATGAAGCATTGTATTTTCAGCCAATCAGGAGTAAGTTGTGATGTCATTAGTTCAGTTGTCTGTTAGGTCCATGGGGCGAGACGTCCTCATTTTAAGAAGCCATAAAACCCCCTAGACACTGCTGTCTTAACAGCATCCTCCCATAGAGACCCCCCTGATTGACAGGGGTCATTTTCTTTTCACTTCTCATGAAAATCTTTGCTGGTTGCTCTGTACTCTTGTCTGCTGGCTTCATTCCTCATTGCCTCTGAAACATGATTGTGGGAAAAACAGCATCCCAGCCAGTAACAAACTGTCTGTCCAGCTACTAAAGAGTCTTTATTTCTCTTAAGCATTTAAACTGAGAAATTGAAAGGATATAGTCAATGATAGATGCTGGAAATAAAAGATTTTGATGGCAAGGAAGGGATCAGGACAGCCATATTTTAACCGTGTGCAAGACCAATAAGCAGAGTAGGTAGATTGAGAGAAAAAGAAGGAAATGAGGCAGACATTAAAAGAAGCTGAGATGATGTGGCCTTAAATCATACAAAAGGTCTTATCCATCAAGACAAGCTCCTGCTCCTGGTCCATGTAGTTCGTGCTCCTGGTCCATGAACTACTTTTGAATGCACAAGAGGTCTCCTATTGCAATCTTAGAACTCTCTTATTTCCTTTTCACTTGAGTTAGCTGGAGTGGTTTCTGTTCTTTGTCAACAAAAGAACCTTATCTAAAACAATTAGACATGATGGTCATTTAAAGTTGTCATCAGATTTATTTTCAGGATTGTTTTGTGTAGATCATCCCCTACTTGCTGCCCTCTGAAAGAATGAGCTGTCAACTTCCAATTGTACTCAAGAGACAGAAGAGGCTATGTCCTGTTGCTAAATTCTCCATCACTTTCCATCCTCCTTTCTTCAAGCCTAATCCCAGAGTCTCCATTCCTCTGAATCCTATCTTGTCAAATTTCATCTTATAAGTACATCTTGAAGCTTTTTCTGACCAATCTAGGCCTTGATAATTCCCATGCTTTCTCCTAACTTGTCTAATTTTATGACATGATTATCAACTCTTCTCATTTTATGCCTACTAGGCACCATCTCAAATTGTTTGCTAGCTTCCCATGGGTATGGCTTTCCTACCTGACTTCTCCTAAGTTTCCTGAGGTCAGAAGTGTACATCTCCTCTTCCCTTCTTTCTATATCACTAAAAATACTGCAGGTCCCTTATTCTGCTCACCACTTATTTCAAAGTAGAGGCTCAGGAAATAGTTGCTAATTAACTGATTAATAATTTGTGACTTGCAGGTGTGTCTCTTATTTCCCACTTCTCACAAAAAAGACTAGATTCACTTTTACACAGTTAGTAAGAATCATTCTTCCATGGCCTGACAAATTCCCTCTTCTAATAAAATGGAGCTCAAGACAATTGCTTCCCACTTCTGATAACACCTGCACTTCATTTTTCTTATGCAAACATTAAAAAGGTCAAAAATGTTCTCTGTAAGAAGACCAATGTGTCAAAGAGAGTCCTGGTAAGTAGAAGTAGCTCCCACACCCAGGGTTGGAAACCTTTGTCCACACAGAAAGGTATGCCTTTTATTCAAATATGGGCAGTTTGTTTTTAAGGATTTAGCAGTTCAGCCATTATTTGTATGTAGTTATCTAGTAAAGCCCATAGGAAGTGTTGAGAACCATATTTTACACCTCCACCACCATCGTGATGCCCACTACCTGGAGGGGACTGAGGTGGAGAGAAAGCTAAATGAACCAAATGGTCTCCAGGGTAACTGACACACTGTCAGCATTGAAATTAGAATCCTAATACCTAATCAGTTTTGACAAGACTATTAAACATTGGCTTTATTCTCCCCAGAGAATAACACTAAGAACTTTTCTGAAGAAATGAGAGGTAATTATTAGCTGACTTGTAAAATGATTACAATACAGAGCAGTGGAATCTTATCTCCCTCTGAGCTATTACTCTGCAAATGGAGCACTTGTTGGTCCTTGGTGCCCATCCAACCTTTGTCTTTAAGTATGCAACAGATTACAGTCATCCTTTTCTGCTCTTTTCTCCAGGCCAAATAACTCCAATGCTCTTTTTCACTCCTCAATATACTCCAGCTTCCTCTGGGCTCTAATGTGGACTTGGCAGCAGAGGAATCTGGTTCCTAATGGTAATTCTACTAACTAGCTTTATGGTCTTGGACAAATCACCAACTCTTTGCACCTTGGTGTCCTCATCTCGGAACAGGAGGTCATTCCTGCAACCTTCAATGCAATAACTGACCCAGGCAGAAAAAGTAAAAAATAAAACTACTGAGGGAGAGGTTTTAGGGGAACAGGATAGTCACAGAGTCTCCTCACAGATTACTATCTAATTGCAAAGGGGGCAATGTGCTTTTATGATGTGCAGATCCAGAGGTCACCCTTTTAATCAAATGATCAAACCCAGGGTGAACTTCTCCCTTAGTCAGGGTAGGCATGAGGTCTAGGACCTGTGACACCTTTCAGGACTCAGGAAAATATTTTAATTTCTTTCACAGAAAAAAATGAGTATAGTCCATCTTGGATTATGTTTGTCTTTATGCCAATAGAATTATAAAACATAAATCTTAATATTTTTTATGGAAAAAGGGTCCCAGCTGAGGGCCCATGGAATTCATAATGTGGCCCTGATTACCAATAGTAGGACAATCTGAAATCACATATATATATATATATATATATATATATATATATATATATATATATATATGTTATATACCTTAAACTTATACAGTGTTATGTATCAATTATATCTCAATAAAACCGGGAAAAAAGAAAGATAAAACAACCAAATGCAATGCATACACCTTGATTTGATCCTGGACTTTTAAAAAAGTTATAAAAGACATTTTGGGGGAAATGGGGAAATTTGATTATGGATTACATATTTGATGGTATTAAGGACTTGTTAATTTCATTAGGTGCCATAACGGCACTGGGGTTATATAAAAGTGTCCTTGTTCTTAGGAAATACACACTGAAATACTTAGGAATGAAATATCAAGATGTTTGTACCTTCCTTTCCAGAGTTCATCAAAATAAAACAAAACAAACAAACATATATATATATATAGTAATGGACTCCAGTGGTTCACACCCTCCAGGAGAGGTGCAACCTGATCTAACAGGTAAGGAGGGAAAATATCAAGGCTTCTATTTATATTGATTTTTATTTAAAAGTAAGACCATTCTGTACCTGGGTTTCAATTAGATCGATTCTGTGAATAACAACAAGACCTAAAACTTGTTGGAGGCTTACCATGGATCAGGTAACTATGCTATGAGCTTTGTTTAAATTACTACTTTTTATCCTCACAGTTCTATATGGCAGGAACTAAGTTACTGCTCTTTCATAGATGAGGAGACTGAAGCAAATAACTTTTCCAAGGCCATCAGTGCTGAGCATTGGAGACAAGACCGAAGCCCATGAAGGCTGTCCTCTAAGCATACCACCAGGCCCTACTGCTTCCTATCGTGCAGGTCCTGTGGTTGACCAGGCAACCTGGGCTTTCTAGTGTCAGAGAGGAAAAAGAATTTTCCCTGTGCTATCTTATGTTCTTGGAAGACCCCCTGTAATAAAAGACAGATCAGCAGGGAAAAAAACCAACAGAAGTTTAATAACATGTGTACCTCCCATGTGCATGGGAGAGACCCAGGCAAACTGAATAACTGTCTGAAATGGCCTAAGCTACCACCTTAAAGACCATCTCCAACTCAAGCCAAATATGTTGGGGGTGGGGGGAGGGCATGGTTGTTATGCAGATTTAAGTCTAAGCCTTCTTCATTGATAAGAGTTTCTAGAGATTTACAGTCATCCTCCTCTTCCTGGCCCAGAGAAGGAGGCACCCTTGCACAGGGAGATCTCCCTTACACTTGTGAAAGTCTCTTACAAAGGACAATTTCAGCTCAGTTTTCACAGCTTCTCCTGTGTCTGCTGTTTATTGAAAATTACCAGCTCCAGATAATCATTATGCCAAAAGGCATACTTTGAGGTGGTAAATTCTGCTCCCCTTCACTGGTATTGGAATTAAGGAAGAAAGCCAAAGAAGTGATCAGCATGCCTGTTCCCCACCTGCTCCAGCCATGGTGAAAGCAGTGTTTCTAGGCAGAGACAACATTCCTTTCTTCCTTGCGTCTGTTATGCAGAACCTCCTGCTCCTTTTGCCCCATATTCACACCCTGAACTTCCCTGTGGCCTGAAGCCTAGCATGAGGGCTGGGCTTTCTCATATGTTCAGAGGCCTCAGGGCCTAAAGAGGCCATCCCAGTGAGCCACTGGAGTCCCTGGAGCTGAGGTGGAAGGGCTTCAGGGAAGGACAGAAAGCTAGAGGCTAGCCCAAGGCTAGACAGAAAGCCACTGACCTGAGGAAGGTTTCAGAAGATGGGGTACTGGTTCTGGGAGATGGGGCATGTTGATGCTGAGGTCTTGAAACAGGAAGAGAGATGCAAGCAATGGCTGGGCATCTTACGGTACTTTGGCAGTTGGGCAGCCATTGACCTGTGGGCCCAGAATGGGACTCCGCAGGATGATCTAACTCCCAAGCTCAGTGCTAATCCTTCAAGTGAGCCTGTCAGAAGGGGTATAAGCAGGATGAAAGATTACAGGGCGTAAGTTTAAAACGGCAAAGGAAGGCAGTAACCCAGTTAACTTTCAGTAGGTGTACAAACATCCTGGTACAAGTTGTTCCTAGGCCATTCTTCAAAAATATTATGGAGGGAAGAACATATATTTATAACTTGCTATACTTTTTCAGCAATTTATGAGCCAAAACGTTGGGAGGACATATAAATCCCATTTGCATGTTGTAGTTAGACACAGCCTGCACTTACTCCACTGAGTAGTACAGAAGAAACAAAGAGAAAGGGGGAAAGTCCCAAATACAGAGAAAAATCACCCCTTCTCTAGGGTAGGAGCTATAATAGATCCTGGGCCCTAAATTACCTTCATAAGTTATCATTCACCCCCAAACAGACCCTGAGGCAAGAATTTAGGAGCAAGTAGCTTGTTTGCAAGGGGATCCCAGGAAGCCCAGAGGTGAGAAGGGAGGTGGGACAGGGAGACCACAGAAGCCAAGCAAGGGTACCACTCTGGGAAACTGGAGCACAGGCCTGCCAGGGCCCTCCTGAGACTGTGGGGAGCACATTCCAGAGCTGTGCCATCAAGAGGTGAGGAGGCTGAGGTGTTTCCACCAACTCCCATCCCTCTTTGGTTGAGAACTGTTCTGTGGTGTTAATTCTGGGGCACTCTGGCTGGCCCCCACACCTTCCTATGGCCAGACACTCGCCCTTGATCAGAGACACATAGGATGCCCAGGTTGGTAGGTGGCCTCCAGAGTGTGCAAGGTATGTGGGCAGGCCACCAACAGCATCCACTATGAAATCTCTTCTCCTAGTCCAGTCAACTTAATAAACATATATTATCAGGGACAATTTTAGTTTTTAACTATATTTCAAATTATTGGGAATAAAAATAAAATTTCTAAGTTATCTCAATAAAATGATTCTTCAAAATAAGAATCATTAAGCTCAAAAATACCATCATGGCATATGAGTCATTGTGTCTAATTAGAAAAAGTCAACAGTGCTATATTTAAATCACCTTTTGTGAGAGGCTGTATATATAGTGAAATGGTGACCCAACTTCGTAGCTTACTGGGTCTGCTAGTCCAGGAGGTTGATCCTGGCAGTGTCAGGGAGGTACCACCGTGTGGCAAAGGAGCCCAAGACAGGGAAAGAAGGGAACTGGGTGGAGACTGGAGCCCTGTATTCTACTCCTACTTCTATAAATTGGCTATTTTTGCATAAGCGTGCTGTGTCAGTTTCTTTTTATTTATTTTTCTATTTAACAAAAGCTTATATAGCACTTACTCTGTGCCTGCACTTATTTATTTTATTTACTGTATTTCCTGAAAAGGAATTACTGTCCACTAGAACATCAACTGGTTGGGATTTCGACAGTACCTTCTTGGCTCCCTTACGAACATAAATAACAATCATGCTAATGGTACACTCACTCTTTTGACTAGAAATTCTGACACTTCATAAAGAAGTCAACACATGATTTTGTTTCATTTCATTGTTATATGAATTACAACAGTCCAATGATATATTAAAACCCACTTTACAGATCAGAAAACTGAGGCCTGTAGAGTGA
Source organism: Smutsia gigantea (assembly GCA_032199065.1). Taxonomy (NCBI): domain Eukaryota; kingdom Metazoa; phylum Chordata; class Mammalia; order Pholidota; family Manidae; genus Smutsia; species Smutsia gigantea. The sequence continues at coordinate 15,227 of JAVSCE010003070.1, forward strand.
TTTGCCCAGTCAGTTGACAATCAGAAGAACCAGGACTCAAACTCAGACATCTCTTCAAATTCAATGCTTTTGAATTTATCCTTACTATGAATAGTGCTCTATGGAATGTGATCTCCACAAATTAATACTAAGAGAAAGAAGGAAAGAGAAAAAAATAAAAGAAAAGAAAGAAAGGAGAGTTATTCTCCAATGGGTACAGAGTTTCAGATTGGGAAGATGACAAAATTCTGGAGATGGATGGTGGCGAAGACTGCAAACATTGTAAATGCACTTAATGCCCTGAACTGTTACACCTCAAAATGATTAAAGTGGAAAATGATGTGCATATTTTACTGTAATGAAAGAAAGAGAGAGAGCAAAAGAGGGAAGGGAGGAAGGAAGGTGGAGGGGGGAGGGAAGAAGAGTTTGTAAGTTGGTCACTATGCAGCTTTGGGGGTATCTTAAGAACCAATTGAAAAATTTTGCTTTGAGTCAGCAAAGACATCATCAGGGAAGATGGTCCAATGGCAGTTAGTTCATTCGAATGGCTTTTTTCAGTTAAAAATTGTAGCATGAAAGTGCTAATGGTCTTTTCCCAAGAGATCTGCTATGGCTGAAATACTTCCTATTTCTTTAACCAAGTCAAGCCCAGAAGAATCCCTGGGGTTCCTGAGGAAATCATGCTCTCTGAGCACAGTTCCCCTTTCTCACAAATTTAAGGTGACTTGCTTCCATGACAAGACCTCAGAGGAGGCAGCACCGAGCCTTTGGTGAAACGGGAGAAGGAGGTCATGAGAAGTGCTGCATCTGTTTCTGTCTTGTCTTCCCCGGGGAGCAAATGCAAGGCTCAGCTCCACGCCCACCAGGCCTGGGAGCTGGAATCTGGCTAAGTCTTGATTTAAATCTTCATTTTCTTCATTTAAACACTGTTAGTGTCACAGAGGACCCAGGGCGTGCTGGAAAAGACACATGGCTTAAAGACATTGGCTTAACCTCAATTTTTTGGTGATCTAAAAGCTAATGTGCATGATAGGACTGTGCTTTATGCCCTAAAGCATGACACAGCTGTAGGATTTGTGCTGTTCTGCATTTCTTATATCCTCTAGGAAGTCTGTCCTGGCTAACTGTACAGTGGTCATGGATTCCCCTAGGTCACCTCCACTTGGGTAGGCAACTCTCACTGCTAAATGACCACCTCAGCAAGTGGGCACCCACCTCTATGCCAGGGACAGCAAATAAAGGTCCCACTGGCCAAACCTGGCCCATGGCCTGCAAGCTGAGAATGGTTTTTACATTCTAAATGGTTGGGAAAAAAGTCAAAAGAAGAAGACTATTTTGTGACATGTCAAAATTCCATGAAATTCTAATTTCAGTGCCCATAAATAAGGTTTTACTGGAACAGAGCCACATGCATTTGCTTACATAATGTCTATGGCTGCTTTTGCACTGTAATGTCAGAGATGAGTGGTTGCTATAGAGACCTTATGGCCCAAGCCAAAAATATTTACTATATCGCCCTTTACAGAAAAAGTTTACTGGCCCCTGGCCTGTGTGCAGTGAATGTATGAACATGGCTAACATTTCTGCTGTTCTCTGCCTGTCTACACCAAAGCTGTGGGTTCTTTCTTTAAATGGAGGAAAGTCTGTCTTCCATGTCACAGTGCCCTGTTAGGCTTATTAATTTGTGATAATGGAGACAATAGTCCACTGGCCTCTGCCATTGGTCTTTCAGTACTAAACACTCACTGCTCAGTCAATTTCTTGGCACATTTAAGTACTAGTTTAGTATCTCAGGCTGTGCTTGTCACTAGGGATATAAAAGTCCCTGGCCACTAAGGATTTACAGTCTGGTGCAGGACTGAGATACACCCAGGCAAAGCCCTTCGAGAAAATAGACCAATGCATAGTATGTTCCCCTCTGTGAAGCACTCTTAGAATAGATGATCAGTATATGATGCTAGGTCAGTATATGAAGTGCTGTTATCATGGTACAAACATACGAGTACACATTTAATTACAAACCACTTTTATATACAACTATGGAACATGAAATTTAGAAGTCGTCAAGTCCCATTTCCCTAACTTAAAGAAGAGGAACTGGTGCCCGCAGAGGTCCCCCCAACTGGTTAGCTGAGAACCGAGACTAGAGCCTAGGTCCTGGTTCTCCAAGTCAGTTATATTTGACTACAGCACCTCAGATTCTCAGGTCTTTTTAAAGCACAAATAAAGAATGCTTAAAATGAGATATTTACTACAGTTATCTTCATCCTGTAGTACATGTATTCTGTAGGCCATCATTTTAACCTTCAATTTCACCTCTGTTGACAATCCAAGAAAGAAAAGATGCCAGATTCTGATTGTTTGGCTCTCCTGTGATGTTCCCAGTCATTTAAGTGGAAGGGGAAAAAAAAAAAAACTAAATCCTTAAAAATCACTTTTGATCACCGTTTATTTAAAAAGAACTAAGCATTTCCCATATGTTCTTAGTAAGTTGGTTTTTACATAATTTTATATTGTTTTTAAATTGTGTTTAATGTATTTCTCATGACAGGCCTGACCCTGGTATGAAATTGCCTGACAATAAAAACCACCACCACCAAAGGGAAAAAAGAAACCCTGAAAGGCTAAAAGTTGAACTGTAGTTCTTGTAGTTATATGTAGACAGCGTAAAGAAATAAGTGAGTCACGTGGACATATTATTGTCACAGTCAATTCTTCTCACACTGGAACTAAATTTCCTTACGTGCTGCAGTTTGCATACCCATCCCCCCCTTTTCTTTCCTGTGCAACCTTCAGCTATCACCACTGGCCAGCTGCTCTGAGTACAATACAAAAAAAGAAAAAGTAATAAAGAAATAAAGTTTAAGGAAATGTACCTTAGGAACATTTGGGCTCTTTCCTGCCCATGAAATTTCAGCTGTTTATCAATCACTGCATAAGTAAATGTCGGCTCTAGCTCCTGCTTGTTGGGGCTAAGAGTCCGGGCCTAACTGAAACACCCCAGAGGCTTTGATGTACCTATGATACTGGGCAGTGTCTGCTGCTGCAGGCCTCAGCCGGGATTCCTGACTTACTCATTTGGAGGTTAGCCAGAGCTCACTTCTCTGAATCTCAGTTGCTGAGATAATTTGAGGCTGTGTGTGCTGATCCCATGGGTCTGACCAAGTGACTCTGCAGTCCCCTTTGCAGGAACCGGGATGTGGACAGTTTTGAGGGCAGCACATCAGATCTTTAAGAGAGGTGGTGGTATAGGATTTTCCACTTCGGGTAACAACGAACTAGCTTGCTGCTGACCATCTCTTCCTGAAATGAAGTTAGAAAATCTCTTTGAAAACATCAGAGGAATACCAAGGCAGGAGGGATGTGAGGCTCCCCAAATCCTGGAGAGAAAGGAAGTGCAAAGAGATGAAGCTGTTATTCGGCATCATTTTCCCCTTAAGACACTTACCAAATTTCAAGCAGCAGCAGAGAAACTGAAAGCTGAGCAGAGTTTCTAGCAGTTTTAGGATAAAGGGGGAAAATAAGCAGAGTTCAGGGCCCACCAAAGAGAGAAGCCCAGGTAAACACCCCAGAGTTTCAGTTGAGATGCTAAAGGGGTGCACCCTAGTAGTAGGAGTGAACAGGAAATCAATTCTCACAAAGACCAAAGCCCAGCCTCCAATCTGCTCAACACCCAGTTGGGTGATATAGTGCCACTTCCTAAGGGCCTGCAAGAAGCAAAAGCTAATCTTTTCTGGAAGATAATACCATCCAGAGCCACAGATTATTTACAGTTCTCCATATACAAAATCAGGCAGTCAAACAAAAATTGCCTCAGATACTGAGAGTCAAAACAAAATGGCCAAAAAACAAGAGAAGAAAATGAATAATAGAAACAGACTTATAGAAGTTCTACGTGTTAGAGCTACCAGACAGGAATTTTTACATATATTGGGATTAATTCAAGAAATTAGATGACAAGATGGAACCAAATGCAAGATATTATAACTGAAATTAAGAATTACATGAGCTTCAGAAGCAGGCTTGATGCAGCTAAAGAGAGGATTGGTGAGCTGAGAATGGCCAGACTGAAGTACAGTGAGAAAAAAAGGATGGAAAATGCAGAAAGGGAGTGGGAAATCTAAGGGACATGGTGAAATGCAATTGTGTTTAAAATACTGCTCCATGACAGAGGCCTGACCCTGGTGTGAAATTTCCTGCCTCAATAAAAGCAAAGACAACCAAAGAGGGAAAAAACTTAAAAGCATAAAGCTCATCTGCAGTTCTTCTCTTTATATGTAGACAGCATAAAGAAGCAGAGGGAGAAGACAATGGAAGAAAAACAATATTTGAAATTGCGATGGTTGAGAACTTTATAAAAACTGGCTAAAACCTTCAAGCCACAGATTTAAGAAAAGCTGTGACTCTCAAGCAGGAAAAACACAAAGAAAACCATACCTAAATGCATCAGAGCAATGCACTGAAAACCAAAGATAAAGAGAAAAATCTTAAAAATCAGTCAAAGAGGAAAAAAAATCAATAACTTTAAAGGAGCAACAATAAAACTGACACCTGACTTTGCAAGAGGGAGTCAGAGGACAATGAATGGTAACTTCAAAGTGTAAAAGATAAGAACTGCCAGACTAGAATTCTATGCCCAGTGAACATATCCTCCCCAAATTACATCAAATAAACATATTTTCAGATGCCCAAGAACAGGAACTGTATCCCCATTAGACTTACACTAAATGAAATACTGAAGGGCATTCTGGGTAGAAGTAAAATGATCTCAGATGACATCATAGAGATGCAGGAAGGGATGGATAGCCACAGGAAAGGGAAATATGGGACTAAATCTAAATCTAAAGGTAAATATGTGAGTAAATGTATGTAAAACAATAAACAATGTCATGTGAGTTTTAAAATACAGAAAGAATGAAAATATTGAATAACAATAACAAAAGGCTAGAGGGAATGAAAATGAAGTTAAAGTATCCTACTTTCCTTGCAGTGTCTGGGATGTAGGGAAGTACTAACTTATAGCAAATTCTAGTAAGGATACATGCTGTAGACTCTAGGGTAGCCCTTAAAAGAACATAAGAAGAGCTTGTATAATTAACAAATTCATGGAGGGGTATAGAATAAATAAAATATTTAATTAATATAAAAGAAGGCAAGAAGGGAGGGAAAAAGGATGATGAAACAGATGAGACCAACCAAGAAAAGAAAAAAAAAAACAAATGATAAGGTAGTAGCTAGATTTAAATCCAAATATACAGTAAAATCAAGTTTACCAGAGTGTCTATGTTTATAGGGCAGAAATCCATGGTCAACTTACAAATAGCAAATACATTTGTGTAAAGTCACTCTTGTTATGCATACCCACAAAATACCAGCATTGATGAGGATAACTCAAACTCACAATTCAAACACATACCTGACAAACAAGTTAACGGTGTCTTCAATTAAATGAGTATTTAAGATTACTCAAGGCACATGAAAACTTGAAATGCTGTGACATTTTACAGCCCATACAGGAAAGAAACTTCTTACTGGCTTTCACAAATAGTACTAAACATTTTATAATAAACCTAAACATTTATATGACATAACCAAAAAAGAGTTTTGATGCTGAAACTTTTCTACCGTCTTGTTATTAGTAAGCCAATTCTAATTTCTCTATAGAAAAGGATATCACCAAAAAATTGCCATTTTAAGAGGAGACAAGTGAGGATGAAGCCAAAATATTTAAGAAAACACAAGTGACAGACATGTGTCAGGCAGGTAATTAATAGATGTTATGCTATTTTTCTGGATGTGGGGATGTTTGTGGGATTTATCAACTTATTTAAGTTTGTAACTTACTGTGATTTCCAAACCTAATATGTGATTTCTTAATATTTTTAAATGTTCACTTCTCTACCTAACTTTGTATTCATAATTTTATTTGTTTTTTCTTAAAAAGCACCTTCCAAACAGTCCCCATAAAACCTGGATAAGGTCTTGTCATCTGGGGCTGGAGCCACACTGTTCTCCAGTGGTCACTCTGTAAACCATCAAAGGGGGTGAACATGATTCACAGACCATAATCCAGTACTCCGGGTTCACTCAGTAGGACTGACCAGAATTCATTCATTCCTTTATTCCTTCCTTCGCATATCCACCCATTCATGTATTCAACAAACACTTAGCAAGCACCTCTACAGGTTAGGGGCAATGTTAGTGTCAGAGGCTGTGCTAATGGATGAGATAGGCTGCTGTTTTCTGGAGATTATATTCTAGTGCTGGAAGACAGTACATAAGTAAACAAACAAATGAACAAAATAATTCTCAACAAAATTATACTGGATGGCATTTACCTAAGAGAAATGAAAACACACATCCACACAAAAACTGTACGTGAATGTTTATGACAGCTTTATTCATAATCACCCAAAACTGAAAACAACCTAATGCCCACTAACTGAATGGGTACACGAACCGTACAGCCATGCAATGGCATGCTACTCAGCAATGAAAAGGAACGGGCTACTGATAACGTGCAGCAGCATGTGCGGAGAGAAGCCAGACTCAACGGACTACATGCTCTATGATGTCATTCATAAGATATTTTGGAAAAGATCAGTGGTTGCCAGGAGCTGGGGGTGGAGGAATGGGATATAGTTCACAAAGGGACATGAGGGAATTTGGGGAGCAACTGAAAAGTTCTGTAACTTGATTGTGGTGGTGGTCATTACATGCCTGTATAACATTCATAGAAATGTACTCTTAGAAGTTTCTCCTGTGTAAGTTACATCTCAGTCAACCTGAGAAAAGAAACTGGATGGTGGAATAGTGTTGGTAATTCCTCTAGACAGAGTAGCCAGTGCACACCTGCTACAAAAAGTGATGTTTAATGTGTAAAATGAATCAGCAGCCACTTAGGCGCTCCTAGGCAAATTGAGTGATTTCAAGTAGCAGCAAATATCAGGTACTAATCACCAGAATTTCAAAGATGACTGTAATAAGCAAAATCTCTTGTTCTATTACTGGGAAGTAGAAAAAAGAATGGAGATTTTTTTCTTTTATTCAGCAAAGCATGTGTTTTAATTAAGAGAGTATTTATGCAAACCCCACACACTTGGAGGACTTAAGTGCAAAAAGACAAATTTAGTCTATTTTCAAAGGATGTTATTGACGAGCAAATTCAAAAAACCTCACCAGGCAACGCTTTCAGGCTGTGCTCTGTGTTTCATGACCAGGTTTGTGCCTTTTTGCCTCTACGCATATTAAGTTGCCAGAAAAGATCCTTCGTTAATCACTTTAAAAGATAACAGGTGACAGAGAAGACAAGTAGTGACTCTATAGCCTCTCACTATGCTGATGGACAGTGACTGTAATGGGGTTGGTGGGGGGGACCTGATGAAGGGGGTAGTGTAATCACCATAATATTGCTCATTTAATTGTAGATTAATGATATCAAAATAAACTTAAAAAAAAAGATAACAGGTGAGAGGCAAGGTCAACGTTCTTTGCTGTCCTTTCCGCAGCACTCCGATTGAAAGAGCCTCGCTGGGAAAGCCCAGTTCCAGTGCACCTGCCGCCTGAGCCCTCCCTGAGCCTGCCTGCAGCTGTGGCAGAGCCATCGCTGTGGGGAGAGTTTCCTTCCTGAGAGGCAGCACACGCTTCAGAAAAATCATACTATAAAGAAGCTATGGCCTGGTGGCTCACGTAAACTCCAACAGAGGGACTCTCTGGGAAAGATGCTTTACAAGAAATGAAGTTGTCTTCTCTTGTGAGAAAGGGCCAGTCTCCTCGGAATCTGTGAAGCTGGGCCTGTAGGGCAACAGGGGAGCCTTTGGAAGGCTCCTTCCCTCAGAAGGGCACCGCCCTGGAGTCACTTAGGGTCTCTTCCCTCAAAACAGCAGGGCTTGGGGTCAGTAGCTCCCACTGTCCAGAGAAGGGAAAAGGAACCAGACTGTGTTTTGATGGATTCTGAGGAACAGTTTCCAGTTCCCCCAAAGGAACTGGGAGTTGGAATGAGGAAAGCAGGGTTCTAGTCTGACTCTACTCTGAATTTGTTGTGACAAGGCCCAATTCCATCCACCACCTCTTCTGGTCTCTGTGACAAAGAAGGGTTTGAATTTTAAGATGACTTCTACTTGTAGCTGCTGGACTTTATCATTTTGTTGCTGCTCAAACATCAAGCAAGCTGTGGTTATTGTCCTCTAACTAGATGTAAGGTGGGCCTGGATGTTGTAGAAGGCACAGACCCCAAGGAGTTTCCCATATGGTTAAAGAAGTAGAAAACACATCTGTAAAAAGGGCCTAGTAATGCAACGTAGGATGGATTTGGTATTTAATGAACAGTACAAGTAAACACATCTTGGGAAAGGGAAGAAAAAAACCAGTGAAAGCAAAAGATCAGAGAATGCTCCATAGGGGAGAAGGGACTTGAACTGTTCCTTGAAGAATTGGTGGGATTTGGCTAGATGGAGCGTCTAGAGCCCAGCCCCTCAGGAGGAGAAATGAAGTCAGACAGGGGAGAAGTCAGGTGGCACGTGTGGAAGGCAGTGAGAAGAGTGTAGCTAGAGCAGTGTTTGTTCTGGCAAGTGTTGGGATAGGAAGATAGAAAGGACAGACCGGCAGATGGAAGAGAGCCTGGCAAAAGAGAATGGAGAGATCAGACAGAAGTTCATAATGCAGAGCCAGAGAGTGACTGTGGATAAAATGAGAGTTCCTGTGGCCAGGATTCTCACCTGGCCCTGGTTGACTAGCCCACTGCACACCTGTGGGCAATGACTCGTATAAAGAGCTCTGCCCAGTGCTCTGGGAGTGACACGGTGGTATGGCTGCAAGGCTGTAGGAGAGCAGAGCAGAGGCTGGAGTGGTGGCAGCACCGAGGACAGAGGCCCAGAGGACGGCTGTGTGGGATGGCTGTGCAGAGAGGCCCAGAAGATGGCTGTGTGGGACGGCTGTGCAGGCAGAAAGGCCCAGAGGATGGCTGTGTGGGACAACTGTGCAGAGGGGCCCAGAGGACGGCTGTGCAGACAGAGGAGCCCAGAGGCAGAGACTCGCTTGCTGCATACAGACTCGCTCTGAGTGAACGGGATTTTGGTGACTGACCTGCCACCTGGAAATAAAGTTGGGTATAACCCTTTCATCCCAAGAACGTTTTGCTGTCAATTTCTTTGGTCACATTGAATCCATAGTGAACTTGCCTGGGGCTGAAACCCATTGGCAAGACAGTGACCCACATGTGTATTCTTCTGAAAGTCTCAAAATCTCATCAATGGGAGGCCTAAAACCATGCTCACTGATGACTGGTAATTGTACTGGGCTGCCTGGTTTCCTCCCTCTTCACTTTTGGGTATCTTCCAGTAGAAGATAATTTACAGATAGGAAGAGCCCATGCAGCTGGGAGTCATTTGATATTTGCCGATGAGAGGAATTCCCAATACCCTCAATGAGAGAGAGCAGCTAACATGGATCTTGGGGAAGAGATTTGGACCCCAAGACACAGAGCACTCTCTTCCACACTGTGCAATAAAACTTTCCTCAATGAGGGAAATGTTCTGTGTCTGCACCATCCAGTAGAGTCCCATGTGGCTACTGAGTACTTGACATGTGGCTGGTGTGACTAGACAGCTGAATTTTTAGTTTTATTTATATTAAATTTAAATTTAAATAACCACATGGGGTTAGTGGCTACCATGTAGGACCATGCAGCTCTAGAGGTCAGGAAAGGCTGAAAACTACATTATCTCACAAATTCCTTGCAATGAATTCAAAGAATCTGTACTTCAAGAAGTTTGCATAAATACAGCACTTTTCCTGTTTCTTTACAAATTCCAAATCACAAGGGAGAGGAAAACTTATGAATAGTCTTTTCCATGAAATCGAAGAAGGATCACATTATAGGGGAACTGCTCCAAATGTCCTTAGAATTCATTCTGCCAGCTCCATTCTAGCAGAAATGACACTGAATAATAATGAAGCAGGCCTAATATAACTTGGGCATTACAGGCTGTCAGTATTAAATCTAGTCTTAAACTTTACACTTACTGGAAAAGAAAACACAAACTCTCCTTACCCTTTTCCTGTTAAGGGTCCAATTCAGGTCTTAAATTCCATTTATATAATATTGAGGCACCTCGTATAGAGATGGGCATCTAGTAGGAAAGACGAGTATGCAAAAAATATATCCACCCATCCAACCATTCACCTATCTATCCAACCAACTGTCTGTCCATCTGCCCATCCACTCTTCAACCCATCCACCCATCCATCTTCCCATCCATCTATCTTTCCATCTATCCATTCATCCACCCATCTATTTATCCCCCCAGTCTACTTTCTGATTCACAAAGAAGAGCTTCTCTCTCATTTACCTAAATAATGAGAGCTTAATAGAGAGAAACAGAGAAGAAGCAGGTGACTACATGATACATTTTTACAAGTGTGTTTTCAGATTAATTCCAAAAAAGGGAAAAAACAGTAAGAATGAGAAGAAAAGTATACATAAATTAACCATAATTTTAATGAATTAATATTTATTGATCACCCATTGGGTACAAGGAACCATGTGAGGTAGTGTGGAAGATATAAGAATATATGAAAAAACTGTTGAATCACGATATACAATATAATATTGTATATCGACTATACATCAATGAAATAAAGAAAGATTAAAACATAAAAAAAAGAATATATGAGAAATCTCTGCCTCAACATTTTTAATAATCTACTTGGAAAGTTAAAGCAATGAATATATGAGAGGCTAAAAAAAGACATATCAGTGAATACTTCAAAACAGCAAGATGAAAGATGTCACAAAATAATTCGTGTGCCAGACAATAAGTCTCAGGTTTAGAAAAGGGTCAGGAAATCGGGGCTAGAATGGTCCAACTTAGGGCTTTAAGGAGGAGGCTTGAGCCAGATTCCAAATGATAGGCAAGATGACAAATAAAAATTGTAAGATTTTTTAAAACTTGGAGGGATCTGAGAAATAATCTAGCTCAACTCTATTATTTTTCAGATGATTCAACTAAGGTCAGAGAGTTAGGCACCTTGGTCCAGCTCCCTTACATGGGTAGTAATGGCAGAAAACACCTGACCTGCAGGGCTATTGATGCACAGTGCAAGCCCAGATGTCACATGGAATGGGGAGTGGAGTCTTCTGTTTAGGAAAGGAGAAGGCATTCTGGAGAGTGGGTGGGACACAGTGTAAGCAAGGAAGCAGAAGCAGGGACTCACCAGCTTAAGCCTCGGGGGTGAGGACACCAGTGCATCAAAGGGGAGGAAAGCACAGAAGGTGGGTGGGGGACAGGAGGAGGACCAATAGTAAAGGCGCTTGGATGCAAGGCAGCAACTGGTCAGCTGGGCAAAACCAAGAAGTTGGGTTTCTGGGACTTCCTTGAAGTCTGCCTTTGACACTGTGGCAACAGTATCAGCTTTTCTAGAAAAGTGTTATTCTCTTCATATTAACAAAGACTCAAGTTCGCCCGGGGAGGGAGAGGACTGCCGAAGGGAGGCTAGGATGAGCATAGCATCGCTGGGCAGCCTAGAGCAGCAGGAGTGGATGAATATAGCTACACCTGTTCAGACCTCAGAAACCCTGATTCAGTAGATTTAGGATGGGGGCTAACAGTCTGCATATTTTTTTTAGCTCTGCAATGGCTGGGATGATTGTCCAATGTGAAGGGTATTCGGATTCACCCTTTTACCCATCTCTCATACACAGACTACTAGGTTGGAAAACTCTGATGATATTTACTAATATATAAGGCCGCTATGGTCCAACAATTCCAGCCCCAGTCATATACCCAAGGGAAATAAACACTTCTGTTCCCCAAAAGGCATGAATAACAATATCCAGAGCAGGTTATTACCAACCCCAAATTGGGAACAACCCAATGTCCATCAGTATTAGAATGGATAAAGAAACCGAGGTATATTCATACAATGGAATACTACACAAAAATTAAAAGAACAAACCACTGCTGTGGCCACTACCAGAGATGACTATCACAGATATAATGACAAGCAGAAGTAGTATGATTCCATTTAATATGAGATAAAAGAACCGGCAAAAATAATCTATGGTAGCTGAACTCAGGATAGTGATTGCCTCTCTATGGGGGTGGGTACTGACTGGAAAGGGTCATAAAAGAAACTCCTGGGATGCTGGAACTAGTCTATATCTCCATCTGGGGGGTGGTTATGTGGTTATGTAGACATACATAAAAATGTATTGAGCTGTACACTTGTTCATTCCTGTGTATATAGAGCATACCTTATGGAGAAGAAAAAAATACAGGTGTGTGTGTGTGTGTGTGTATTTGCTCTGTGAACCTCATGTGGTTGTTAAGACTCCAATAGCCTTTAAAAATGAGATAAATAGGTAAGTAGGGTCTTATATTATTTAAGTAGCTAAATACCTACTCCTGTTGAAATTGGCTAGACGTACTATCTGTGATTCAGGTGATCCATTAGCCTTAACAAAAAACAAAAAGTTAGTTATATGGACGCTTATAGTAATTTCTGAACCTGGGAAAGACAAGCAGTAACTATAGAACACACTAGAACTGCCAAAGGGCACAACCCAGCTTGGAAAAGAGCCTTTCTGCTCATGGGGGACTTGGTCAGCTTTGAAACTCAAGAAAAGCGTTCCTGGCAGCTGCCTCTTCACATTGCACACCTCACCTTCCTCTCTGTCCCCACCACCCCGCTTCCCAAGAAGACAGTAAACACCATCTGTACCACTGCACTCACCAACCCGGAAACCCAAATCGCATCTTCCCATCAGGAATATTATCCTCATCCTGAGGTGCCCGTGGCCATTGGTAACCAGCCACAGACCTGCCTGCTCCCAAGTTTGCCTGCTCTGAATCAACACGTGAAACTGCCTGTGACCATTATGCCTGGTGGGCAAATGCTCAGGGTTAGAGTGAGCTGGACTAGCGGTGGGAATGAGAAAGCCGGTCCAGTCAGTATGATGGGCAAGCCTTGTTTCTGGGTTACTATTTTTCAGTCTTTGGAAATGTTGTGTGTGCTGAGCAGTGTACTCCAGGCAGCTAAGTGTAAACGTGTGTCTACAAACACTGATAACACTATCTTTATTTGTTCATTACTCTACAAAGCCAGATCACCTGGGGACTGTTTGTTCCTCTACAAAATGAGAATCCAGCACCATATGTACTAAAATGTGGAGCAATTTCTTCGGAGTTATAAACTTTCAAGAGCCGCTTCTATACCTTTCCCGGTACATCTCAAATCCTTATGTATCTTTAACACTACAACATACAGTTGATTTTAAAATAAAAATTTATAGTGTCTAGTTCTTTGTAGCAGTTTTTCTTAATCTAACCATATGGTCCATGGTGAATCTGGACTCTTTTCATTACTGTGTCCAATTTCTAGAGCTCAGAAGTATATAAGATACATTCAGCAATTTGTGTGAGCAACCTGCAGGTATTTCCTGACGGGCTAATTCAAGTGTTTTTGACATGATAAACAGTTGATAAATGTTCAAAGAATGAATATGAATTTTTAAGAATGAATAAATGTGAATTTTGAAGCAGCATGTTCGCACAAGAAACGCAGTTCACAAATATGTGTACTTCCCACAATAAAACTGGATAATAAAATTGTACTGGATTTCTCCCCTAGCCACCCCCACCCCCAAAAAACTCAAAGACACTCTATATAGAAATACATCAATAAAGATATTGAAATTCAAACTCGACCTTGAATGGAGCTTTCCTCAAGGGGAAAAAAAAATCCAAATAATGTCTGATTTCACTTAAGAGACACTTAGAAAAATCAGCACACGAAGTGTTCAGTTATGGGGAGCTAAACACAAAATCAGCTGTGAGAAAAGTTCAACCGTCTAAGGACAAAGAATTTCAAGGAGCTGCTGCTTACTGTTGGAAAGAATATTTTGAAGAAGAAATGCAGTGGGACTTTTTTGTTCTCTGAAGATTTTGAATCGCTTCTAGGAAACATTTGCCTGAGGTTTAAACTCTGTTAGGTGTGACTTTTTTTCTTACCAGTCAATTAGTTTTGCAAGGAGGGATAAGTTAGGAATAAGCAATGCTAAATTGATTGTCTCCAGAAAATGCACCTCAATGCTCAGAGGTGTCAGAGACTTTTTTCTTGTTTGTCTCCTTTGCCCCCACCATCCACTCACTTTTTTTCTTAAATCAATATGTCAAACTCAAGAAGTAATCCCCACAACAAAAACGTGCCTGGGAGGGAATCTGAGTTGGAGTGAAACTGCCCTTTGTGCAAACAGCTCTGTCTGTCCCAACGTGGAAGCTCATTTGCCAGGGCATCTACCACCCGCAGAGAGAAAGCAACTTCTCTCCAGGACTTACCTGTCTGCCGAGAGAGCTGTGAGTGTGAAGACAGACACCCCCACCGAGGTCAGCTGGATAAAGGGGATGAGTTTGCAGCCAATCCTGCCAAACAGCCATCTGTCGGCTAGGTACCTGCTGGCGTCCACGGGGGCACAGGTTACCAGGAGGAGCAGGTCTCCCAAAGCCAGGCTGGAGATGAACAGGTTGGGCACATTTCGCATGGACTTCACAGTACAGAAGATCTTGATCAGGGTGATGTTGCCAACGAGGCCTATCAGAATGATGACCCCATAAATTGCAGGGATGACATACAGGATTCCCGGGTGGAACCAGTCTTCGTTCATGGGGAGATCCACACTGTGATTGGAGATATTGCAGTGCACGAGACGGTCCACTTCCAAGTTCAGAAGGGAACAATCATTCAGAGCCATCCTCTAGAATTTTCCCCCTAAAAAGTGCCCTTAGATGCCGTTTCTTAACTTTTGCTTTTGCAAGTGGGTGAAAATGAGGATAAAATCTCTGCTGGGCACTTTATCTTCTTGAAGAAAAATACTCTGAGTACACATATACTCTGGCATCCAGAACTGTCTGTCCCTGTTTTGATGCTGGTGCTGCTCTGGCCGTCACGTGACCAAGGCAGACCATCTCTAAATGCAGTAAGTTGGCAATAAAACAAGAAAAACTCAGCCCCCAGATAGGCTTAGAATTCAACCCATCCTCCACCAACTCTTTCTACCTCCATGCATGCCTGAGTCTCCCTGGCTGCAGTGTACTAACAACTTTTGGCCTGCTATTTTCACACGGCATTGCCTGTCTTCTTTGATATTTAGAACCTGAAGGTTTAAAGTGGTAGAAAAAAACTGCACTGAGAAAGCCTCAAATCCTATAGGCAGGATGCTTTGCACGTCACCAGCTTCACCAGCAAACAGCAGCTCTCCTGAGCTGAGGCTCTGAAGAGAACCAGGGCTACTTTACAGACAGAGAATGCCAGCCCCCTGCTGGACACTTCAATCACTACCCGGCCGCCTGCTCTCCCCAGATGAGAACCGACCAGCAGACTTTAACAGATACCTTTGGCCTCTCCTCTGCGACACAGCACCTGTGGCAGGTATTTAACAAGTGTTGCTGGTCCTCTGCAGAGGCCCTGGAAGCCTTTCTAATACTATTCCCATGAATCCAGGTGGAACTCATATCACATTTTCTCATCTTTTTCAACCCGTTAGAATGACATGTTACGGTTGCTCTTAAACCACACCTGGCTCTGAATTAAAAACAGAGGGTTCTCTGGGTGAGCTGGTGCACTCAGCCTTCGCACTGCCTCTTTGAACAGGGACCGCTCCTGAGGAAAAACAGGCACAGGACTCGGCGCTGAAACCTTCAGCACCTGCCGTCTGGGAAAACCAGCTGCGGAACGCACACGTGCTCCACCCTGCAGATGGCCAGGCCATTCTTGTTGCCTTCACCAGGGAGAATAAAATCGGGAGCCAGCTGTATTCTTAGCTCTCAAAGATCAGTAGTCTTTTCCAGAAAATGGGTCTTTTCTCATTGGATTTCAAAATTACATGAATTGGCACTTGGATGCTGTTATTTGTAATTTTTTATTGAATGCTTGCCATGTTTTATAGCAAATTTCCTCATAAGCCCTGATCAGGAAATGAACATAAAGGAATTAAAGATAGAATATCGAGCAATTGGGGAATGGAAACAAATAACACAGTTGAGAGGGTGCTGGGAAAGGCTTTATTGAGGAGGTATGATTAGATTTGAGCTTAGACCTTTAGCTAACAACTTACAGATGCATTACAGGGTCTATCATCAAGCTTGGGTGGAGCCGCTCTTCGAGGCACCAAAGGAAGCTAGTAGCTAACAGGTGATGCCACTGCAGGCTTGGGTTTTAAGGATCTGTGAGGAATAAAGAAGCTTGCACTCAATACTTTGCCAGGGCCCACCCAGATAGCCTCTAAGAGTGTTGTCATGGAAATTTCCAGTGGCAGGTCACAACACTGCAGCGCTGCTTCCACAAACCAAAGGGCCTGTGCTCCTCTCACCAGCAGGAGAGTCTGATGCCCTGTGGCTGGAGGGGGAAGAGCTTGTCAGTGGAGATCAGTTATCACCAGTAATGAGTCTCTAACCAGGAGCCTAGTGGTGCTGATTAGAGGCTAGTGGTATAGCTTAGTACAGCAGTATTTGGGCTCTGAGCTTAAATCCTAGCTTCCTCATTTACTACCTTGGCAAGTTACTTGATATCTTAAGCTTCAAGCTCCTTATCTGTGAAGGGGGGATAATTTGTGAAGTTAATTGAAATAATCCATGCTACAATGTCCTAGTATATGGCAAATAGTAAGTGCTCAATTAATATTAGCTGCTATTACTGTGGCTATTATTATTATTGTGATTGAGAGAGATTATTGTGATTTTACTTTGGAAAAGCCCAATAAGGTCAGAAGAGTGACTGACCTCAGATCAATAGACAAAAGGTCCTACTCATGCAGGTGAATGAACAGCAACTCTTCCATTCACTTAAAAGATGTTCATTGAACATCTACCAGTTTCCAGGCAAGAGCCTGAGAAAAATACCATGGAGATAAATGTTATTTAGTACAAGACCTGCCATGGTCCCAGCTACTCAAGCTCATGTCGGAGGACCTGGTTTTAAAAAATCACTCACAGACGGTTTTTGTGTAGATTCTGCAAATATTTCTTTTCCTTCTATACTGGATCTGTAACTTGGCTTCTTGAAATTGCTGTGGCGGCTTTCTTCTGTGATCATTTACCTTTCTCCCTCTCATGACAATGACGGCTGGTGGCATTGTGTTTGTCATCATTCCTGAATGTATAGCCTTGTAGATTTATGTCAAAATTCAGAGGAATTCACCACCCTTGGACTAGAAGAATTAGCAAGACATGGAACTGCCTGGGGTTGTCATCACGATTTCGAAACAGAGGCAGCAACAGCCAACAGCTGGTTTGAAAATTATACTAAACCCAGATGTCCCTGAACCTTCAACCTTCTGAAAGTTCCTTGAGTATTGTTGAAATAGAAATAAACTCTGGCTTCTTAAAAACACCAAAAAATTGTGATTTAGACTCCATCCCCTCCTTAGAATGAAGCAACTACCTTTTCTCCAAAGAAGGCAATATTTAGTCTTAAAGGTTATAAGTGTTTGGCAGGACCTTTTGAGCAGAGAAAATGGTACATGCTTAGCATAGAGGTAGAAAGGAAAGAACACAACATTGAGCAGGGGACAGCTACAAGTCCAGAAAGGCCATCTAGATTGGAAGAGAGAGCGAGGGGAAAGAGCAGTGTGAAATGCAGCTAGAGGCTGGTTTGGGTGAGATTGTGATGGATCTTGTTTTCTGGTTAAGAAGGTTGGCCCATGGGGGCATATTTTTGGTTCACAAAGAGGACTCCTGGGTGTTGCTTCCATTTATTTCTTTAGACACTCCTGTGGGCTGAGTTACCCTCACTTCTTAAACCCAACTGGGCACTTAGTGTTTCTCCCGTGTAAGTTAAGCTGATGCTGATAGATAGTGACGTCTCAAGGCCGGCATTAGCGTTACATGTGCCACAGCCCTATAGACTATTCTGATGGTATTTTAGGAGCGAGGATATATTCAGTCTCAACACAGTATTTTGTGGGAGCTAGGATGTTTTAAAAAGCTAATTAGAGAATTTTGATGTCATCTCAACTAATTAGCTATAATGACCCTTTCCATCCCTATCATTATGTGTCATCTTCCGGCAGATCAGCAAACATACTCAGACATTTGCTTAGCTTTTTATTTAATGGTGAGCATGAGATGCCTTCGGCTTATGAACAAAGAAAACAGAACAAATAAAATGCAAAGTCCCTGTCCTCAAGTACTCCAGTTTCTGAATAGAATTAGAGTGTGACTCAGTATCCTTTCTTATGTGTGTGGGGAGGGGTGTCACTTCTATTTTAGTCAAGAGAGCCACATTTTCCATTCTTCCAGGAAAGTGGATTTTCCGTAGATTCGAATATGGGCTGGGGCTGGGGGTGCCCAGGGAAGACAATGACTTGGTAGAATTTGTGAGAATGGGAGGACTTGACAGGACCAAAGACAGTGGACGCAAAGTCTCTTCTCACCAGTTGTGTGTATGGCGCTGGGTCTTCCAGTAGCTAGCAGCTGAGTGGAGAGACAATAAACATACACAGATAAGATAAATTAATTATAGAGTGGGTAGAATTTGTAGGTGGAACTAGAGTAAAGAGAGGGAGATGCTTTGGGTCTGCTTGAAAGACAGCCTGCCTGGAACAAAGGTTTGAAGAGGAGTAACACATGAGAAATAACAGAGAATGGGTCTGCTGGGGAAGACTTTACAGTTAAGGGTTTAGGTTGGGCTTTAGCCTATAAGACACTGGCTCTTAAAAAAATCATCAAGATTGCCTGGGGTGCTTCTTTTTTTTTTTCATTACAATAATATATTTCAGAAAATGCATGAAGAAGATATACTGCAAAATGCAGAGAAGTTATCACATGGAGATGCCTGAGTACATTTTTTTGTCATTATACTTCTAACCTTTGCCTTTGTTTTTATTTTTTTTATTTTTGTATTGTTAATATACAATCACATGAGCAACATTGTGGTTACTAGATTCCCCCCATTATCAAGTCCGCACTACATACCCCATTACAGTCACTGTCCATCAGCATAGTAAGATGCTATAGAGTCACTACTTGTCGTCTGTGTGCTACACTGTTTTCCCCATGACCCTTCCCACCCTGTGTACCAATCATAATACCCCTCAATCCCCTTCTCTCTCTCTTCCCACCCGCCCACCCACACCCCTCCCCTTTGGTAACCGCTAGTCCCTTCTTGGGGTCTTTGAGTCTGCTGCTGTTTTTTTCCTCCAGTTTTGCTTCGTTGTTATACTCCACAGATGAGTGAAATAATTTGGTACTTGTCTTTCTCCACCTGACTTATTTCACTGAGCATAATACCCTCTACCTTCACCCATGTTGTTGCAAATGGTAGGATTTGTTTCTTTATTATGGCTGAATAATATTCCATTGTGTATATGTACCACTTCTTCTTTATCCATTCATCTACTGATGGACACTTAGGCTGCATCCATTTCTTGGCTATTGTATGATGTGATAAACATAGGGGTGCATATGTCTTTTTCAAACTGGGCTGCTGCATTCTTAGGGTAAATTCCTAGGAGTGTAATTCCTGGGTCAAATGGTATTTCTATTTTGAGTTTTTTGAGGAACCTCCATACTGCTTTCCACAATGGTTGAACTAGTTTACATTCCCACCAGCAGTGTAGGAGGGTTCGCCTGGGGTGCTTCTTAAAAATACAGATCTGAGGCCCTCCCCCAAACTTTCTGAATCAGTATCTCCAGGGATGGAACCCAAGAATCAGTATTTCCTATGAGGTCCCCAGGGATGTCAACACTCTGCTGTCCTGTGGACCAATGAAGCAGGCAGTATGCAATCCAGAGATCATGCCAACATGGAAGTATTTGTGCCTTTTCTTCTGTGGAGGGAGAGGGTGAGCAAGGAAGCACATTTAGGAGATTGTTGCTATGGGCTCTTGCTACCCAAAGTGTGTGGTCCTTGAGCCAGAAGCATGGGTATCATCCAAGAGCTTGTTAGAAACACAAAATCTCAGGCCTCACCCGAGACGTCCTGAATCATAATCTTCATTTTAACCAGGTCCCCAGGAGTTCATGTACACATTAAAGTCTGAGAAGTTCTGATCTAGGCATTACAGAGATCTGGCAGGAAAAGTTAAGAAACAAGGGCAGGAACTGGGAACAGTTAGGGAACTGGCATCTCAAGTTCAGGATGGAACCAGCCAGTGGACCAACTCGAAGCTGAATGAAGGCCCACTGAAGTGGGGCTTTTTGATTTCCCTGATAATGGCTGGGAATTGTCCCAGACTCATGGTAGGTAAGCTGTTTGGCCACAATACAGGGGCAAACATCCCATTACAAATGGAGGAAATACAGACAACAGAGAAGCCCAAGGTGGTGAATTCTTGTTTAGGCTGGTGACTCAGAGAATAAAGAACAAGGGCAAGAGGGAAGCCACTCTGGGGAGAAATGCTGAGTCAGGTTTTAGGCATATTGAGTTCATATAAGAAAAAAAGAAAGTTAAGGAAGTCAACAGAATTGAGAGCTGAAGCCTAAAGGCAGAGGGGGAAATAGTTAAGGGACCACCTGAGAACCAGGACTCTGAATGGCAAATAGTGTGAGTGTACAGAGAGGCTCACCAAGAATCAAGTGAAGTTAGGCTCTCAGGAGACGGTCATGTGGTGAAAGTAATGGGTACTGAACATGACTTCAATGTTATGTTTGTGTCAATACTGTGGAGAAGCTGCTGAAAAGACTGCAGCAAGCTTTTCTTGAGAAGAGTCAGAGATGTCAAATTTTAGTGCTGCAGCAGGAACCAGAGAGACAGATGACCATATCCATATCCTGTAATGCTGGGATCATTTCAAGTTCCCTTCCCTTTACTTAACATTCTGTGACTTTTCATGGGACTTGGAAACTTAGGAGAGAGATGGGTGGGCAGTCCTCTGAAAGAGTCGGGCTTCATTTGGGGCCACTTGAAGCTGCAGAAGGAAATGTAGATGCCCAGAGAGAGCCTAGTGTGAAACACCAAACTGTCAGTGGGAGCCAAGCTGAGAGAAGCCCTAGTATGGGTTTTTAAAAATATAGCCACCAGTTCTTGGGACTTTTCCTTCCAGAGCTGGAGATTAATTTCCCTCCCTTTGGGTTTGAGCTGTACTTAGTGAGTGACTGGCTTCTAACAGAATGAGGCAGCCGTGATAGTATGTAACTCCCAAGATTAGATGACAAAGGACATTGCAACATTCTCCACGCACTCTCTCTTAAATTGCTTACTCTGAAGGAAGTCAGCCATCACGTCACGAGGACACTCAAGTGACCCTATGGGTAGGTCCACACAGCAAGGAACTGAGGCCTCCTTCCAGTAGCCATGCCGGTGTGCCATCTTGGAAGTGGA
>JAVSCE010003072.1:0-20233 GCA_032199065.1 Smutsia gigantea
AACAACACTCTCCTAATTAATAAGTGGGTTAATGACCAAATCAAAACAGAAATCAAAGAATATAGGAGACTAATGACAACAACAACACAAAGCCACAACTTCTGTGGGATGCAGCAAAGGCAGTTCTAAGAGGAAAGTATATTGCAATTCAGGCCTATTTAAAGAAGGAAGAACATTCCCAAATGAATAGTCAAAAGACACAATTACTGAAATTGGAAAAAGAAGAACAAATGAGACCCAAAGTCACGAGAAGGAGGGACATAATAAAGATCAGAGAAGAAATAAATAAAATTGAGAAGAATAAAACAATAGAAAACAATCAATAAAACCAAGAGCTGGATCTTTGAAAAAATAAACAAAATAAATAAACCCCTTGTCAGACATATTAAGAGAAAAAGAGAATCTACACACATAAACACAATCAAATGAAAGCAAAAATCACGCGGACCTGAAATACAAAGAATCATAAGAGAATATTATGAGAATCTATATGCTAACAAGCTGGAAAACATAGAAAATGGACAACTTCTTAGAAAAATACAACCTTCAAGACTGACCAAACAGAAACAGAAAAACTAAACAGACCAATCACCAGTGATGAAATCGGGTGGTAATCAAAAAACTACCCAAGAACAAAACCCCTGGGCCTGACGGATTCACCTCTGAATTCTGAACATATAGAGAAGAAATAACACCAATTCTCGCCAACGTTTTCAAAAAATAGAAGAGGAGGGAATACTTCCTAACTCATTCTATGAAGCCAGCATCACTCTAATACCAAAACCGGGCAAAGACCTCACCAAAAAAGAAAATTACAGACCAATATCACTGATGAACGTAGATGCAAAAATACTCAACAAAATATTAGCAAACCGAATTCAAAAATACATCAAAGAGGATCATACACCATGATCAAGTGGGATTCATCCCAGGGATGCAAGGATGGTACAACATTCGAAAATCCATCAACATCATCCACCACATCAACAAAAGAAGAACAAAAACCACATGATCATCTCCATAGATGCTGAAAAAGCATTTGACAAAATTCAGCATCCATTCCTGATTAAAACTCTCAACAAAATGGGTATAGACGGCAAGTACCTCAACATCATAAAAGGCTATATATGACAAACCCACAGCTAACATCATACTTAATGGCGAGACACTGAAAGCTTTTCATCTAAGATCGGGAACAAGAAAGGAATGCCCACTCTCTCCAATGTTATTCAACATAGTAGTGGAGGTCCTAGCCATGGCAATCAGACAAAACAAAGACATACAAGGCATCCAGATTGGTAAAGAAGAAGTCAAATTGTCACTATTTGCAGGTGACATGTTACTGTACATAAAAAACCCTAAAGACTCCACTCCAAAACTACTAGAACTAATGCGTGAATTCAACAAAGTTGCAGGATACAAAATTAACACACAGAAATCTGTTGCTTTCCTATACACTAATGATGAACTAACAGAAAGAGAAATCAGAAAAATAATTCCATTCACAATTGCATCAAGAATAAAATACCTAGGAATAAACCTAATGAAGGAAGTGAAAGACCTGTACTCTGAAAACTACAAGACACTCCTAAGAGAAATTAAAGAGGACACTAACAAATGGAAATGCATCCCATACTCTTGGCTAGGAAGAATAAATATTGTCAAAATGGCTATACTACCTAAAGCAATATACAGATTCAATGCAATCCCTATCAAACTACCAACAGCTTTCTTCAATGAACTGGAACAAATAATTCTAAAATTCATATGGAACCACAAAAAGACCCCGAATAGCCAAAGCAATCCTGAGAAGGAGGAATAAAACAGGGGGAATTACACTCCCTGACTTCAAGCTCTACTACAAAGCCACAGTAATCAAGACAATTTGGTATTGGCACAAAAACAGACCCACAGACCAGTGGAACAGAATAGAAAATCCTTACATTAACCCAAACATATACAGTCAATTAATATTTGATAAAAGTGCCTTGGATATACAATGGGGAGATGACAGCCTCTTCAGCAGCTGGTGTTGGCAAAACTGCATAGGTACATGTAAGAGAATGAAACTGGACTACTGTCTAGCCCCATACACAAAGGTAAACTCAAGGTGGATCAAAGACTTGAACGTAAGTCATGAAACCATAAAACTCTTAGAAAAAAACATAGGCAAAAATCTCCTGGACATAAACATGAGCAACTTCTTCATGAACATATCTCCCCGGGCAAGGGAAACAAAAGCAAAAATGAACAAGTGGGACTATATCAAGCTGAAAAGCTTCTGTACAGCAAAGGACACCATCAGTAGAACAAAAAGACATCTACAGTATGGGAGAATATATTCATAAAAAACGTATCTGATAAAGGGTTGACATCCAAAATATATAAAGAACTCATGCACCTTAACAAACAGAAAGCAAATAATCCAATTAAGAAATGGGCAGAGGACATGAATAGACACTTCTCAAAGAAGAAATTCAGATGGCCAACAGGCACATGAAAAGATGCTCCACATCGCTAATCATCAGAGAAATGCAGATTAAAACCACAATGAGATATCACCTCACACCAGTGAGGATGGCCAACATCCAAACACAAACAACAACAAATGTTGGCGAGGATGTGGAGAAAAGGGAACCCTCCTACACAGCTGGTGGGACTGCAAATTAGTTCAACCATTGTGGAAAGCAGTATGGAAGTCCCTCAAAAAACTCAAAATAGAAATACCATTTGACCCAGGAATTCCACTCCTAGGAATTTACCCTAAGAATGCAGCAGCCCAATTTGAAAAAGACAGATGCACCCCTATGTTTATTACAGCACTATTTACAATAGCCAAGAAATGGAAGCAACCTAAGTGTCCATCAGTAGATAATGGATAAAGAAGATGTGGTACATATACACAATGGAATATTATTCAGCCATAAGAAGAAAACAAATCCTACCATTTGCAACAACATGGATGGAGCTAGAGGGTATTATGCTCAGTGAGATAAGCCAAGCCGAAAAAGACAAGTATTAAATGATTTCACTCATATGTGGAGTATAAGAACAAAGAAAAAAAACTGAAGGAACAAAACAGCAGCAGACTCACAGAACCCAAGAACGGACTAATAGTTACCAAAGGAAAGGGACTGGGGAAAATGGGCGGGAAGGGAGGGATAAGAGGGAAAAGGGGGCATTACGATTAGCAGATGTCATGTTGGGGGGGCACGGGGAGGGCAGTGCAACTCAGAGAAGACAAGTAGTGATTCTATAGCATCTCACTACGCTGATGGACAGTGACTGTAATGGGGTTGGTGGGGGGGACCTGATGAAGGGGTAGTTTAATAATCGTAATATTGCACATGTAATTGTAAATTAATGATAATAAAATAAATTATATTAAAAAAAAAAGTAGGCCAGTGGACTTGAGGAGGCTGCACAGTTAGAGGGAGTTTGACAGAGAACGAAATGCAGGGCCCAGGGGAATAAGATTCGAGAGGGACTTGGGCAGTTGAGCGTGGATGCTCCAGCACACCCTCAGCCTGGGTGCACCGTGATGACTGCTCATCCCGCTGGGTTCACTCTCGCCCTTCCAGTTGCAGAGCTTATTATCACTTTCCTCACCATGTGTGTTGCTTTTGTAATTCAGCTTACTGGGAAGAAGTGGGATGTCCTTCCCAAAGGACTGCAGAGTGACTGTGTAGCCCATGACAGATGACCTTCAGAGGCATGACATGCACTAGGGACAGCTACATGTGCTTGGGGACAGCACAATCAGGGCTGCATGTCTTTGGTGATCAGCATTTCCAAGATGCCAGAAGGTGCCAGGTTTTTTCTTTGAACGCCTAGCCCTTCCTCTCCATTCTCATGGACCTGGGTGGGAGCTATGCTGGGAAGAACCCCAGACACCCCTGTTCTGGGTAAGCCATGGAGCCACCCAGACCCCAGGCTGTCCTTAGTGGGTGAGCAGGGTTGTCACCCCCCAGAAGCACACCAAATCTATCAGCCTTCACTTCCCTCAACAAAGCTTTCCAGACACTACCCAATACCTGCAGGGCTAGTAACCCCTTGGGGAGCAGATGATGCCCTTGTGGGATGCCCCCACTTCTACGTCCCCCAACACTTCTCCAAGGGTGGTCCCGCAGCCCCACATGGAGTCATCCATGGGGAAAGATAGCCTCTTGCCCTCCCCTTAAGCTTGGAGGGTGGAGTGGGGTCCTCTGGGTCTCCTATAACTAACTCCCTGTATATTTGTATAGAGAAATGGGATTTTAATGGGAAAGGAGACAGAGATGGGATGGTCTCTGAATTCATACACAATTCCTGGTAGATGCACTGTAATTGCATCTTTCTCTCGTACTATACAACTACACAAGTGAGACTTTTTAAAAACAATCTTCCCTAATTTACTCTTAAAGGAATTAAGTACTTCTAATTTACTTATGACACCTCACAGTTGTCCTTGGCACACTTGACCGTGGTGCCACCACAATTGAGAACTGCTTTTCTAGCCCCTTTCCACTCAAGGTGTGTGTAACCCATGGTGCCGCATGCACATTGCCTGGGAGCTTACAAGAAGTACTGAGTCTTGGACTTCACCCCAGACCTGCTGAATCAGAACATGCCTTTTAAAAGGGACTCTACGTGATTTATTCTCAGGCTAAAGCTTGAGAAGTCGTGTAGAACAGTGGTTGGCAAAGTGCAGTACCTGTACCAGCAGCAACAGCAGCACCTGAGAACTTGTTCACAATGTAACTTCTCAGACTTCATCTCAAATCTAATGTACAGAAACCTGTGGGATGTGGCCCAGCAGTCGGAGTTTTGAAAAGGCCCCTCAGTGATTCTGGTGTGAGCTAACGTTTGAGAACAGTGCTCTAGAGGATGGCCAGAGATGCATGTGGTCTGTGCCCCCATTGCACTCACTATATGCAGCTCATGGCAGCTATTGCAAAAAAATCATGTCCCTCTTTCTGACTGAACCTGGATGTGGCCTCAGAGTCTTTCTCAAAACAGCATTCTAGTCAATTGCTACCAATTTAATGGAGGTGGCCTACTTGTCATCCCAGCTTGAGTGGCAGCAGGACTGCCTCCACAGCAACCTGTGTGCATATCTCAACAAAGGAGAGTGGCTTGCTTCTGGGCAGGACCTGCAAGAGCCTCTGGGTTACATTCACAAAAATACTGATAGCAGAAAGGATGAGGATTAGACCCTTTAATGTTTAGTCTCACATAGAAATACTGTGATAAAGTCATGTTTTCGGTGGCAGTGTTCAAAACACGCTCCTGCCATGCTTGTTCTGTATCCCAAGTCTCTCTTCCAGCCTGCAACTGGAATCTCATCCCTTTTTCCCCTGCCCATGTATTGTGGGGCAGGAGAGCTGTGGCTGTGGGCTTGCTGATGTGGAAACTCATTGCACCTTGCACTTTGCATGGGTCACACGCCGTGACCTAATTGTTTTTGAAATTAGCGTCTCTCTTGCCCATTCCATGAGAATGGAAATCACATTTCTCATGCTCACTGTATGAGTTTCCTATGGCTGCAAGCAAATTATCACAGGTTAGGTGGCTTAAAACCACGGAAATGTATTCTTTCACAGTTCTTGAGGCTTGAAGTCTTGAAATAGTATCACTGACCCCACTACACTGCTGAATCAGCCCCAGCTCCTGGCTCACAGTAGGCATTCACTAAAACTGTGTGATATGAGTGGGTGAAAGAAGAAAGAAGTGAAGATGGACGGCTAGGTAGGCCCACCTAAAAGAGTCATGAGAGAGAAGGCAGCTTACAAAGGCAGCCTGCTGTAGTGTTAAGAGTCTGGCCTTTGGGGCCAGACCACCTAGGTTTGTATCCGAGCCATTCACTAGCTGTGTGACCTTAGGCAAATTACATAACCTCCCTGGGCCTCTGTTTCTTCATCTCAAAAATGGGCACAACAGCTATGTAGAGTTATTTTAAGAATTATATGAACTATTGTGCATGTAATTAAGTTAAGGATCTTGAAATGAGATCAACATGGATTATCTGGATGGGCCCTAAATCCACTGTAAGTGTCCTTCTAAGAGAAAGGAGTAACAAATACGGACACAAATACAGAGAAGGGGATGTGAAGATGGCGGCAGAGACTGGAGTGATGCACACATGAGCCGATGAGCGCCAACCGTTGCCGGCAACCCCCAGAAACTAGGAGAGAGACAGTGAATGGATTCTCCCCCAGAGCCTCCAGTAGAAACCATCCCTGTGCATGCTTTCATTTCAGACTTCTGGCCTCCAGAACTATGAGAGAATACATTTCTATTGTTTTATGCCACTCAGTTTGTAGTACTTTGCTACAGCAGCCCTCGGAAAATAATACAGACCCTAGAGGTGAAACTAAGACGTTAGTTGGTGTGGTGGAGGCATTTTCCCCCAGGCCTGACAGCACATCAGCCCATGTCACCACTCTGTTAGAGCTGGGGATCTATGTATGTAGGTATGTGACTGGTGACTTCTAGGAGCCCTAGGAGAAGATGCACTGAAGTACTTTCAGGTAGAAAAGAAGATTCCCCAAGGGAAAGAATGGCCTCTTGCCCTAAGCAGGGATCACATCTCAGTGGGTACCCTGAGGGGCTACAAATAATCTAAGGGGTTGGCCATGAAAAGCCACTTGGGAAATTGAGGCCACACAAGACTAACCTGCATGATAGAAGAGGCAAAATAAATAAATAAAATAGACTCCATTGGAAACAGGAAAAGATCAATTTTCCCTCTTGGCTATGTTGTCATTTCATCGGTTTTGAAAATTAACTTCCACTTAGGGAAAGCAGAGAGAACTACAACTTATTGATTGCCAAGTCTCTGCAGGTGCTTTACACACAATTTTGCATTTGATCATCACAACTACCCTGAGGGGAAGACACGTGCTATTGTTACTCTCATTTTACCAATGAGGTAAATGAGGCCCAAAGTCTCAGGGCTAGTGAGTGATGGAGCTTGATTTTTAGCTCACCTGTGAAAAGGTGAAATGTGTGTATAAGTATATATATACTGTTATCTAGAGGGAGACAATTTTCATGAGGTTTTCTAAGGGTATTATGACCCCAGAAACTGAAGAACTCTTGCCAGAGTCTCCTACTATTATTTTCCTGGTGTCCCCTGAGGTGTCACCTCCTCGGGCAGGTCTTCCTTGACACTTCCCTCTAAAAAAAAGTTAAGTAAACAGACTTGGTAATGTGCCCCGCCTCCATGCCTTCATGCCAATGTTCCACAGTGGTTTGTTTCCCCATAAGTCCATACCTCTTCCTCCCCTATCACACTGGACAACTCAAGCAAGGCAGTGTGTTCCTGTCGTCTCTGCACTCTAGCATCTGACGCAGAGCCTGACGAATGGGAGGAGCTCAGGAAATGTCGCGTAGATGGGTGGGTGGGTAGATGGTGGGTGGATGAGAGGGTGGGTAAATGGGTGGATGAATGGGTGAGCAGACAGTGGCAGGGCCTTTCCAAGGTCAATACACAAGCCTCTTTCATTGTTTGAAGCTTGTGGTATATTAAGAAAAGAAGTAATGCTGAAATAGAGTTATAACACTTTTGTGCTCTGTTTAAAATATTTTTAATATATTAACATGCACCTAAAATATCACTGTAGAGTAACTCTATTGGGATTAAATGAGCTGTTATCTATAAAGGGCTTGGAACTGGGTCTGGTACATACCATGTACCATGTGTTCACTGTTATTATTATTATCATTTAAAGCTGATGTCAAAAGTTTAAATTTGAGGCCCTCTGTGAATATGTGGCTTAGGCCCAGGGACTTCTCACCCTAATGCTCCCCACTTCACATACCAGCCCTAATTGGATGAATGGCAGGACGACTCTTTTCTGTGGGGAGTAGTCCTCATTTAATCCCTTTGCCTTATCTCTGAGAGCCCCTATTGTAGATGTATATTGAAAGAAGTTGGTTTAGCTAATAAAGTATATTACATTTTGTAAAAGTGAAAAAGGTTTATAAGCTGCTATGTAGCAATAGAAAGAACACGAGTCTTTCAGCCCTGATATCTACTCTGGACTCTGTCCCTAAGATACTGTGTGACCTTGAGTGAACTCCTTCCCCTCTCTGGCCTCAGTCTCATCATCTGTAAAATGTGGGAGAGAATTAGGCCACATGACCTCTAAGACTCACTTGAGTTCTGAAATTCTATGACTCTCTCAGTCTCCTGGTAGAATAGGGTGGTCAGGATGAACAGATTCCTGGGCAAGGCAGGGTGCGACCATTTCTACTCCCTCACAAAATGAGAGCGAAAGGCTATCAGACAATTTCCAGTGACATCAAGAGGGGGAGGAGGGCCACAGGATTAGGTTAGGATGGTTTAGCTCTGTTTTCAGGATTTCAGACTGTGATTCAGCTGATGAGTTAACAGATACTTTTAGGAAAATATTTTGGCTTTCCATGTCACCTTGGAGCATTGTGGGGTAGACCAGATGAAGAAATGGTAACTTTGAAGGGTCTACCATGAACCAGACAGGATGCTAGGTATTTCCAGATATATTATTATTATCTGCATTTTATAGATAAGAAAAGTAAAGCTCAGAGAGATTGAGTGGTCCCAACAGGCTGACAAACAACTTCCCAGTTTCTCGTTCCCATTTGCTCACCTATTCCCCTTGTAATTAGAGGAGCCACACTGTGGCTGGTGGCGCGGGAGCCCTTCCCTGGTATGACCAGCCCCAGGACCTGTATTGTACAGCATTAATCATGTTCCCCTTATAGTAGCAGAGATTTGTCAAGGCGGTTGGACCAGACCGATTTGACGGGACAACTAAGGAAACAGACAACAAACAACAACAAATAAAAAACACTTGCTTGGCCCAAAGTAGATGTGTTTGGTGCTCCCCTTGCATGACCCTGATGAGGCCCTCCTTTTTTGACTAACTTAGCAAGAGAGCATTTTTTACCAGTTCTGTGAAGCATTCTGTTGCTGCTCCAAGCAAAAGGCCAAGATCTCTGAAGGCCGTTCCTATGGTTTTAAGAAGACCCCTCCTCTTCACCGACATCCCTCCCCCATTCTCATCCAGAGCTATTTCCTCATCTCCTGCAAGGGCTTATTCTCCCTTAGGGTTTTTGTGTGTACAGGCCTATCTCGGGGAGATTGTGGGTTTTGTTCCAGACCACTGAAATAACATAGATATTGCAATAAAGCAATTCAGATGAATTTTTTGGTTTTCCAGTGCATATAAAAGTATGTTTACACTGTACTGTAGTCTATTAAGTGTGCAATAGCATTATGTCTAAAAAGCAATGTACATATCTTAATTAAAAGATACTTTATGGCTCAAAAATGCTAACCGTCATTAGAGCTTTCAGTGAATCATAATCACTGATCACAGATAACCATAACAAGTATAATAATAATGACAATGTTTGCAGTATCATGAGAATTACCAAAATGTGACAGAGACACCAAGTCAGCAAATGCTATTGGAAAAATGGCGCCCATAGACTTGCTTGACACAGAGTTGCAACAAATCTTCAATTTGTAAGAAATGCAGTGTCTGTGAAGTGCAATAAAGCGGAAGTGCAATAAAATGAGTTCTGCCTGTATTGTTTCCCAGTCTTTTCTCCAGTGCAGTGGACTTGTGTTATTTCTGCTTACCCAGCATTCATTTTCCCATCTCAGATGACACTGATTTTTCATTGAGGAATCAGTGGGCTCCTATTCTCAATCCAACTGGTTTGGGTGAGATTGACCCACCAATGCCACCCAAACCATGTGACCTGGGCTTTGCCTACCAACCGCTTGGCCATAATTCCACTCCAGTTCAATGAGACTCAATTCTGGAATTTTGGTTGGTGATATTGGATAGGAAGTTTCTTCTCACTAGCCTTGTCTTTTTGAGTTTATCATAGAGGGGCTTGCTTGATACGGGAAGCCTGTTTCTGTTGGGTTTCTATCATTTGCAATGAAAAGTCCTCACACATTCAGGGAAACCCCTCTCTGCCCTTCTCCCTTACCTTTCAAATCAGAAATCCATTGTTCTCTTGGTAAGGTTGCCCTAACCATGTGCCGACTGCAGCCTGTGGGACGTACAGAGCTCCAGGGCTGGCCACCTTCTCTGATCCATCTTCTCCTTCCATGGATTCTGCCATCAAGGGACCTGTTTTCCTCTTTTACCATATCCCCTGGACCTGGTCTCCCTATCGCCAGTGCTGTCTATTCTGTTGCAATCCTCATAGGATGTTTCTGTCTCCATTCTCCTAGGATGAAGGCCTGCACACCCTTGCAAATTTCATTTTCTCAGACGACAGTCTCCGTGCCTCCCGAAGGCATTTTCCTTTACTAAGTTCTTTTTTATGTATGGATCATATGGTTTCTAAAGTATAGGCCCCTCCATTTCCTATACTTGGCATTTTGCAGTGTTTTACATATATAACAAATGACAGCAAATAAACGCACTTCCACCAAAACTGTTTTGTAGGACAAGTTTTATATTTCGGGAAAGGGTGTCCAGATAGCTTTAGATAGGAACCTTAGATAGTGTCTAGACAGCTTAAGGAAGATGCTCCTGTTTCCTGTGTGTAAGAGGAGTGCTGTCTTTCACCAAGTGCTGGCTGTTTCTCGTCTCTGTGCCAAGCCATGTGATAGGTGCTGCAGTACTGAGATTGAGAAAGAGAGAGTTGGAAAAAGAGGTCACAGTCCCTGTCATCAAAACACACATGTTATTCCAGATAGTCCACATCTGTCAAACGTTTCATTTCCTGCCTTTGTCACAGTGCTATCATGAAGAACAAGTGTCCTCATGGCTGGGAGAGCTATCAAGAGTCTCGCCAGGTGGGAGGTGTTGGTGGTAGTGATCTTGTGGTCTCTGAGAACTTCCAGACTGATCTAGATTCCATCTGTCTGACACTGCCTATGCCATCCAACCTAGGAGCTGGACCCAACCATGCAGTGTCCCCATAAAAGTAGCTCCAGCAAAAACAGATCACAGAGGGCACATACCCTGCACAGTCACCTTGGAAATGCTCACAGGGGCAGGAATGAGAAGTGGGACACAGTGACACTCCAGGCCACTCAGTGATTTAGCCTGTGGATTGCTCTGAATGAGAGGATGTTAGCCAAACTTAGCCCTCAGCTTCTACACCCTTCCTGCACTAACTGCTCAGCAAGCATTGAGAGGCACCAGATAAAAAATTGATCTTGTGTTCTTCTTTTTCTCCTATGCATGGTCACCCTGCCCTCATCCCCACCCCAGCTTTCCAGTTACTCTGCCCAAAACCTTTGGAGTCATCCCTGACCCCCACTACCCCTTCACTCTCATTTGTGAATAGACACCTAATTCTGTTGATTCTATTTCCTAAAATCATATCCAATCTGTCCACCTCTCTCCCATCCCCTTATTCCAGAATGCCTCACCATGTCTCTCACCTGGTCTTCTGTAATAGTAGGCCAGTTGGTCTCCTGCTTTTATGCCCTATCTCCACCAATACATTTCCCACAATGTTGCCAGTAGGATATTTTAAAAATGCAAATCAGAGCCTGTCAGCCCCTTGCTTAGATCATCTTATTGGCTTCTCATGGCTTTCAGGAAGAAGTCCTCACTCCTTACCATAACCCCTAAGACCCTGTGTGTAATCTGTTCCCACTCTACCTCTCTAACTTCCTCTCATGTCAAACTCTCCCTAGCTCTATATGCCCCTACCTCATTGACCTTCTTGCAAGGTTTTTCCCATTCCAGAGCCTTCCTTTTACTTGAGAAGCTTCCCTTCCAGTCCTGTCCTTCCAAAACCAACTTTATGCTCTCAATTTATATATCACTTTCTTAGAAGCCTTCTTTCTCTGAGTTCTAAGACTGGGTTCATGTTTCTCTCATACCGCCTCAGCACACCATGTATTTCCTTGCGAGCATTTCTCAAAGTGGAAGGAAATGAGCATGCAATTAGCTGTTGTCTGCTTCCTCATCTTCCCATCTCGAGCTCTATGGGAGTGGTGAGCATGGTTTGGCTCACCACTGGGTCTGCAGGCCCTGACCAGGGCCTGGTGCAGGCCTGGTGCAGAGCAGCATCAGTCTTAGTTACCTCCATCGTGTTCATTTTCTCAGCCAGATGATATCCATCCCTTCTTTTTATTATTTTTTAAATTTTGCTATTATTAATGTACAATTACATGAGCAATATTATGGTTACTAGACTCCCCCCATTATCAAGTCCCCACCACATACCCATTGCAGTCACTGTCCATCAGCATAGTAGGATGTTATAGAATCACTACTTGTCTTCTCTGTGCTATACTGCCTTCCCCGTGCCCCCCCTACATTATGTGTGCTAATCATAATGACCCATTTTCCCGTTATGCCTCCCTTCCCACTCACCCTCCCCAGTCCCTTTCCCTTTGGTACCCGCTAGTCCATTCTTGGGTTCTGTGAGTCTGCTGCTGTTTTGTTCCTTCAGTTTTTGCTTTGTTCTTATGCTCCACAGATGAGTGAAATCATTTGGTACTTGTCTTTCTCTGCCTGGCTTATTTCACTGAGCATAATACCCTCTAGCTCCATCCATGTTGTTGCAAATGGTAGGATTTGTTTTCTTTTTATGACTGAATAATATTCCATTGTGCATATGTACCACATCCTCTTTATCCATTCATCTGCTGATGGACACTTAGGTTGCTTCCATTTCTTGGCTGTTGTAAATAGTGCTGTGATAAACATAGGGGTGCATATGTCTTTTTCAAATTGGGCTGCTGCATTCTTAGGGTAAATTCCTAGGAGTGGAATTCCTGGGTCAAATGGTATTTCTATTTTGAGTTTTTTGAGGAACCTCCATACTGCTTTCCACAATGGTTGAACTAATTTACATTCCCACCAGCAGTGTAGGAGGGTTCCCCTTTCTCCACATCCTTGCCAACATTTGTTGTTGTTTGTGTTTTGGATGGTGGCCATCCTAACTGGTATGAGGTGATATCTCATTGTGGTTTAAATTTGCATTTCTCTGATGATTAGTGATGTGGAGCATCTTTTTGTATGCCTGTTGGCCATCTGAATTTCTTCTTTGGAGAAGTGTCTGTTCAGCTCCTCTGCCCATTTTTTAATGGGCTTATTTGCTTTTTGTTTGTTGAGGTGCGTGAGCTCTTTATATATTTTGGATGTCAACCCCTTATTGGATATGTCATTTATGAATATATTCTCCCATACTGTAGGATGTCTTTTTGTTCTATTGATGGTGACGTCTATCCCTTCTGCTTGCTGTAGCCCTGAACCTAAGTGAAAGCTTTATTGATAAGTCCATTTTGAACTACATTCTCTGCCCCCAAACCTTCTGCTCTGTCTGTGTCCTACTTCCGGCTGCCATCATCTATCTCATTTATACTCCTAAGTTGCCTTCTAATGGGCTCCTGGATGCCTTTGAGCCTTTTCTCCTCAGATTCTCTTTCAGTCACCTTAGACTCCAATGTAAAGAACTAGTAACTGTTCCCAAGAGAGTCCCTTTTTTATGTCAGTGCCATGCCTATGCTTGTGCTGATTTTCCACTGGGAATGCCTTTCTGATATTTCAGCCTGTCCAAATTGTATCCATTCTTTAAGACATATCTTCATTGACACACTCTGAATGTAGTCTTCTCATATTCTCTCATTCTCTTACCTGAAAGAGCCTCTCCTCCTGTTCTGAGTTCCACTGGCCCTTTGTCACTACTTCCTTCATGGCTCTGGTGACTTTCTGACTGATAGTACAGTTCTGAGGGAACATTCTGTCTCTTGGACTACCACTTCTCAGGCACTGGGAGCAAACTGTTGTGTTTGTGGAATGAATCCCTTCTCTATTAGCCCCTCTTCAATCACTTCCTCCCCAACTCACCTGCTTACTCAGATGTTGGTGTCCTAAGGCTGCCATAACATTGGGGGCTTAAACAGCAGAAACTTATTCTCTCCCAGTTCTGGAGGCTAGAAGTCCAAAATTAAGAGGTTGGCAGCACTGGTTCCTTCTGAGGGAAGGTTCTGTTCCAGGCCTCTCCTGGGCGTGTGGATGACTGTCTCTTCCTTACATCTTTTCATGTTGTCTTCCTTCTATGCATGTCTGTCTTTGTATCCAAACTTCCACTTTTTTATAAAGACACCAGTCATATTGGTTTACAGCCCATTGCCCTAATGACCTTATCTTTGAACTAATTACATCTGCAGTGATACTCTCTCCAAATATGGTCACATTCTAAGGTCCTGGGGTTAGGACTTCAGAACATGAACTTTTTGTGGGACAAAATTATACAGCTCATAACTTAGGTCAAATCAAGACAAAGAAAAATTGCTCTTTAGGACCGCAACCTGAATGAAATCCAACTGTAGTCACATGCTTACTGTGTAGGAGATGCTGCATTAAGGGCCATAGAATGAAAGAAATACATATTTCCCTGCCTGTTGGGTGGGATGACAGTATAATAGTGGTGAGCATGGTTCTTGCAACATAGGACACATCTTGTAAATGTTTAAGGATAACAATGCCACTGCGGGAGTCAGAGGCCCCAGGACTTAGATTACTGACTTTGCTACTTGTTTGCTCTATAGCTCTGGGAAGCCACTTTCAGCCTATCAGACTTAGTTTCCACACCTTTGGACCTCAGGGTCCATCCAGTTCAAGCACAGCCTGGTGAGTCCCTGATGGGATGCCATGGAGAGGAATGACATTAGGACACACTTCAGTCAGTGCTGCAGCCACCTGTTTGTGGACCTGTGGCCCTGTGGTGGCACCTTATGTCCCTTGATGTTGGCTGCTGTAGCCCAGGAGAGGTAGGTCTCATCACAGATTGCTATCAGGAAAGCTCTTCAGGTGATCCAAACACTGGGAGTTCCCTGAGAGCAGGTATGATGACTTCTTAAAAAAAAAAAAAAATATATATATATATATATGTATTAATTTTTTTATTAAGGTTTCACATGAAAAACATTATAGTTACTACATTCACCCATATTATCAAGTCCCCCCACACCCTATTGCAGTCATTGTCCATCAGCATAGTAAGATACCAAAGACTCACTACTTGTCTTCTCTGTGTTACACTGTCTTCCCTGTGACCACCCACACACCATATGTGCCAATCATGATACCCCTCAATCCCCTCTCCCTCCCTTCCCCACTCCTCCCCTTTGGTAACCGCTAGTCCCTTCTTGGGTTCTGTGAGTCTGCTGCTGTTCTGTTCTTGAGTTTTGCTTTGTTGTTATACTCCACAAATGAGGGAAATCATTTGGTACTTGTCTTTCTCTGCCTGGCTTATTTCACTGAGCATAACACCCTGTAGCTCATTCCATATTGTTGCAGATGGTAGGATTTGTTTTCTTCTCATGCCTAAATAGTATTTCATTGGGTATATGTACCACACCTTCTTTATCCATTCATCTACTGATGGACATTCAGGTTGCTTCCATATCTTGGCTATTGTAAATAGTGCTGCAATAAACATAGAGGTGCATATGTCTTTTTGAATCTGGGATCTTTTTTCCTTTAGGTAACTTCCTAGGAGTGGAATTCCTGGGTCAAGTGATATTTCTATTTTTAGGTTTTTGAGGAATCCCCATACTGCTTTCCACAATGGTTGAACTAATTTACATTTCCACCAACAGTGTAGGAGGGTTCCCCTTTCTCTGCATCCTCGCCAGCATTTGTTGTTCCTTGTCTTTTGGATGTTGGCCATCCTAACTGGTGTGAGGTGATATCTCATTGTGGTTTTAATTTGCATTTCCCTGATAATTAGCGATGTGGATCATCTTTCCATGTGCCTGTTGGCCATCTGAATTTCTTCTTTGGAGAAGTGTCTGTTCATATCCTCTGCCCATATTTTAATCAGGTTATTTGCTTTTTCGTTGTTGTGGTGTGTGAGTTCTTTATATATTTTGGATATTAACCCCTTGTTAGATATGTCATTTACAAATGTATTCTCCCATATTGTAGGATACCTTTTTGTCCTTCTGATGGTGTCTTTGCTGTACAGAAGCTTTTTAGTTTGATGTACTCCCATTTGCTCATATTTGTTTTTTTTTCCCTTGCCCGAGGAGATGTGTTCAGGAAAAAGTTGCTCATGTTTATATTCAAGAGATTTTTATTGATGTTTTCTTCTAAGAGTTTTATGATTTAATGATTTACATTCAGGTCTTTGATCCATTTTGAGTTTACTTTTGTGTATGGAGATAGACAATAATCCAGTTTCATTCTCTTACATGAAGCTGTCCAGTTTTGCCAACCCCAGTTTTTGAAGATGCTGTCATTTCCCTATTGCATATCTATATTAATTGACCATATATGCTTGGGTTTATATCTGGGCTCTCTATTCTGTTCCATTGTTCTATGGGTCTGTTCTTGTGCCAGTGCCAAATTGTCTTGATTATTGTGGTTCTGTAGTAGAGTTTGAAGTCAGAGAGCATAATCCCCCCAGCTTTATTCTTCCTTCTCAGGATTGCTTTGGCTATTTGGAGTCTTTTGTGGTTCCATATGAATTTGAGAACTATTTGCTCTACTTCATTGAAGAATGCTGTGGGTATTTTGACAGGGATTGCATTAAATCTGTAGATTGCTTTAGGCAGGATGGCCATTTTGACAAAATTAATTCTTCCTACCCATGAGCATGGGATGTATTTCCATTTATTGGTATCTTCTTTAATTTCTCTCATGAGTGTCTTGTAGTTATCAGAGTGTAAGTCTTTCACTTCCTTGGTTAGGTTTATTCCTAGGTATTTTATTCTTTTGATGCAATTGTGAATGGAATTTTTTTCCTGATTTCTATTTTTGCTAGTTCATTGTTAGTATATAGGAATGCAACAGATTTCTGCGTATTGATTTTGTATCCTGCAACTTTGCTGAATTCAGTTATTAGTTCTAGTAGTTTGGGGGTGGATTCTTTCGTTTTTTTATGTAGAATATCATGTCATCTGCAAACAGTGACAGTTTCACTTCTTCTTTACCAATCTGGATGCCTTTTATTTCTTTGTGTCATCTGATTGCCATGGCTAAGACCTCTAGAACTGTGTTGAATAAAAGTGCAGAGAGTGGGCATCCTTGTCTTGTTCCCAATCATAAAGGAAAATCTTTTAGCTTTTTGCTGTTAAGTATGATGTTGGCTGTGGGTTTGTCATATATGGCCTTTATTATGTTGAGGTACTTGCCCTCTACACCCATTTTGTTGAGATTTTTTATCATGAATGGACGTTGAATTTTGTCAAATGCTTTTTCAGCATCTATGGAAATGATCATGTGGTTCTTGTCCTTTTTGTTGATGTAGTGGATGATGTTGATGGTTTTTCCAGTGTTGTACCATCCTTGCATCCCTGGGATGAATCCCACTTGATCATGATGGATAATCTTTTTGATGTATTTTTTAATTTGGTTTGCTAATATTTTGTTGAGTATTTTTGCATCTATGTTCACAGGGATATTAGTCTGTTATTTTCGTTTTTGTGGTGTCTTTGCCGGGTTTTTGTATTAGAGTGATGCTGGCCTCAGAGAATGAGTTTGGAAGTATTCCCTCTTCTTCTACTCTTTGGAAAACTTTAAGTAGGATGGGTATTATGTTTTCACTAAACATTTGGTACAATTCAGCAGTGAAGCCATCTGTTCTGGGGGTTTTGTTCCTAGGTAGTTTTTTATTACAAATTGAATTTCGTTGCTGGTAATTGGTCTGTTTAGATTTTCTGTTTCTTCCTGGGTCAGCCTTGGAAGGTTGTATTTTTCTAGGAAGTTGTCCATTTCGTCTAAGTGATCCAATTTATTAGCATATAATTTTTCATAGTATTCTCTCATAATTCTTTGTATTTCTGTGGTATTTGTAGTGATTTTTCCCTTCTCATTTCTTATTCTCTTTATGTTTGTAGACTCTCTTATTTTCTTGGTAAGTCTGACTAAGGTTTTGTCTATTTTATCAAAAAACCAGCTCTTGCTTTCATTGATTCTTTCTATTGTCTTATTCTTCTTGATTTTACTTATTTCTGTTCTGATTTTTTATTATGTCCATCCTTCTACTGACTTGGGCCTCATTTGTTCTTCTTTTTCTAGTTTCATTAATTGTGAGTTTAGACTGTTCATATGGGATTGTTCTTCTTTCCTGAGATAAGCCTGTATTGCAATATACTTCCCTATTAGCAGGGCCTTCGCTGCATCCCATAGATTTTGCTGTGTTGAGTTATTGTTTTCATTTGTCTCTGAATATTGCTTGGTCTCTGTTTTTGTTTGGTCATTAATCCATTGATTATTTAGGACCATGTTGTTAAGCCTCCATATATTTGTGGGCTTTTTTGTTTTCTTTGCATGATTTATTTCTAGTTTCATACCTTTGTGGTCTGAGAAGGTGGTTGGTACAATTTCAATCCTTCTGAGTTTACTGAGGCTATTTTTTTGGCCTAGTATATAATCTGTTCTTGAAAATGTTCCATGTGCACTTGAGAAGAATGTGTATCATGCTGCTTTTGTGTGGATTGTTCTGTAGATGTCTGTTAGGTCCAATTGTTTTAATGTGTTGTTCAGTGCCTCTGTCTCCTTACTTATTTTCTGTATGGTTGATCTGTCCTTTGAAGTGAGTGTTGTGTTGAAGTATCCTAAAATTAATGCATTGCATTCTATTTCCCCCTTTAATTCTGTTAGTATTTTTTTTACATATTGAGGTGCTCCTGTGTTGGGTGCATAGATATTTTTAATGGTTATATCACCTTGATTGACTGAACCCTTCATCATTATGTAATGTTTTTCTTTGCCTCTTGTGACTTTCTTTGTTTTGTAGTCTATTTTGTCTGATACAAGTATTGCAACTCCTGCTTTATTTCTCCCTCTTAGTTGCATGAAATATATTTTTCCATCCCTTCACTTTTAGTGTGTGTATGTTTTTTGGTTTGAAGTGAGTCTCTTGTAGGCAGCATATAGATGGGTGTTGTTTTTTTTATCCATTCAGTGACTATATCTTTTGATTGGTGCATTCAGACCATTTACAGTTAGGGTGATTATCAATAGGTATGTACTTATTGCCATTGTAGGCTTTAGATTTGTGGTTACCAGTGGTTCAGAAGTAGCTTCCTTACTATCTAACAGTCTAACTTAACTCACTTAGTACGCTATTACAAACACCATCTAAAGGTTGTTATTTTTTCCTCCTTTTTCTTCCTCCTCCATTCTTTATACATTAAGTATCATATTCTGTACTCTTTGTGTATCCCTTGACTGACTTTGGGGATAGTTGTTTTAATTTTGCATTTGCTTTGTAATTTATTGTTCTACTTTCTTTACTGTGGTTTTCTTTCCTCTCGTGACAGCCATTTAGCCTTATGAACACTTCCATCTATAGCAGTCCCTCAAAAATACACTGTACACATGGTTTGTGGGAGTTAAATTCTCTCAACTCTTGCTTATCTGGAAATTGTTTAATACCTTCTTCAAATTTAAATGATAATAATTCTGGGTAGAGTATTCTTCGTTGGGGGCCCTTCTGTTTCATTGCATTAAATATATCATGCTACTCCCTTCTGGCCTGTAAGGTTTCTGTTGAGAAGTCTGATAATAGCCTGACTGGTTTTCCATTGCATGTAATCTCTTTTCTCTCTCTGGCTGCTTTTAATACTCTGTCCTTATCCTTTGTCTTTGCCATTTTAATTATTATATCTGTTGGTGTTGTCGTCCTTGGGTCCCTTATGTTGGGAGATGTGTGCACCTCCATGGACTGAGAGACTATTTCCTTCCCCAGATTGGGGATGTTGTCAGCATTTACCTCCTCAAAGACACTTTCTATCCCTTTTTCTCTCTTCTTCTTCTTGTACGCTTGTAATGTGAATACTGTTCCGTTTGGATTGATCACATGTTCTCTTACCATTCTTTCATTTCTAGAGATCCTTTTTTCTCTCTGTGCCTCAGCTTCTTTGTATTCCTGTTCTCTAATTTCTATTTCATTTACTTCTTCCTCTACTTCGTCTGATCTGCTTTTAAATTCCTACATTGTATGTTTCATTTCAGATACTGTATTTTTCAAAGTTTCTATCTCTTTCTTGAATTCCTCCCTGAGGTCTTAAATATTTTTCTGTAGCTCTGTGAGCATGTTTATGATTTTTATTTTGAAATCTGTTTCAGGAACATTCGTGAGTTCAGTTTTATTTGGCCCTCTCTCTGGTGTTTGTGGGATTTTGGTTTATACCAAGTTCTTTTGATATTTCATATTTGTAGAAATAACTTGGTGTAGGCAGCACCCTCTAATGCCCAAATGCTCTACTCTCTGGAGCTACTCAGCCTCTGTAGCGATGGTGGTGGTCGGAGGTGAGCTGTGCTGG